>AZYM01000217.1:0-10124 GCA_000611715.1 Scolecobasidium constrictum UM 578
GGACCACGTACACCCTTTATACCCGTAGGAATAACCGGCACGAGGGTACGATGGATATCGGGACGCTATCCTAGAAAGGGAGGGAGCAGTATAAGGCAGGATTCGGTATCGTATAAGGTATAGGAAATAATAGGTGTAGATAAACTAGCGAGAGGCGCTACACGGCGCGGGGTTTTATCCAGCATTAAGATCACGTGATACTGTTATGCGAGTCCGTATTAGCGGAGTCTATTATAAGAACAGGATAATATGTCCTGCCTGTCCTGCTTATCCTATGGCGCTTGGTATAACAGGACAGCGAGGACAGCGAGGACAGAGGGATATTAGATTAGTATAAAGGAATAGGCTTTCCTAAGTTCTGGTTTCCTTTGTCTTGTGGTTATCTTATATTATAATAGTTCGATTGCTACGATAGTACTATTACGAAGTTACGATCTCGTTATCAATACTTAGCCTTACTCTTGTCTCAAGTTAAACCAGGAGAGAACCTTCGGTAAAGGGTTATCCCTTGGGTATTGCATTGCTTAGGTAACGTATTACTCATTGATAGAAGGACTAACCGTAACATACGATAGGATAATAAGACGTACCTATATCGAGTTATAGGAGCTAATAGAAACGCCCTTAACGAGACCAGATTAGTTATAGGCGAAACCGCTCTAATTATATACTAGATCTAAGATAAAATATTTATCGGAATATTTAATATCTTACTAATAGGATCTTACGTACTTATATTCGGTATACTATAGTTACGAGAGTATAATCCGTATATCGACTAGGTAAAAGGAACTATTACGTTCGGATTAGACGCCCCCGCTTATAGTATATTAGTTATATAGATTAAGATCGAAGAAATACCTATAGACTACTAAGACCTCGTTAAGGTATTTTAGGAACTAGAGGGTACGGACGCCTTACTAGTATATTAGGAGTAGGATTATTCGATACCTTTAAAGGAAGGTATATAACCCTATAACGAGTAGATTCGCCGGATAGACGAGTTATAGACTAAGGACTTATAAGAATTCCTTAACGACCGACTAGCGAAAGGATAGATCTAGAAGTTATTATTACCTACCGGATACCTAATCCTATTCGTACTAAAGAAAGACGGAGAGAAAAGACTATATATAGACTTTCGCAAGCTAAATAATATTACTATAAAAGATAGCTACCTACTTCCTCTTATCTCTAAGATTTAGGATAGGCTTACCGGAGCTACGATCTTCACTAAACTCGATATTAAGGATACCTACTATTAGGTTAGGATTAAGTAGGGTAAAGAATAGAAAACGGTATTTAGGACGAGATACGGTACCTACGAGTAGATAGTTATACCTTTTAGCTTAACTAATATACTAGCTAGCTTCTAAAGGCTAATTAATACAGCGCTTAGAAACTACCTAGATATATTCTATATAGCGTACCTCGATAATATTATTATATTTTCTAGGAACCTGAAGAAATACGTAGAGTATATTCGGAAGGTTATCTAATAGCTTATTAAGTAGAACCTTCGACTCAAGCTTAAGAAATATAAGTTTAGAGTAACCGAGACCGAGTTCTTAGGTTATATCTTACGACTAGGCTAGATTAGTATAGACCTATAGAAACTTAGAAGTATCTTAGAATAGCTAGTACCTAAGACTATTAAGGACGTATAGTCGTTCTTAGGACTAGGTAACTACTATCGGAAGTTTATTAGGGACTACTTTAAGACTATAAAAGCGCTTACCGATCTAGGGAGGACGGGTAATATATTTAAGTAGGATAAGGAATATAAATAGTCGTTCGCGTACCTTAAGTAGGCTTTTACCTCTATACCTATTCTACGACTCTACGATCTAGAGCGAGTAATTATTATTAAAATAGACGCCTTAGACTACGCACTAGGCGCCGTCCTTAATTAAATAGACGACTAAGGGAGAGTATATCTAGTCGTATTCTATTCGTAGAAGTTCTAAACCGCGGAAATTAACTACGATATATATAATAAGGAGTTATTAGTAATCGTAGAAGCTATAAAGGTATAGACTGTATACGTTAACAGTAACCTATATAAAATCTATATCTACACCGATTATAAGAACCTATAGATATTCTTAACGACTAAAGAGCTTACTAGACGCTATATACGATAGGTAGAGAAGCTAGGATATTTAAAGTTCCGTATTATCTACCGGAAGGGATTAGAGAATACTAGAGTAGACGCTCTAGGGTTAAAGGATCGACTATAAGCCGGAAATAACGGAATAATTATATTAGCTATTTAGACGAAACGCTAACGGATCCTTAATATACGCGAATCTATAGATTATATAGATCTACTACGTAGCGTTACTAGTTAACTAGGGTTTAATTAACGTATATTAGAAGGACTCTATATACGTCGAACTTAAGGCTAGGGTAGTAAAAGAAGGATATATCTAGGAAATACCCGATAGATATCTTAGATTCTATAGGAAAGTCTACGTACTAGCGCGGTACACCGATAATATTATTTAATAATACTATAACGCACTAGGCGCTAGGTACTAGGGATTTAAGAAGACTTACGATTAGATTAAGTCTTACTACTACTTCCCTAAAATAAAGTAACGAATTAGAGAATATATCGATATATATATTAATTATATAATTAATAAACTAGTAAGGCACAGACCTTATAGCGAGATAGGAGAATATCGGATTCCTAAAGAACTATTCGAGGAAATCGCGATAGATTAGATTATTAAGCTACTAAAATCTAAGGACCTACTTACTAATATTAAATACGACTCTATTATAGTAGTCGTAGATAGACTTACGAAGTATACGAAATTCGTCCTATACCTAGAAAAGTCTAGTACGGAGGCACTCGTATATAGTTTTCTAAAGACTATTATTATAGACTATAGAATACCTAGGGGTATTATCTCGGATCGAGATAAGTAGCTAATATCTAACTTTTAGACGTTACTAATAAAAAGTATAGGAAGTAAGTAGGTAATAACCAGCGCGTATTATCTATAAGCTAATAGTTAGGTAGAAAGGTTAAATTAAACCCTCGAGTAATATCTTAGATACTACCTCAACCAACGCTAGGATAATTAGGTAGGATTACTACTAGTAGCGTAGTACGCCTATAACAGCGCTATATCGGAGGGTATAGGCATTACCCTATTCGAAGCTCTATATAGACGGACGCCTCCGCTATATAATAAGCTACTTCTAGACACGAAGGTCGCGTTAGGAGCGGTTAAATAGACTATCGAAGCGAAAGAATACTAGGAGAAACTTACTAAGGACCTAACACATAGGTTCCGTTATGCTACGCCGTAACACGACTTATTTTATATAATTATCAATAAGTAAGGCTAAGCGCTTAGGCCGCTTCCCCCTTAATATAACTATATAACATATATTCTTATTATAGTAGCTTCCAGCCTCCTAATTAAGGAGAGGATCGTAAAAACAATCGTATAGAATATTAGAATAAATTATACTTTAATTATTATAATATTAAAAATACTGCTAGCTACTATTATAGTGTATACGGACCTTCGTGTTACTATTTACGCGTAGTATAAGTCTTCCTACGTAAAGTCGAACCTATAGCGCTACCTTCGAGATACGCACCTTATCTACTCTACTAAGGACTCGAGTATTTTAGCCTACGTCGATTCTCTAGAAATAGCGAGTAATCCTAATAAAGTTAGTCGTCCTAGCGATAGAACTACCCCTATATATAGGATTCCTATCTATAATAGATTTAAATATACCGTAGACCCTACCGACGGCTATCGCTATATTACTATTTACGAGCCTAATATTAAGTAACACCTACGAATAAAATATAGGAAAAAATCAGGTAGTAAGGGGAGGCCTCGAAAAGACGAACGAAAGGAGTCGGAATACTATCAGGTTAAGGTATAGACCTTATTTACTAAAAAGAAAAATGTCGATTATTTTATTATAAAAATAAGCGGCTACGAAAACGATACCGGCTTATAGATAATCCGATAAGGTCTTATATATAACTAATAGAAGAGTCTAATCAATCGAAGAACTATCCTTAATACTATAATATCTACCGATACTGCCCGTCTTCTCTAATATAGTTTTAAATAAGTATAGAAGGAAAATATAGAGCGTTATACTAGCGTGGAGAAGATTAGGCACGTCTCTAAGCTTACTATATTTCTACGAGAATCAGGCTTCTATACTTATCTTAAGGGTATAGATCTTGCTGATATCCCGGCTATATACTAAATCCTAGATATAACTAAGGAGCCCGAACTTTTAGCGATATATAATAGCGTCGCACGGGTCCTTCGTAGGGCTATAGAAGTATTTAATTACGATAAGTTAGAGGAAAGACAGCTCAGCAAACTTAATACTAGGCTTATTAATATATTCCGCCGATCGGAAACATCACAAGATCCTATTAAGCTACTATAGAATAGTAAGTCTAAATAGACGTACATTCGAACGTTATAAAGGCTATTCTATTACTTCTCGAGGGTTATAAGCCAATAGTACCTATAGAAGAAACTAATATTTAAGCTAACAGCCAGCCAGCTTGATACTTAGAATATAGTAAAAGACGCTGCGAACGCTAGTCTCTAGACGGTCGAGGCTAGTGTGCGATCTAATAAGGATAAAGAGGATAGGCTAGCTAAGTTATATAGAGAACTAGATAGCCTGGTACTCGTATTTAGTCTTAAATTAGTTCGACATCGGCTTCAGCATAGGGTATTCGACTTAGTAATCGTATCTTTTCTAGCGATTACTGCTTAGGACTAGAAGTATAACATATAGATGGTTATCGGAGACTATACTAGTTATATATCCTAGATCACGTATGATATTTAGCTACTACTATTGCAGCATTATATAAGTTCTACTAAAGCAGACGATATAATCGACTTTACTAAGCTATTAATAGAGTTGTTACGGCGGTAACATGTGTCACGATGTGCAGGCCATATCACGGTGAACGCCGGTCACGTGATATAGTCTCATGCTTGGCGCAAGGCTGAGGATGAGACTGGTCTCACGGTCTCGTGGGTCTTATGTTTGAGACAGCGAGACTGGTGAGACACGGGTGTTATATATACACTCGCCCTGTCATGTATGAACTCTTCGTAGTTTAACTACTATCCTTATATAGTCGTTGTAAGTCAGTTCTTAATACTATCACGAAGTTACGATTTGACTATTGTGTCTATTGCGATCTTGGAATATTGAGAGAGTCTATCTATTACTTTATTAGTTACCATCCTCCGAACCCCTCGGGGTATAAGTCTAGGAATTAGGCATATTAAGTCTTAATTTGTAATAAAGTTGAACTACTATTCTTCGGAATTAGTAACTAGACTATTATTAACCTATGTTTAGTGGATCGTCACGCAAGCGGGACAACGACGAACGAAGCTCTGTTAGTTCTAGTTCAAGGCACGGTCACGATAAGAAGAAGCGCGAAGTATCTCGATCATCTACACTATACTCCGCCTCTCACGCACTACCACCGCCTCCACCAGAAGCTTTATCTGAGGAAAGGATCCTCACTCCCGACGAAGACGAACTTAGTAACGATATAAGGAGTGTATTGTTTAACGAACCACTACCGAACAAACTAAGAAGCTAGGAAAAATAGCCGGTACGATCATCATCTACGATGCTAACTTAGTCTATATCATCGAGCGGTAAGGGTAACACACCTGATGTGTTTCGAGGCCTAGGGGATGATTTAGATACGTTTTTGACTTAGTGTCTTCTCTACTTTTTCCTAAACTAGGATAAGTTTGAGAATGAGACTAAGCGGGTTACGTTTATGATCAGCTACATGCGCGGCGTTGCCTACGCTACCTTCGAGGAACGACTCGGGAAATACCTCTTGGGCACTGCCGACAGTGCTACCAAACAGCTGTTTTCCTCGACAGACAAATTCGTGGCAGAACTTAACCTATGCTTTGGGGGGAGTGATAAGAAACGGGCTGCTGAACGCGAGCTTTATAAGCTTAAGCAGACCACCGCTGCTAAAGATTATACGGCAAACTTCCAGCGCCTTACGGCCGGGCTAGGATAGAATGATGAGTCGCTCATGTCCTAGTTCTATACCGGACTAAAGCCGGAAGTGCGCATTATAATCTTCAGGAAGGAGACGCCGCCGACTAACCTTAACGACCTAATCAAGATAGCTATTAAGGAAGACGATCTCATCTATCAGATGTATCTTAAAAGGAAGGGTTAGGCTCCGCGTAGGAACTTTAATAAGCCTAACCAGGGCAAGTTAAGGAACAGTCTAGACTACTACGGACTAAAGCCTATGGAGTTGGATGCACTTCAGCGCAAGCCAAAGTAGTAGAAGGGTAGAAAGGCCTCTACTCAGAAAGGAAAATGCTATAATTATGGTAAGGAAGGATACTTCGCTAATAAGTGTCGACAGCCGAAACGGGATTAGGGCAAAGACACCTAACGCTTATACTTTCGAAAGCTTGAGGTTGTTAATACCCCTGTAGCCTACCTTGCGATGATGAGCGTCATTAACAAGGACGGCAATACCTGGAAGTTCGGCCCGAACTAAAACGGAACGCGTAATCTGCCAGCTATTTATAGGGCAATAGAGATTCGCGGTATCTAAAATAATTATACCTACTACCTTCATCACCTGATTCCGATGTCTGAGTGCCTCAGCAAGGAATACAGGAAGGTCATGTGGGAGCACTCTTAATTCAAGGATCCGGGACAACCAGACTAGAACTTTAGAGGACGCGATCGCAAGATCTCAAATATATAACTTAGAAGGGTCCTTGAGATCGAGGATGTGTGCGATAATATATGCTATTTTCATCATCGACACATCCCGATGAACCTATGCAGGGGCACCACGTGTGTCCAGCATTACCGTAAGGATAGAGTCTGCTATCATCACTCCGCAGACGCCTTCTATTAGCAGAAGAAGCCAGCGGAGGAGGTTAATCCTCTTACCTAGGCTACGACTTACGACAAGATCCCTGCCAATGAAACCTTATACGAGATGGACGACACCTCTAGAAAGGAAGCTATATAGGATATCATTAGTCGACTCTAGCCTGACGATGATACGCTAAAACCCCTTACTATGCGACAGGCACGCGTAAACCCGAACGTTCAGACTAAACTACCAAGTCGTATCCAATAGTAACCAAAGCCCGCGATAGACGGCAACGGCCGCCACTATCGGGACCTTACTAACGACGAATGCGATAAGGACGTATACGCATAGCACGGGCGGGTTCCTACGCCAGCGTTAACCACCTTGTCCATTCTCCAAAACGTAAGAAGGAACTTCACTCCGGACACCGGGTCTGAGAGCGAGTTCGATAGTGAGGACTAATATATCCGTGCGCTATAGATAGTAATTACGGATTTAATGTTCGAAATCAACTCGGGCTTTAACTGTAAACTAGATATACAAATACCTTACGACCGATTTAATATTTTCTTTAAACTTAGGTGCAACCCTGAGAAACTAGAACCAAAGGAGCGGCTCAGCCTGAGTATTAAGGCATTCGCGAAAGAGCCAGAAACCGAATCGGAGACTGACGAAGATGATGGTGACTCTTCCGATATTGAAATTATTCACAGAGCCTAGTCAGAAAACGGCGACGACCTATGGACGTAAGGCACTTATAGAGTTGTAGAACGCCGCCTGTTTCTCTGAACGCTCTTAGGCCCGGGAAGATTATAGTACTAGTGACGATTAATAGGATCGCCACTATAGCTATAATTAATAGTAGAGTAGGACGAGACTTTATAAGCGCTACGTACGCGGAAGAATAGGGCCTACCTCTGGTTAAGAAGAAAGCCTCCTATCTCCTCGTACTCGCTGACGGAAACCTCGCTGACTATAATTAAGGAATAGTCAGCCACGAGACGAAAGTCGACATAGAAGCGCTAGGTTAAAAAGAGACGATCAGGTTTGACATTACCAATCTGGGTGAAATATATATTATCCTAGGCTTGCCATGGCTCTAACGATATAATCCGTATATAGACTAGAAGAACCTGACCGTAACCTTGCTAGAAAGTCTATGTTCTGTTCAGGCCAAGAGGCGTCTTGGAGAATAGGAAGAATTAAGCCCTCGGCGGATGAGGCCAAGTAACGTAGAAGTGGTATGCTGCTATCTCCTTGCAAGACAGGAGGATAAGCCAGCGTTCGAAATTCTAAAGGAGTATCTAGAATTTGGCGAACTATTCACCGAAGAGGCGCCTGAAGAAGCCTTACCACTACACCGCGACTAGGATCACGAGATCGCATTAAAGCTAGGAACTTAACCTAAGAAGTTTAAAATCTATCTACTTACGAAGGCTCAACGCGATATACTAGACGATTACGTCGATGACTTTTTGTCTAAGGGATTTATCAGGGAATCTAAATCTCCCGTAGGATATCCGGTATTCTATGTACTAAAGCCAGACGGCGGACTACGATTATGCGTTGACTTTAGGCACTTGAACGAGATCACCATTAAGAATACCTACACATTACCCTTGATATCGGAGTTGCGAGACCGACTCCAAGGAGCTAAGTAGTTTACGAAATTCGATATCCCATCGGCATTTCATCGAATTAGGATTAAGGAGGGCGATGAATAGAAGACAGTATTCCGTATACACAAGGGACATTACGAGTACTTGGTAATACTATTCGGGCTAACCAATGCACCCGTAACGTTCTAAGCTTATATTAACAATGTATTACGGGAATACATCGATGAGTTCGTGTGTGTCTATATCGACGATATTTTGATATACTCCCGGACGCTTGAATAGTACGTCGAATACGTCCGAAAGGTCTTATACGCTTTACGAAAGTATAATCTAAGGCTGAAACCCTTAAAGTCGGAATTTTATACTAAACGCGTTAAGTTCGTTAGATGCGTTATAACCCTAGACGGAGTCGAAGTTGACCCCGAAAAGATTAAACGAGTTAAAGAATGGCCCGTACTTACCTCTGTCAAAGCGGTATAGTTATTCTATGGATTTGCTAACTACTACCGGTAATTTATTCTGGGATTCTTAAAAGTGGTAGCACCACTCACGGGTCTTATGAGTAAGAAGGAGTCTTTCTCATAGATAGACGAGCATTAAAAGGCCTTTGATAAGCTTAAACGGTTGTTACTAACAACACCGGTGCTATACTTGTTCGACCCCGACTTACCCTGCACGGTCGAAACGGATGCTTCTAAGTATGCCCTTAGAGTAGTCCTTAGCCAACTAGGTAAGGATGGCAGACTACACCTAATCGCGTTCTATAGTCGAAAGTTCATCGACGCGGAGACACGATATGCGACCGGAGATTAAGAGCTACTCGCTATAGTTGACGCTCTCAAACATTGGAGGCATTACCTTGAAGGAGTAAAGCACCCCTTCACGGTATACACCGATCATGCTAACCTACGGAACTTCACCACGACGAAAGAACTTAACCTGAGATAACTCTGTTGGTCAGATATATTAGCATTATACAACTTCGTTGTTGTATACTGAAGCGGTAAACTAAATGCTAACGCGGACGCGTTGAGCAGGCGAGAAGACTATTAAGAAGGCGACACTTTCAAAGTGCAACGCGCCTTATTTAAGGAGTAAGACGGGAAACTTGTTCACCAGGTAGCTGTGATGGAATCCACCTACACGCCCGAGCAATAAGAAATTATGACAGCCCAAAACAACGAGGTGGGAGACCAGATGGGTTCATACTATATCTGTCAAGAACTCGGACTGCAGCCCGGAAACCATAACCTCTTCTGTTATGAGGGTCTGATTTGGATACTACTAAAACTGGAGAAGAAATGGATCCTGAAACACCACGAACCACCTCTTTAAGGGTACGCAAGGCCTGAGGTCGTCCTTGAACGCCTTCGGAACAACTATTAGTTCCCGAAGATGCGTTAAAAGGTGTTTATATAAATCCGCAAGTGCAACCTGTGTCGGAAAGCTAAATACGAACGATATAAACCTTACGGATTGCTGCAACCCAATCAGCCACCGGGGAAACCCTGGCAGATTGTCTCTATGGACTTCCTAGGTGTTACAAATCAGGGCTCAATGTGCCTAATTCCTGGACTTGTACCCCGAGGGGCTCGGAAGATGGT
>AZYM01000219.1:0-124642 GCA_000611715.1 Scolecobasidium constrictum UM 578
GTAGTAAGTCGATTTCGATTAACCGTTATATTTAGGAGAATCGAGGTAGGGAAGTTGCGATATCTTTAATATAGCCCGCGAGGGGTACGCCTTACCTTTTATAGTAGAGCTTAAGATAAGCTTACTAAAAAGGGGGACTATATTACGGCGGTAATATATATTACGATATATAGGCGGTATTATAGTTAACGCCGGTTACGTAATAAGTCTTATGCTTAGCATAAGGCTGAATATAAGACTAGTCTTACAGTCTTATAAGTCTCGTTCTTAAGACTATGAGACAAATGAGACCAGCCGTTATATATATAGCTTAGATCTCTATATATAAACTCTTCGTAGTTTAACTACTATCCTTATATAGTCGTTGTAAGTTAGTCTTAATTCTATTACGAAGTTACGATTAGACTATTATATCTATTACGATCTTAGAATATTAAGAGAGTCTCTTTAATACTTTATTAGTTACTATCCTCCGAGCCCCTCGGGGTACAAGTCCAGGAATTAGGCATATTAAGCCCTGACTTATAACACTTATACTACTTTAGTTTGCGCTAGAGCGTATCTAGTTTTATAGGCTTTAGTCTATAGTAGTCTAGACTATTCCTTAGCTTACCCTAGTTAGATCTGTTAAAGTTCTTACGCGGTACCTAACCCTTTCGTTTAAGATATATCTAGTAAATAAGGTTATCTTCCTTAATAGATATCTTAATTAGCTCGCTGAGGTTAGTCAGCTGCGTCTCCTTCCTAAGAACTACGATACGGACTTCTAGCTTTAACCCGGCGTAGTACTAGGATATAAGAGATTTATCGTTCTAGCCTAGCCCGGCGGTAATTCGCTAGAAGTTAGCCGTATAGTCCTTAGTAGCTATACCCTACTTAAGCCTGTAGAGCTCGCGTTTAGCGGTATATTTCTTATTAATACCTCTAAAAACTAAATTAAGTTTAGCCTTAAGTTTGCTAACTCGTATAAATATACGCTTAGTATCGTCGTTAGCCGTCCCGGCTAGATATTCGCTAAAGCGTATTTTAAAAGTTATATAGGCGGTCCCGCGTATATAGCTAATTATAAAGGTAGTCTTTTTATCCTTAGAGTCGAACTTCTCTGCGTTAAGAAAGAAGTAGAGGCGATACTAGGTTAAGAAGGTATTAAGATTATCTCCTAGTCCTCTAAATACGTCGGGAATATTTCCCTTACTACTACCGTTAGTTAACTATAAAGGTATAGTAGTTAATTTCACGGGGTTTTTACCTTTACTTAGTTTTAGTTTATTATAAAGTTCTAAGTAGATAGCGTTACTAACGTCGCTTTCTTTATCGGGAGTAAGGATCCGTTCCTCGGATAAAGCTTCTAGTAGTAGCCCTAAAGGTGATAGTAGTACGTAAGAGGCGGAGTATAGTATAGTTAATCGAGATACTTCGCGCTTTTTCTTATCGTAACCGTGCCTCGAGCTTAAACTAATAGAGCTTCGTTCGTCGTTATCCCGCTTACGTAAAGACCTACTAAATATATATTAATCGTAGTCTAGTTACTAATTCCGAAGAATAGTAGTTTAACTTTATTATAAATTAGGGCTTAATATGCCTAATTCCTAGATTTATACCCCGAGGGGCTCGGAGGATAGTAACTAATAAAGTATTAAAGAGACTCTTTTAATATTCTAAGATCGTAATAGATATAATAGTCTAATCGTAACTTCGTAATAGAATTAAGAACTAACTTACAACGACTATATGAGAATAGTAGTTAAACTACGAAGGGCTTATATATAGAGATCTAAGCTATATATATAACGGCTGGTCTCATTTATCTTATAGTCTTAAGAACGAGACTTATAAGACTATAAGGCTAGTCTCATATTTAGCCTTATGCTAAGTATAAGACTTATCACGTGACCGATATTAACTATGATACAGTCTGCTTATCGTAACACATGTTATCGCCGTAATAGTAGGCTAGACTAGGGAGATTCCCGATAGTATAATTAGTTAAAGAATAGGTCTAGTTAGAACCGACTATAGTAGTTAGGCCTATTATACGTACCGGTAGATAAAGGAGGAGCTTAACAGCCTCGACTAGCGGTACTAGGGAGTTTATATATAAATATAAGTTATAAAGACTAAGGGGGGCTTAGGTCTTTAGCGATTATTCTTATTATTAATCGAGAGTAGTTTTTGTAATCGATTTAGATATCTTTAGCCTTGTTATATCTCAGCCTCGTCACCTAACTCATATTACCACCAATTCTTATATATATTAAGTTTATATAATAATAATACGAGGAAATTAGTTTAAATACCTAGTCGAACTATCTCCGATAACTCTTTACTAAATTAGCCTTTTTATAGGCTATTTTAATAGCTTATAGAAAGCTATTTACGAGAACCTTTCTATTACGTTTTATAAACTTTTTAGGCTAGTTTTTCCCTATATTCTTTTAACTAATTTCTATAGCGAATCTTTATGTTATTAGATTGTATAAGGTTGATAATAGAAGTATAAGATAGCTCTTAGTTCTAGGATAATCTCTAGCCTCTTTCTCGAAGAGGCCAGAGATTGGGGTATATCTATGGATCACGAAGCGCTTGGCGGCGCCTACGGAGCGCTTGCCTAAATGATCTCGAGATAAACTGTATAGATCGGATAGCATTCTACTACCGTCGTGAATATTTGTGAATTCCATTCCGTACCCTCATCAAAGGTCGAGGGCCCCCATGTGTAAGAGAGGACATCGTAGTGAAGATTCTGTTCATCCAAAGAACTTGTCATGAGGCTGCAATGGAAATCTGCGGGGAGACTTGTTGGTTCAGCATGCTCGCCAACGCAAATGCTGAGGAGACGAATGTCCCGCTTCGCTAGGGACTGATAGATGTATGGCAGGATATCCATTGCCAAGGTCACACACTATGTCGTGAAGTTTGAGAATGTTCGAGGTGAAGATGCAATCTGCAAGGTGTCCGTTCCGAATCAATGGCTTGCCAGCTGAAAAGCTCCTTCGACAGCTCGTATTCCATGCACTCGGTCTTGCTTTGCTGGACCTATCAGGTGAGAAGAGCTCGTCTGGGTCAATCAAGCGAGTCGAGAAAAGAGAAATTCTGACAAGGCGAATACTCAGATGGATAGAATGGTCAGCCCCGTTTTTTTAGTCAGAGATTGCTTCTTGTGAGCCATTTATTTATCCGCTACTAAACGACAGACCATGACTTCGCGTTTTCCTGGTCACGTGACGAGGCGAGGCTGAAGACAATGAAAGTGGTCGAAGAGATCGAAACTGTCGTGAAAGATGTGATGTATCCCAGTGACCATCCGGATGAGCAATCGCCAGTTCTGTATGGATCCATTTTCCCTATGAAACAGACCATGGAGTTTGATCTCATTGTCAGAGCCGAGGTCAGATGTTTCGGCCAATCAGAACAATAAATCTTCGGGTGCGCTACAAAATCTCAGAAAGGCAAGATCTATGTTAAGCCGTTGAAGATAGTGTAATCTGTCCTAAGATCCGAGACGAGTATGCTCAGATGTGCATCTCCGTCTATTCATCTGCTTCAGAGAGAGCTGTTAGTGGCAGCAAGCACGCCAGATTGTCTCCTAGGACGAGCTCGCATGGGTGAGTGCCTTTTCACCTTCTGCCGAGTCCATCTCGTCCGGAGGAGTACTCTGAGGCGCTGAAGGGAGTCAAATGGGACTTCGGTGACAGCAGCAAGGCAGATGACGAGGCTGAAGAAAAAGTGGGCCCAGATCTGGACTCGAGATGACGTGTGTCAGATGCATCATGCTCATGCAACACAGAACCCCACAATCAAGAATCGCATCCTTTCCGAAAATCTCCCATCTTTTGATCCCTCAGTACGAACCGTCAGTTGCCTAAGCTGGCTCCCGTACCGCGCCACTCGCCACCACGCAGCGGCGTCCTGACCTCTCTCTTCCGCTACCTCTTCCCCCAAACACACGCCCGCACTCGCGCCCGCTTGACCCGCTTCCGCACCGAGCACCTGCCGCGCTTCCGACACAATACCCAGTCGCGAATCTATCGCTACCTCGTCCGCCGGCAGCAGAAGAAAGAGCTCCGGAAGTCGGTGCCCGTGCGGTCGTTGCTGTGGGGCACCAGTCGCGGCAAGTACCTAGGATTCGGCAGCAGGCGATTGAGAGATGGTGTTGCTCGTCGATGGCCGAAGATGACGCATTATTCCGGTCAAGGTGGCGGATGGGATGGCGCAGGAGGTGACGAGGCGCCTCCTGTTGGGGGCAAACGTGCGAAGCTGCGGGGATATCTGAAGGCGGCGAATGAATTAAGACAGACGTACCAGGCCCAGTATGCTAATTCTGGTGGGGGACAACGAGGCCTGGATGATTTCCAGGAGGGTATACCTGGTGGGTATCCAGATGCCTCTGTTGTGACGAGCGGAGCGGAGCAGATGATTCTGTTTCCGAGTTATGCGAGAAAGCATGTGAAGAAGAAGGACGAGAGACCGCCGAGGCCGACGTTAGAGGATCAAAAAGACGAGAATCAAGGTGACTTCATGAAGCAGCAGTGGGAAGAGTACAAGGAAGATAATGCGGTTGTGGATGTGGATGTGCGAGGGTGGGTGTTCTCGCCTCACAAGGGACAGATGACGAGGAGGCAGCGAGTCTTCATCTCGTTAGCACGGCAATTGGCTGGACTGCCCGCACCCGCCCAGCCGTCTCCCATCAACAGTGCTGGTAATAGTCGGGACGCGAGCCCGCACACAGCACACAGACAAAGAGTACAAGAGAGGTCACAGCGGCATGAAGAGGAAGAAGCAGCTCGCCAGGCTGAAGAGCTGGTTCGACGAGGCGAAAGTGAAGCAGCGGCGGCGTCGAAGGGCGAATATACTGAAGGCACGTCACATCAGCCTCCTCCCACGCAAAGACAGCCATCCTCGATCCCAAGCATAAATCCACTCGAGAGGAGAGCAGCATGGAATCAACCAGCAGACATGACGCATGAAGAACTCGCATCTGCGAATGCACACTTGATGGCTCGTCTTGCTCCATTCATGTCGAATCCGCTCGCAGACACGCCTATATCTGCATTCTTCTACAACGACACAGTCTCGAGACAACGAACGATATACACGAGCAGCTACGGTCATTTCGCGTTGCGCGCGTCTCTCGATTTCGTGCCCACACATGTCCGCATACTTGCTTCTGAAAACTTGTCTGCGACTGAGGAGGTCATCGTTACACCTTCGAAGGGCATCAGTCTCATTAGCGATGTCGACGACACGATCAAGCACTCAGCCATATCATCCGGTGCCAGAGAGATCTTCCGCAATGCTTTCATTCGCGACCTGGCGGATCTCAATATCGACGGCGTGACGGATTGGTACTCGTCACTATACAAGAAAGGGGTGCAGTTCCACTACGTATCAAACAGTCCATGGCAGCTTTATCCTGTGCTTCACAAGTACTTTGAAATGTCAGGACTACCACCCGGATCGTTTCATCTGAAGCAATATAGCGGAATGCTACAGGGTATCTTCGAGCCTGTAGCAGAGAGAAAGAAAGGCACTTTGGACAGGATAGCAGGCGACTTTCCCGAGAGGAAGTTCGTGCTTGTCGGCGATAGCGGGGAGGCAGATCTCGAAGTCTACCTTGATTTCGTGGCAGAGAATCCAGGCAGGGTTCTGGCTATCTTCATAAGAGATGTCACCACTCCCCATGGAGGTGGCTTCTTCGATTCCAGTACGAGTGGATTCTCTGGTCAAAGGTCCGCGACAACTGGAAGACAGGGGTCTATAAATGGTGCACAAGCGCAATCACGGGTGCAAGCATTGGATGATGAGGAGGATCCAGAGCTCAAAGCAGCAATTGCTGCCAGCTTAAAGACACTGGAAGAGGAGGAAATGAGAAATCGTCCTTCCCTTCCACCACGACGACCAACAGATCCGGCGCCGGAGACGGAGGATCTGATTGATCTGAGTGACGATCCGCCCACACATCCGCCAATGGCGCAACGAAGTATGTCTTCATTCGCAGTGCCGCCAACGGCTTCGAACGGTGTGGTCAAGAAGCAGCCACCTCCGGTGGTAAAGAAGAAGCCGCTTACGCTGCAATCAAAGCCTTCGGGATCGAGTCCAGTGGCATCTTCATCAAGCAATGAGGATGGCCCGGCGAAGAAAGTTCCACCGCCTCCTCCGGTCAGAAGGTCAACAGCAGCATCAACGTCATTCTCGCAAACGTCTACACCAAGCACTAACTCAGCGAACAAGCCTCCACCGCCTCTCGCGAGGAAACCGCAGCTCGACCGCCAAAACTCCGACACGCCTTCAATCGCGCCCTCATTCGCATCCACATACTCCCAACCCGGCTACCGTGAATCCGCGCGCCAAAAACTAGCAAGCGCTTACAACGCTCTCCCCGCCGCTCCTTGGAACAGCAGCTACGTGCACACGGAACTAAACCGCAACTCCTCCTACAGCAATAGTAACGACACCACCCCACGCCGCACAGGCACCAATCTCTCCTCCTACGGCCCCTCCGCCGCAGCGCGTGGTGTCACAAACGCATGGGCGAACTACAATGACCCCGGTCGCCTGAGCGGGCCCGAACAATCTGTCGCTGCGAGACCCTACTCTTCCGTCTCGGGCGGTGGTGATCCAGGGAGAGGCAACGCGAATGTGAACCAGGCGTTAAATAAGCGATTGGAGCTTTGGGCGCAGAGGTGGGCGAGGGCGCAGGAGTATTGTCGCGAGAGGGGGGTTGTGCTGAGGAGTTGGAGGGTGGGGAGTGATGTGAGGGGGGAGTGTGAGAGGATTGTTGAGAGGGAGGGGAAGAGGTTGGAGGCTGAACGATGATGAGAGTAGCAACCTGGCTAGTGTTAGGATTGGCATGGCATAGCGTCCTGTTGGACGATATTTGAGAGCTCTGTATGAATTGCCTTGCCCATAGCCACGTGCAGAACACCACGCTAGTGAACGCCACACCCGTCATTCTTAGCTCGTGCATCTCGAGGTCGCGTCTTCCTCGGTCTTGACTACTGCTGTGCGGATTCTCTGTGTTCGTGTATCAAGCCCTTGATCGTACCAATTTTCAGATCGTCTCGACTGCGTATTCAGCTCCGAGTGCGGTTGTGCGCCATCATGTCCTTCCAGCCGAGGTGACGCAAGGGACAGAATCAAAACGTTACACAAGAACTTGGCAAATATGACTGACTCCGCTGGTGAGTCTTCAAATGTGTTTCACATATCAGTAGCTAAGTGGAAATAGATGAGCGCGCGCCGCTGCTTCCTACAGTAGACGGTCTAAGTTCAGCAACTGCACCGCCAGAGCAGACCCGCATGCCTATCAACAAACGATCATTATGGATGAAGCTCATCAACCCGCGTCTGACACGACATCCATGGCGTCTCTTCGAGATTCTTGACTTCAGAGTGTTGGTAGAATTCAACTCAGGCCAAGCCAATTCTGACAACAACAGCATCCCGGGCTTCATCCGCCACAGATGTCAAGCCATCCTCACCTCCGCCTGGATCCACAAAGTGCCCCCTCTACAAAAGATCTCCCCCGCCGAACTCGCCGCCTCCATCATCCTGCGCACCCTAGAAGAGGACATCGGCGATCTCGACACCTCCAAGACCTCCGTGATCGACTTCTGCTCCGGCGCCGGCGGACCCATCCCAACCATCGAGCGCATCGTCAACGCGAAGCGGCGGGAGCAGGGAAAGAAACCGATCCCGTTTGTCATGTCTGACCTCCATCCGAATCTGGATGAGTGGATGGAGGTTTGTGCGAGGAGTAAGGCTGCTGCGTTGAGTTTTATTCCGCAGAGCGTGGATGCCACGGATCCGCCTGTTTCGGCGACGAGTACGTCCGCTCCGAATTCGCGTACGGAGGAGGGGTATAGATCTGATACGCGCGTGTTTCGGCTTTATTGCCTTAGCTTTCATCATTTCGGGGACAAGATGGCGAGGAAAGTGCTGGAGAGCACGATGGCGACTGCAGATGGGTTCGCTATCATTGAGCTGCAGGACCGGTATTTGAGTTCCTTGTTACTCATGCTGGGACACTTGCCCCTCATATTCCTGACGAGTTGGTGGAGGTATTGGCGTGACGTGCTCATGCTTGTGTTGGTGTATTTGGCGCCGATTGTGCCGGTGGTGAATACGTATGATGGGGTAGTGAGTTCTTTGCGGACGAGGAATTTCAAGGAGGTTATGAAGCTTGTGGGTGCGAAGATGCAGGAGAGAAAAGGAGAGGAGAAGGTCGCGACCAAAGGCGATTGGGTTTTTAGGTCGAGGTACGAGATGCATTCGTGGCCGGTGGGGTATATGAATTGGATTGTCGGGTACAAGAGGAGAAAGCAAACGAATAGTTCGGAGACCACGACGGAGGCGACGGCTTGAGGGATCTCAGTTGTCAATTACAGCCACAGTCCCCACGCGTGGTATGTCTCCACTGATGCACCGCGGCATGCACGATATCAGCTGCAGTCTCATCTTGCAGACCTAAATGCTTGTTCCCGGACGACTCGAGAAACCGCCTGGCTCCGCCCACCTTCGGATCGAAGACTGCGACACGCTCCATAAGCGACCAGCCAGCATCTGGCCACCCACGCTCGAGCATATTGCTAGCCGACCTCAGCATATCCTCCGGATCATTGCTATCCACCACCCAATCCGTCTTCATCTCTTTCATGAGGAGATGCACAACCTCGTTCGCAGTCGTCATGCAACCACTCGCATAAATATACTGATTCCGCACCGAATCCCAATTTGAACCCGCAGCCGCGACAATCTCACCCACGCCCACGAGACTAGTGGCTGGAAATCGGGTCGATCGATCACCTGGTATCGAAGCAGACTGCCACTTCAGATCAAACCCCAGCTTCCCGTTCAACAACTCATGATCGAGAATCGCGCCCACAGCAATTGCCGTCCATTCGAGCTGAGCCTCATGTGATCTCAAACACTCAATCACATTACTGCGTGCTTTGTACGCAGGCAGTAGTTCTTGGATGCGCTCATTTTGACTATCGAGACCGAACTCGTTCGCCATGAAGCGTTTTACGCCAGCGGCTATACATGCTTCGATGATCCTTCTTTGGAGACAGTCGTCTCCTGCCGTGACGCTGGAGATGACGAGATCAGAGTTGTGCAGGACTTGTTCCAAAGAATGGCGCGTGAAGTCCGTCGTCTTGTGGGCGACGCTGTCTTTTGGAATGTCATTCTGGAGATAAGGCTCTTGATCCCAATAGGTGATTACAGTTATGTCTGTCTTCCCGGCTGCGCAGAGAGCCTGGATGATGGATCTCGAGAGATGCTGGTTGCCGATGATGGCGACATTGCGAATTACATCGTCTGGTGAGACTTGCATATCATCTGATGAGCATTCACTGATGGACTGAAATACAGCGAAAAGCAATAAAATATCTTGGAAGTTGGCAGCACATCGTCTGAGTCCACAGATCTAGATCATGCAGGCAACCATTCATGTGCGGAGTTAAGTCATCCTTCGGTCCGAAGTGCATGAGGGCCACGTGATCCATTGCATTCACTATGTCAACTATCTACATGGAAGCCTCACTGCTAAAGCATCCTCATGCAGCTACCTTCAGAACCGCTCGTCCAGGCAGTTTGCCTTCGCCCATACGATGGCAGAAGTCGTTGAGGTCGTTGAGAGTGCCGTGCGTCAAGATCGGATGAACCAGACCTCTCGCTGTGAAATCCAAGGCCTCCTCAGTGTCTTTCTTAGTGCCAACTGCGCTTCCTACAATGGCTATATCCTTCGCAATCAGGAATACAGGCATCACGCCGGCGATGATACTGCCATCCTTGGGCAGACCAACGCAGACCATTCGGCCTTTCGATCGAAGGAGATATGGAGCGGTTGCGTAGGCTTCTCTGGTCGCGCCAAAAACTGTAACTCCGTGAGCGCCGCCGTTGGTCAGCTTGATCACTTCAGCGGGGATATTCTCGGTCTATGGTCGTTCATGTTAGCCACGTCATGGCTACGGAAGAATTGCACACCTTTGTAAAGTCGATGAAGTGCTCAGCGCCCAGCTTAAGAGACAATTCCTTCTTCTCATCACCACCATCGATACCGATAACACGCATGCCCATGGCTTTAGCATACTGAATCGCGAAGTGGCCGAGACCACCACCAGAGCCAGGTATGACTATCCACTGGCCAGGCTTAACTTGCGATTTCTTTAGCGCAGTATAAGCAGTCACTCCACCACACATGATCGGACCTGCTTCTTCATCCTTCACGCCTTCGGGAAGCCTGTTCGCATATCTCGCATCTGTGGCTACATACTCCTGGAACGTGCCCGGAGTATCCATTCCCGAAGACAACTTGTTCGGGCATCCGATCTCATCTCTGTCCGTCTGGCATGATTCGCATTCGTTACAGACACTCGCGATGAACTTGATGCCGGCCCTGTCTCCAAGCCTCCACAGATTCTTGACCGAGTCGTGCACCCTGACGACAATGCCTGCGCCTTCGTGGCCGGCGATACCTTGAGCGCTATCTCGCATCAGCATGCCTGCTGCGCCCCATTCGTCCTGGATGAATGATTTGTCTGAAGCGCAGAGGCCAGTGTAGTTGATCTTGACGAGTATTTGGCCGGGGCCTGGCTCAGGAACGGGTACGTCCTTGATTTCGACCGTGGAAGTCTCGCCGCTGCCGACCTTGACAGCGGCTTTCTGGGTCTTCGGGATATCGTAGGACATGTCTGAATCTTCAATTGCTCCGGATAAATGCTCTTAATGGCTGCTATGAATTCCAGTCCGTGACGGGTGGGATTGTCTCGGGTTCTGGCGAGTACAGACTTGAAGCGCACTAATTTCTCAAGAACGATAGTCAACGTTCAGAAACAAGGCAATGTACTGTAACAGGCGAGAAAGATTTATACATGTTACCTTCCCAGTAGACTCGTGTATCATAGATCAGGCGGGTCATGTGGGGCCCGAAATGCAGAGCTGCTCTAAATGCGGGGAAACTAAGTCATCTTTTGAGTCTCGACAAGAGGTAATTCTCCTCGGCATCATCGTTTCTGCTGTCAGAAATGCAATTTGCTTACGCTGATGCAGTAGATGGATGCATGGGTGATGATTCGGTACACGTTAGCCGCGCGTGGCCAGGTGACTTGTGCATTTAAGCCGCTTGGAGCTTCAAGTCGCTCGACAGACTGTACTCCAGGCTGTGCAATGTTTTGTGGTTCATCATATTCTGCTTCAAATCGCTTCTCAGACCAATTTGCCGTCTTTCATGAGGATCTTGCTAGCTTTGCGCTCTTCGACTCTCTTGAAGAACGCAGCCGGAATCAGCCCATTCTCGTCGCCCTCGCTCAGGATGACGCCGTTTGCACTTCTCCAGAACTTGATGCCTCCTTCGAGAGCCTTCCTAATATCGACGTAAATCAGAATGCTTGACGAGTTGCGCATGCCCGAGATGACTGGCTCGCTCTTGACTTCATCTCCTGCGCTTGCAGCTTCGGCTAGGCTCTTGAAGCCTGCGGGTAGACCTGATGCGAAATGAACATGGTTGCGTGTCATTTTCTTCAAGCCGCCCGTAGAGAGAATCAGTGGCCATGCCTTTGTGGTTGTGCCATGTACGACTGTCTGAGGCAGTTCACCGTCAAGCGTGATTGGCTCCATTAGACCTTCTTCCTCAACTTTGATGCTGTGGCCTTGGTTCGCACGAATTAGCCACTGAGATGGGTCTGTGTTACTGACTGCGGCGTCGCTACTCGATGTCAATGGTTCCGTGCCGTCTGCTCCAGGCGCTTCGCTGACAGGTATGAGCTTGAATCGCTGTTTCTCGTTGGACTCAACGATTGCTTGTATCTCAGGCAGTGTAATCTTCAATGACCGCAGTAGACGATTATTCAGCTAAAAGGCTGTTAGTCTACTAAGACTTGCAATGACTCTCAGAGAACAGGATCGAGAGCAACTGACCACTTCTGCAAGATTTATGTACCCTCCTGGACCAAGCTTCAATCCTTCCTTCTCAGCTTGATGTCGCAATAACTTGCTCAGGGCTCTTGATATCTGCTCCTCACGAGGTCGTTGGCCTTCCCCACCACCGCGACCTCCACCACGCCCGCCGCGACCAGGCATTGCGTCCTAGATAGGTACCAGGTTCTGTCGGTCAGAGGATATCAGCAACACGCAGGATGTTCAACGAGGTCCGACTCCAAGCTCTTGCTTCGCTAGAAAGAGATAAGAAACGGCAGTGTTCAGTCTCGGAGTAGTGATGTGATCAGTTCGCCTCGTGAAATGCCATAGGCAAAGAGATGTGTTAAGTTCCGATTGACGCTATGGAGGTGATGATAAAATTGAGTCACAGTGTCCGGTCTCCGATTTGGGACAGCACTGCAATTAACCTGCTTAGAACCAGAAGAAAATTCAAGACGAACGTAGAAGTGGAGTGCAATTGCAGAGATGATTCAGATTGAGATAGAATTGAGTTGCAAGTCAAGTTATGCAGATTGCACAAATTCCTGGTCTGCTTTTTATGCCTATAAGGCTAATTATGTAAATTTGCAACCGGCGCTAACCCCACACGCCACCATCGGAGTCGAGGTTCGTCATACTTCAAAATTTTGAGATCGCTTTCGCGACGCTGTGGTATTCAGACTCTCTTGTCGAACGACATAGCATAAGCAGCGATTTGCTTGGAATTCAGTCAACATGTCGACCACCGTGGACAAGGTGAGTGCAACTGTTGAGGATAGTAGACACTCATACTCACAAATGCATAGATCAAAGAGATCGAGGCCGAAGTACGTTCTACCATATCGTCGATGTCGCATACGACCATTAAAATAGCTTGGATCCGCACTCACAAAGTAGTAGATGGCCCGAACTCAAAAGAATAAGGCAACCTCATACCATCTGGGTTCGTGATTGTTGGAATAGATCAAAGAGACAATGCTGATCTTGAAACAGGTCAATTAAAGGCAAAGCTTGCTAAACTAAAGCGAGATCTCTTGACACCTTCTAGTGGTGGTGGAGGTGGTGGCGGTACGTTGAGCCCATTCTGGCCTACAGTATCACGGCATCGACAACTCTCATTGTCCAATATTCGCTTTGCCTACAGTCCTCCTGTTCTCTCCTATGGTCCTGGCCTTCTGTCCTCGCCAAGGCATTGCTCCTCTACTGTATGCGCTATGCTAACTTAATCGTCTACAGTTGGCTTCGATGTCGCGAGGACTGGTGTTGCGAGTGTCGGCTTCATTGGATTCCCTTCTGTTGGCAAGAGTACCCTCATGAGCAGACTTACTGGCCAACATTCTGAGGCTGCTGCATACGAGTTCACAACCCTCACGACTGTTCCTGGTCAAGTCATGTACAACGGTGCCAAAATTCAGATCCTTGATCTGCCAGGTATCATCCAAGGTGCTAAGGACGGTAAGGGAAGAGGTCGTCAGGTCATTGCCGTTGCAAAGACTTGCCATCTCATCTTCATTGTTCTCGACGTCAACAAGCCTCTCACGGACAAACGTATCATCGAACAAGAACTCGAAGGCTTCGGTATCCGGATCAACAAGCAGCCCCCAAACATCGTGTTTAGGAAGAAAGACAAGGGAGGACTGAATATTACTAGCACCGTACCCCTTACACACATCGACCATGATGAGATCAAGGCTGTCATGTCTGAGTACAAGATCTCTTCTGCCGACATTGCCATTCGATGCGACGCGACTATCGACGACTTGATCGATATACTGGAGGCGAAGAGCAGAGCCTACATTCCGGTCATTTATGCACTCAACAAAATCGATGCAATCTCAATTGAGGAGCTCGACCTGTTGTATCGCATCCCAAACGCATGCCCTATCAGCTCCGAGCACGGCTGGAATGTCGATGAGCTACTGGAACAGATGTGGGAGAAACTCAACTTGAGACGAGTATACACGAAGCCGAAGGGCAAGATGCCAGACTACACAGCTCCTGTCGTGTTGCGTTCGACTGCATGCACGGTTGAAGATTTCGTGAGTGGACCTGGTGGCTGATCTATCATTAGTACGAGGCTGACATGTGCAGTGCAACTCTATCCACAAGACCATCGTTGAGCAATTTCGAATTGCAATAGTTTATGGAAACAGTGTCCGGCACCAACCGCAGCGAGTTGGCTTGACTCATGAACTCGCGGACGAAGACATCAGTGAGTGATGGATGATTCCATTTCTACCCCAGCGCCCTTACCGCAAGCGCCCGCAAGGTTTCGGGAACTAATGCTTCGGCAGTCACAATCATCAAGCGATGATCCCATACGAAAATCAATCTCGCCATAGCCACAGATAATGCCCGACGAGGAAGATAGGACGACATGCCTGATCACGAGGACAACCTCGGGTTGTTGAATCGTCACTGTCAAACGTCGAACGGCGCAAGATCTCGAGCATCACAGCGATAATCGCCGTCGGAGAAGGGATCAGCCGCGATGAAGCCATGCGGGATGCGGCACTCGAAAGTGGAGAAGGATCTGGAATTGGAGGTATTTTGATCCACTACAGCTAGGGCATTGTACAGATGAATGTCTCACTCATTAAAGTCAAAACAAAGCCATAGCAATGCGAATTGTCGTGGGATTGGTGGCCGAGATGCCCAATAGCCACGCAATACTCGTAAGCCCGGTTATTTTGGTCAAACACTTCTCTCATGACACTCCACGACTTTCACCAGGTTGTTACTTGCAACGAGGCAACCGAACCTGGCCCACTGTCAGTGTACGGTCCGGAGGTAGCCTCATCAAGGAGAACACAGGCTTGCTGGGCATGCACAAGCTGACGACAGTCCTGCTTATCTTGATCGTTCCTGGCAATCCGAGCGGCATCGGACCATGAAGCTTAGAATCGACAGCTGATTGGCCAGAGTGCTTGGGGTTGAACCAATCAAAATTGAAGGCGTGAAAGAATTGGAATCCTTTTCTAGTACGTTTTAGCACGTTCAGCCGGTCTCAATGTGAAAGTATCGGGATACGAAACAGAATTGAGGACGAATATGCGCCTCAGGGGCCGTTAACTCAATTGCAAGCACACGACCAATCCGAAGCCCAGTTCAAGTTTTCAAGACGATTAGATTGAACGCGACAGGTGTCTTTACAGGTGGAGTTTCTGTGTAGCTCAGTGCAGCCCGCGTGGGAGCCATAGTTTCTCCAGTTACTGGGGGTCGTGAAACTAGTACTCGCCGCCAAAGCGACGATCGCATGGCAGGATTCGGGGAACTTTAGCTGCCGACGAGCCTTTTTGACGATTCAATTATTGACCGATTTAGGTGTAGCCAGATACGCTTGCTAATCGATTCGAAACACTGAGAACGTGCGCTAGGTTGGACAAGACATCTCCGATGAAGCATGAGAACTCAAATTTTTCAAGGCAGCACGCATCAACCGTCCCTTGGTGACGACTCGGTAACACTGCGCTGGGAGAAGCTGGGGAAGGGTGTGCAAAGTCAATTGCAGCCGCAGCAGCCTGAAGTCAGAGAAAATGATGGATTAACCATGTTTTGGGCTGCATTGCCATGCGAGCATCATTTCGGTCTCCATAATTTCTTTTCCGTACTTATTCTGTCAGCCACACAACGAGTTCTAAAAGTATCAGTCCATACAACCTCACTCAACCGAGTCTGATCCAAGAACGCTCAATAGTCCGCGGAGTCATTGATATCTTAGCAAGAATGTCTTTTTCTGATATGTACAGGAATACATTGACCCAGTCCTGGACCGTGGATCATGTTTGGCATGATATTGATGACATGACACAGTCTCAAATCGAAGACATCCTCGATGTACGATCATCAGCTTGGACCTCAAGGAGTTTTTGGCGATTGCCGGATCCTTGCTCGCCTTCTCACCCCATTCGCTGCCTTTTCTCAACGCCTTGCCTGTCTGGTCTTTTAGAACATTCGGCTAACAGAAAACGTTTGAGCGCCTCAAAACGCAAAAGTGACTCGGCGGTCGTATCGACCTCCATGGGCCTTTTGACACCCCGGCCACCAACAAAAGCCCGCAAAAGCCATCAAGCCCTCCGAGACGATTGAGTGATGGATCTTTGCCGTTTTGAATCAAGAGCCAGGGCACGTCCCGCCATGCTTCCCGCAGTGCATCCGCATCCTTCAAATGCTTGTAGTCGCAGAGTCCGTTCCTCTTAGATCTCCGCACTCTTGCTATTATACATACTGCACCTGCAGGCCCATCTACCCCTTCGCCCTGTTCGGGCATACTTCTTGCATAAACCTACCTGCATGCCTCATGTAGGTCGACGTGTTTTGTGCTGGACCTCTCACATGTTCACTTTGTCCTGCACATAGCCTTCATTTGGATCTCGACCCGCGTCGCACGGTCGTGGTACCTGTTCCACTCCACGCCCGAATCTGCACCTTCGCTTTGACGTCGCTGCCATTCTCAGGAGCCGTCGCTGTCATTGTATGCAGCCTGCCGTCGCTCAGGTCACTTGGTCAGGAACACTGGTTCGCTCCAGGTGTTCGGTGCACTGCTCACTCTGCATCTAAACGTGTGTTGCTCTACGCACTTTGATACGGGCGCTTCTTCGAGGAGCAACGCCTGTGTCAAAGCGTAGGCCCAACCAGATATACACATGAGTTTGACAATGACCATGGAACACGAGCAACATCAGGAGCATGGATTTGGCTATCATGATGGCGGCTCGCAATGGATGGGCGGACACTCTGGATTCAGTTCACAGCATCAATCACCGATACACGAGCATGATGGATTCGCATTCAATCCAATGCCAATGGATTCGATGTACCCATCCAGCATGCCTCCACCAAGGACGAGTTATCAGTCACTACAGCCACTCATTACGCCCCAATGGCCGAGCATGTTGACTAGCCAGTCATCGTACAATCCACCAATCTTTTCGTCTACACCAATCCCTTCAGCACCAATCTCTACGCCTGTCTCTGCTCCACCTACCACTGGACGCACGTCATCAACGCCTCGAAAGACCCTAACTGATGCCGATCGACGTCGGATGTGCCTCTATGCAGAGGAACATCCCAATGTGAAGCAGACAGAGATCGGTGGTAAGTACCTCAAGCCTGTTTGGAGACAATAGCACTGACGTAATCCAGCAATGTTTGGTGTTGAGAGAAGGTACGACATTTTTGGTTCGAGCGGCCAGAGTAACGGCTAATCCCTTCCAGTACCGTGTCTAAAGTCTTGCGACAAAAGGAGAAGTACCTCTATCAGGATGAAGGCAATCGCTCGCCAGCACGCAAACCAAAAGGCAAGTTCCCTGATATTGAACGCGCACTTGCCAATTGGGCCAAGAACCACCAGAAGCAAGGACTGCCTATGAGCGATGCCCTGATCAAGGAGAAACTACACCACTTTTCCCTGACGGTGGGCAACTCGGAGCAGCACATCAAGGCCGCCAATTCATCCTCATGGCTCGAAAAGTTCAAGCAGAAGAACAACCTCATGGGCGCAAAGTCTCGGAAGAACAGTCTCGCAGAAGAAAGCGAAGCCAGCGCACCACCGTCAGGCACACATACACCAAGCATCTCTCCCACATCGCCTCCACCGACAAAGGAGTCTACGCCAGTAACGGACAAGGACCTCGTGAAGAGAGAGTCGCCAGACCTCAGCCAACAAGTCGACTTTTTTGCAAATCACAAACCGTACCACTCGTTGAGTAATGCTTCCCTTGCTAGTGCCTTCAATGAGGGTGGTTCGACCACATTTTCGCCCGGCCCCCAATCTCCACCAAGCCCCTTCTTCGCCTCGCCAGACGTAGCCTCGCCATACGTTACGCAAAGT
The DNA here is from genome assembly GCA_000611715.1 of Scolecobasidium constrictum UM 578. Lineage (NCBI taxonomy): Eukaryota > Fungi > Ascomycota > Dothideomycetes > Venturiales > Sympoventuriaceae > Scolecobasidium > Scolecobasidium constrictum. The sequence continues at coordinate 17,753 of AZYM01000219.1, forward strand.
AGCCAGCTGCCAAGCCGGGTCCCTTCTGTGTCAGCTCCAGGTACCGCATACCCACCCCAGCGGCCACGCAGCCAGACGTTCCCCATGCTTGGCATCGAGACCGGATCATACGTGTCACCGCCTAGCTCAGAGCCGCTAACGCCCAAACTCGCAGGCCAGGCGGTGCACGAAAGCGACTTGAACGGCAACCACGTGTTGGGCTCGATTGAGGAGATGCATGATGGTATGCACGGCTTGCCAGCAAGCTCTATGCATCCGCCTCCCCCACCGATCATTCCATCGCCACAGCTGCATGCTCACCCACATTCCTCGCCAATCACACCGAGCTCTGCGATCAGCTCGCAGCTTGGTGCGAACCCCAGCTTGGAGGAGACCAAGCGAGCCCTCGAAGTCGTCATGAGCTTTTTCCAGAATCAATCCAATGGCTCATTGGAGCCTCAGGAGTACATGATGATGGGCCAGCTCATGGAGAAACTCAAGCTTCATCATCATGTCAATGGCGGCGGGGAAATGCCTGGTGGGATGCACAGGATCCCCAGCGGCGACTTCAAACACGCTGGCTTCGTCGGCAAGGACTGAGCGAAGATTGCGCTTCGGTTTTCTTCACCACTCTTCTCCTTTGGCGCAATCTAAACGGACGAAGGGGCGACCCTGAGCGGGATGGACGGCACGGGCCGGATGACGCGGAGACTTGACGGGACCTACGACAGCGCTGCACACTCCTTTCGCATCTGCTTTCTCGTCCTTTGGCAGTCCTCAAATCTCTTTTCCACATAGCGATCGACGCATTCTCACCATCAGCGAACATTTACTACCACCAAGCGAATCTTCGAGCGTTCCACATCATCATCGGCAAAACCGGAACAAGAGAAAATATGGCCGCGAGGCCAAAAATTACTACCCGCATCATCGCTATACACACTATACAAGACTGGATCGCGCGCGAGCGCAAAACCTCGGGAAGGTCATCTGGAGTACATTTACATTTCCTACTTCACTTCGAGACGTGAGCGCCGAGGAGCGATCCTTTCGGTGTCTCCATTACCTTTCTGACCAGTTGTTATTGCTACCTACGTAGTTCTGGGCGTTTTCATGGGTCATCTCGGCTTTTTGTTTATACCTAACGACCCGCCCATACCTTTCTCGCGATCCTTTACTCGAAGCCTGCGCCTGCCATGGCAAGACCTATAGGTCTTTTCCGCGCTTGATGAAGGAAAGAGAGATGCTACGTCACGAATATTTCTCATCACTGGATTTCTGTACATACTAGTGATTTAGGCGACCCAAAAACCTTTTCGGTTTGTCGTGCGACTACTTTACAGATCCTTTTCCTCGCCAACTCTTTCTTTCATCAACTCGTTCACGCCCTTCTCGCCCAGCTCGGGCAGAAGTCTTACAACCAGCAGCTCGATGATATTGTACATCAAATGCTTGTTCAAATAAACGTCACCCAATACGCCGAGCATGCCTTCAACTTCCATGACGATGTCCTCGCTGTCGCTCATCCCGAAATACCTGCCCAAAATTACCTGCGGCACCGCTGCGACGATCGTCTCTGCGCATCGCCTTCGAATCGCGATGACCTCGGCCGCATCAGGCATCTTTTTCGGCGGCCCCGGCGCGTTGTTCGGAAAGAGCGTTGCACGCACAATCTTGAGGAGCTTGGGGATGTACGTCGGGTTCAGCACATGCGCGTGCACTTTGCTCGAGAGCCATCTGCATGATTCGCAAAAAACTATCTTAGCGAGTTTGTTCCCGAATGTTGGGATGTGCCCAGTAAGGTGAGGCTAGCGAAACATGGTGTATGACAATTTGCTGAAGGGAGGGTAACACAAAAAACAACGAAAGACATGCGACATGCGACAGACCAACACAACCATGACGATTATGTGTGGAGCATGAAGTAGTGGGAAAAAACCTATATGCGAGCAATGATCCGAGTCAAGGTCATGCAGAGGGAGCTAGAAAGGGCATGCTGTACGAAATGGAGCTTATTGATCTTCAGTTGGCCAGCGAGAGCATCCTATCGCACGTTGCAGAGCATAGTCCGGCGAAAACTCATCACGGTCATGATGCAGTGTAGACCAGTCCTTTGGGTGTTGTAGTTCTCGAATCCCACGGTCCTCGGAATAATGCACCCGTTTTGCCAGTCAATGTGTGTGATCGACACACAGAAGTGAGGCGTCGCCCTGCTCACTAAACGAGCGCACTTTGCCTATTTCAAATTTTCCTACATCTCTCATGCTTGCCTGGTGTATTCTCGCCGACACGGGAGGTGAGAGACATTGCGCATGGCAATTGGCAGAGCCGTTGTGGTGGTAGTAGTTGGCAGAAGGTAGGGCAGAGCAGGTGATTATCGTTGTATGCAGTTAGCCGAAGGTCGTGCATGCACAAGTCCCGTTCCGTCCGCTGGACCCCAACGACCATGTCAAATAAGCACGAGTATCAGCATGTGCGTTGCGCAGAAGGAGCCGCTGCATTGCATAGTCAAATATTGAGGGGTGCCCTGTGAGTCGCTGCTGGGTTGGTCTGCTGCGATGCAAGCACGGGCGGAACGTGCATCTTGCCTTGCCATCCTCTCATCCAATCTCGGATGCAAAACATTCATGCAGCAAAGCTTTGGTCGCTGCAGAGTCGAGGAGCAGCAACTCCAGTGAGGGGGCGAGAAGCATGGCGTACACAATTATCGCGGGCAATAATTGTGCATGGGGCTAATGCAGCGACTTGCGAGAAGGCGCACACATGAGTCGGGTTTTCGAGATGAGTGATGATCGTGCATCTCTGCGGCAAGGAATTGTTTGTGTGTGGTGTGCGTGTTTCTGTAATAATGGCTGGCTAGGCAGCTCAATTCGGACCCAACTTGCTGGGTGCGAAGAAGAACTGCATTGGCGAGACCAGGAACCATAGCGCGCCAGCAGGGTTGAGCATGGAGCTTGCTTGCTGTGCGATGCGTCGCATGAGATGTCATCAACAGCAGTGCTTTTCGTCATGACCAGGATCGTTTGACATAACGCACCCATGGTGTTGATGCAATTGTTTTTTTTTTTCGATGGAAGCCTCATCCGGACTCATCAGCGTGGTGAGGCGCCACGCTCATCTGTCGCTACGGGCGGACAGGGGAGCTCCCGTGCGCAGACAGCGGCCTGTCCCGACGGAGCGGAAGGGGATCAGCCCGGCGCGTAAAGGAGGCATGTGGACGGTCGATTTCATTTCCAGCCCGATGATCACCCCATAGTGTCAGGCAGCGATGCAAGATTTTTTTCTCCTCACTCTTCCAAATTCCTCGCTCGCGAGCTTGTAACACGCAGATGGAACAATTGCAGTGGTAAGCTACGCAATGGCTAGCGACGGGCGTGTCTGGTGGTGTCTCGGCAATAATTGAAGGGGTGACCATGAAAAGGTGGGAACAACGTGGAGCTGAAGTCCAGGCTAACGCTCGCGGACGAATGAGCTGGGGGAATGCGCCATTGAGGGGTGGGCGATAAGGCCCCTGCACCGTGAGGGCTTTCCCAGCTTGGTTTACGGCCAAAGTCACTTGACTGAAACGCTATGCGGAACTAATGCAAGCCCCCGCAGTGTAGGCAGATCCCGCTGGCCAACAAGATACGAGAGATGAAGGATTGCAAGAAGATTGGACACAACGGACTCACCTGTCGAATCCACCGTCTGTATCACCAACCCTTCCAGGCCCATACACTGCGACATGATGCGAGAGAGCAAACAGGCCTGAGAGCCATGGCAGGCGTACGTCCAGGTCGATGATTCGGCTGGTCATCGTCCATACACTCATGCTGAGTATAGGCCGGGGATCGTCTGACGGCAAGGAATCTGAAGAAGCGTCCACCACTTCGGGCTGCGCCGTCGATTGAGTGGACAGCCATGTCTTAGATCTCGTAGGCAATGACGACGATGTCGCAACTGTGTAAATGAGTGTGCGGACCGCCGCAGACGCCAGAAATGCAAAAGACACTATCGACCAGAACATTCCCGATATGGACTTCGATGCAGCAGACCCTGGACTGGTGAGATTCCCGCGTTGGATCTGCTGGCCTTCAGACGTGGATTCCTTGCCCTTTGCAAGCAATCCAAACTGCTCTAGTCGTGTAGCTGCCACGGTTGGTTTCTCAACGGCTTTCAGCGTACGTGGTTGGAGGGCCTCGATGACTGTAGTGATGGCATCCCACAGTAACCACGGCTCGCATGCTTTGCCGCTAACACCGTTGCCCAGAATCATTTCGCTGAAGATCTCAGCCACGAGGGCCCTGAGACAACCGTTTTCCAAATCTTCCGTGGGGAGCAGAACGGCTAGAACACCTTGGACTAGCAGCTGCCGCCATGACTCTTCATTGCGCGCTTGTTCGAGGATAGTCGAAGGGTCCGTCTCGCGGGGAACGGGCGTTAAAGCCGGATGGGGTACCAAAGTGTGATAGATTTCGCGAGATGTGTGGGCCAGCGAAGGTGGATACGCAGCTTCATGCGCGACACGGAATGCTGCAATTTGGAATATTTGTTAGTAAGACTGAAACATACAAAACAGAATTTACGAAAGATCACCACAGAGACGAGGTACAAACGTAGTACTTACACTTGATATGCGAGTCGACTAATTGAGGCAGCTCGTCAAGCAGAATGGTCTCGAGATCGACTTTGCGTAGACGTTGTTCGAGTGCTCTCGTGCAGTGTGCGATAATGTGAATGACCTCGTCCACAAATATATGATCGGGCGTGATCTTAGAGTACCATGCGTACACGAACTCCTTCAGAATGACCGCGAGAAGGGCATAAAGCTGCAGATCGATCTCATTGGAGCTGGTGAGAGGTGGCAGCAGTTCGTCTACAGGCCGTGGTGTACTCCGTCCTGTGGCTCCGGTGCTGGCTAAAGCGTGCTGCGCGCACAATGTCCTCCGAATGAATGCGGCAGTCGCCTTGTCTGACAGAACGTCTGGTCCTGATTTCGCTGCATCGTTCTGCTTCGATGCACTGACCGCTGGCTGCGCTTGCTCGTCGGCCGCGTCTGAACCAGCCGCAGTGTTCGCTTTCGATTGTACTCCGTTGTCATTCTGAGGCAGACTGCTCGTCCGCGGCGGGTGCTGCGTCATCGGGAAAGAAGGCGCATCGTGGTCCAGGAAGGTGCGAACCTTCTGGACAAGGTGCGGAGGGGCGGTCGTCTATTTATGCTGCTCGTCGCGACTGCGGCTCCTTGTGTGGATACACGTCAGTCACCTTCAGGGCAGGAGCGACATGAAGTCCGGTGAACGGTTGGCCCGAGCTCCTGCCCGATTTAACCTCCCGCGCCTTCCTCCCCATCTTCTTTCTCCCACATCCACGGGTCGTGAACAGGCAAGTGCGGTTCGAATCACGCGATTTGAGGCAGCTGCGCTTTCTGAGACATCGGCACTTACTTTTTACAACGACAAAATAGCCTTTCCGACCGGTCAGAACGTGACGAAATCATGGCACAAACTGACTTAAGCCAGATCGAGGGTGAGTAGTTCGCCTTATGCACATTTGCGCACTATCACTGACTTCACGCACAGGGCAAATGAAGGAGATCGTGCAGAATCTGTACAATCTCATCGCACAGACCTACGATCATGCTGGCGCAGCAACGGTCTCCGCAATGGAGCGCGAAGTGTTTGTCTTCCCTTACACCTCCTCAGCTCATCACGCTACTGACGCGTCGGTAGCGCATCTCTAGTGCAAAAGCTTGTCGACCTGGACAAGCAGGCACCTCAAATCACCGTGCACGTCCCACGTGAGATCCTCATCTACGTGCAGGAGGGTCGCAATCCTGAGATCTACACGCGTGAATTCGTTGAGCTCGTCATGCGCCAGAACCAGAAGCTCAAGGGCAAAGCGGACGCATTCGCACAGTTCCGTGACATCCTGGCCCGAGAATGGAGTTCGGCTGCCCCAGATCTGAAGCCACAGATTCGGGAAGTGGTACATAGCACTGGAGGCTCCGTCGAGATATGAGCTTTGCTCCCATGTCACACACGTCAACGCCCCTCTGCAGCTAAGCTCGACCACCACCTTTCTGCGGCCCATTGGTCCCAATGAAGTGACCTTCAACTGTACAGTGCGTCGAGCTGTCGGTACAGCCAGGTCAAGCTCCACGCTGGGATCTGCTTCATGTTTCCACGGCGAGCATGTGCTGTGAGGTCCAGGCACACGCTTTTAGGAATTCTGACATTACGGAACATAGCTAGCAGTGCTTGAACAGGATGCTGAGCCCTGCCTGCGCTCAATCAAGGCTCATAGGATTGTGGAGACCATTCGCAGATTCATGGATGCCACTACACGAATCATCAGCCGGCACAAGTGCGCGATTGGAGCGAAAGGCAACTTGCAACTTCACAATCATCGAACCAGACCTAACAACACGTGGATGGTTGAAGCAATCCTGCCATATCATCAGGGAAGATGCTGCTGCAGCGTCCGCGCACTTCCAATGCCATTGATCTTGAGCCAGGATTTCCACCACCACGATATGCAAAGGAAAGACCATCGTCCAGTCGAACAGTCCTCCGGCGCTCGCTGCTGGCAGTGTCACTCCTCGCACAAGGCCTACTCCAAGATAGCAAATCGAGACTTTACTGCTGCCATAATGCCCTTGCTCCTGCACTATGTGAAAGCCTCCATGGTTGAAACCCGTCGTCAGCAAAAGGGCTGCTCCTTCCACAAAGCGTGCCTTCCGCGACTCAGCTTATCGAGTCCGATACTTCCAGGTCATCTCGGCGTCGATATGAGTGCTCTCATCACACACGGTTCGAGGATTGTGTTCTCGTCCGCATTTTTGCCAACAGTCAGTACTAACATTACTCATATACGATTCTCACCATGGAAGCACCGGCCATGGACACCAGCACCATGGACTTCTCACCGCAAGAAGGCCTTGTAGACGTCGGTGGCATAGCAGAATCGCCCGAGCCCTTCACATCCGCATCATCAGGTCCCTCTCGCCCACCGCCAGATTTCAGCACCGTGTTCTGGAATGCGCACGAGAATCGGCCAAAGATGCTGTACGATCTGAATCCGACCATCACCTTCACACACCCGATTGAGCACGCGACGGCCCTCCACGACCAATGCACCAATCGTCTAGCCATCTACAAGCAGCTCGAGAAAGCAATCAAAGACGAGAATAGCGCCACGCATCCCTCATGGTGGCGGCGCATACTTCGCAGCTCGGTTTGGAAGAGCTGGTGGTGCTGCTGTGGCACATGCTGTCTGGGACACGTATGCTGCGGCGATGAGTGGTGCTTGCGATGGAGTGATAGACGGGAGGCATGGAAAGCGCTTGCCACGAAGATCTGGGACCTTGTGCACGGGAAGTTCTTCAAGATGATCGTCATGGACTGGATTGTCAATATACGCAGTATCTGGGTCATCCTCAAGATGTTTACACAGGTCATGGGGTTTTGGAGGTTCTCGACCTGGCTGTAGACGAGCTGTAAGGCATGCGGCAAGAGGCGGAGTTGTGGTTGTGCTCATGCGCATTGGCTGGTACCACGAGCACGCTTCGTCTGACATTCTTGACGATACACACTGCTGCATCATGGCAAGATCTACCTAGTCATACTGTATGCATCGAAGAGTTTCTGGCATTGAGTGTGGCCCATCTGGTCATTGTGATCCTCCAATCCACGTGAGGTGTCTGTACCTGGCAACCTTCGGTCCAAGCGCATTGGTACCCAGAAATTATATCACTCTGACTCATTCCCCAACAGAGATACCCTCTGCCCTCCCTCGTCCTCAATCCTTTCCCTCTCATTTCTTGCCATCTCATCACATCTCCTCGGCCACATAGCACCACATCCTTCACCATCTATCACCATCTATCACCATCTATCACCATCTATCACCATCTATCACTATCTATCACCATCTATCACCATCTATCACCATCTATCACCATCTATCACCATCTATCACCATCTATCACGATTTGCTTCGCCATCTATCACCAACTCCTTCACCATTTGCACCATCTTTGCTACATCTATACTCAGCTCAACACCATCTAGCATCAAGCATTGTCATGTCCTGCAATCTTTCAGCACAATCTCCTTCACCATCTTCTATATTCACTTCAACATCATCTGTATCTTCCTCACTATCTACAGCATCATTTTCACAATCACTACATCTTCTCTCGTACTCAGCATATCTCCTTCAGCATATTGCACAGATATTCTATCACATATCACTACATCACTATCATCCATCAGCATTTTCAGCCATATGTCCTCATACATCACACCATCTAGCCCTTGTCTATTTTCGACGCACATAGAACATGAACATCTATCACATCTTCACCAAGCATACAAGAACACCTACTCGCCATACCCATGCCATCAAAACCATCATATCAGCATCCCAACATCTGTTCATTTCTTCACCATCTACTGCACAATCTGTCCAAACAATTTTCTCATCTCTTATCTACTGACATCTACCTGCCACATATCTGTCTAACATCTTGCCATCTACAGGACATTTGACTGACATATGTTTGCAGCTCTGCCCTCAGCTCTCCTTTCCTTGTCCATTTCGTATGACAAGCATTTATTGACATATGTCTGCAGCTCTGCCCTCACAAGTCCTTTTTATCTCCATTTCGTATTGTTAGTTGGATTTGCTGACGGTTTCTTCAGTTCTCAAGAAATCGATGGGCTTCGGGCAGGCGCAAGATAGATGTCTTAGATAGCAAATGCAGAAGGTTGAACAAACTGATCAGTATCTGCAATGGTCTCATCATATTGATATCGTGATATGCTGCGTGAAGTTGCGCCAATCCAACATGCCAGAGTGTCCTTTCCAGCCTCTGCTCCAAGCGTCAATCGCCAAGTATGAACAAGAAAGAGCCAGCGACACCGCGCATACAACACTGCGAGGCCTATGCTCATTTGAACTCCCAGCTCCACCAGTGGCTCTCCTTGACGCTCCTCTCAAGCACAAGGTGCTGATAAGGACTGCTATTCGGATCGCAGTACAACCCCTCGATATGCCCATCGCTTCTCCGTAGACAGACATAGTAGAAGCCACTGATGGTCAGGCCACAACCCTCTGTTCCCATCTCCATGCTGTCAACCATTCTTGATGTCGAGGATGGGTCTTGTATCTGAGATGAGTTTGTGGCTTTCGGGTCGTCCACGAAGCACTTCTCTTTCCACCGCATGAGTATATACGTCTCATTCAGTGCATGAAGAAACTTGCGTGACAGGAGCCGCGATAGTAGTTCTTCGTCGGTGAAGTCGCGGAAGGGCTCAAGTTTGCGCCAGTATATTGCGTCGTTGGCAGGTGTGCTCTTGAAGTTCTCTGTGAGGAATGTGTAATTCCGAAAGTCGAGTATCTCGCCTTCCAGGTATGTCGTTATGGTCTTGAGCGGCAGAGTTTCTCGTTTCGAGTCTGCGAGTATGGAGAGTGGAGGGAGCTGTGGAGGCGGTGTATCTATTCGCGGCGGCTCGTTGTAGACATTTCCATCTGCATCGACGAGATCAGGGAGTGAATCTGGCGTGGAGGCACGGTGATGACCACTCCTTCGAGCGTCGTGGGGAAAAGCCGCATGCGATGGCACATCTTGTGCTTCCATCGTCGCAGAGATGGTCATACCATCCCAGTCGACATCGTGAACTGTGACCTCTACCGGCCACTGGTCAGGTGTGGAGTACCTTTGATTGCCAGTAGCTCTCTGGGCATGTGGTGGAATTTGTGATGGAGGTCTTGTTGGGTCATCCAATGTCAGTCGTGGTAGGTATTCTTGCGATCCTGACCAGCTTCCAAATTCTCGTTCATGCCTCCGCCGTCTGCTGCTAGTTGGAGGATACAACTCTGGATTTGCTCGCTGACAGCCTTTGAACTTTGAGCCGCGGGCAAGCAAAGATGTCGGGTATATCGGCGCTAGCGAATACACATCTAGCATGAAGTCGTCGTGCCTGTCACCAAAGAACTCTTTCGTAACAAATCTAGCATCCACCGCATGCCCGAGGCTATCCTCGTATGTATGTGACCGGCGCAAATTTGACAAATATATGACGGCGCGCTTGAGATGGTCCGAAGAAGGCTCAGAAGAGTTGCTTGGTGGATCTGCGAGCATCGATCGCCGTAAACGTGATCGCGATTCGTCGTTGATGCCGCTAATTTCGTACATCGTCCTCCTCCAAGCGTGTCTTTCTGACGAAGGTGATAGTCTTTCTCTTGGTTCATTGCTCCCACTAGCCATTGCCGCTGCGCCAGATCCACTGCGATCAGATCTGTCTGCCCTATCCGCAATGTATCGCTGCATGTACTCTCGCGATCTGGCTGAGAATCGAGGATGTCTTCTGACAGCCTGCAGTATCGCTTGCGACCTCAAGCTTCGCTCGGTTCCTGTTGGTGCGCTTTCGTGCTGCGAACTGGAGAATCGTAACGAGGACGAATTTCCTGCTCTTTGCATATCTGCCCTTACACTCTCTGCCATGACACGAAGCACTTCGGGATGGTGATTTGGAAGTTGCCGCCTGAGCTCGCGTCGTATGATATCCAGCTCTGCCTCATCACTTGCTTCCTCTAGCTCTGCCATGGAGGGTGGACTCCAGTCATAGAGACTGTTATGACTCGGCGCATTCTCTCCATATGTTCCTGAAGATGATGCATTCGCATGCATCCTGTTCAAACGCGCCAGAACCCTTTGCAGCCTTTCCCGCCGTGCCGAGTCGTCTCTCCCATCGCCAGTGTTGACTGCACTGCTCATCCTCCTCTGCTCGTTCGTGGTAGTCGCACCCGGACTGCGCTGTTCTATTAACACCAGCTGCTCTTGCACAGCTCTCAGTCTCTCGTTTGCCGTCGCGTTCTGTGCCCTCCACTCATTCTGCGGATCACGAAACCAACTCTCGTCTTCTCTATGCGATGCTTGCAGAGCGGCAGCAGCAGACAAAGAGGGGTTCGTCAGCGTTGCGGCGAGGTCGTGAACGGGTATACTGTCTATCTGTCGAAGCGCGGAAAGATAAGCCGAGTGCGACTGGTTACCAGAATACGGCGGGTTCACGTTGAGATCTGGTGGATGCTATACTCGCAGATCGGGCATTAGCACATGCGCACACAAGGTGAAGACAAGCTCGGACAAGGCGCTCTCTTTGTTCTTCCCGCCGACGAGTCCAGCAATAGCAATATCGCGGTCGGCCGGGACGCTGTCTTTGTGGCGGCGCCTCAACAGCGGTGCGCTATTGATTGAGGCCGCAGGCGCTAGGAAGGAGACAACAACGTACCTGTGTGCGCGCATTGCCCGAGGAAGTTGTATTCATGCGACTCTCGCCTGCGGGCATGGTCGCTGCTACCGTCCGAGCAGTTCTTCAGGGTGGGAAAGGCATGAGGTGAGGTTCAAGCCGACAGATCTGGCGCTTCTGCGATCGGAAACAATGACGAGCGTAGGCCTGGAACATGCGAGCCGGGTGCGAAAGCCAAAACGTCGCAACTGTGTAATCGAGAACAAAACAATACGTTCTTGTCCTTCAGATGCTATCAGAAATCATCATAGAGTCTTTGAAGGAATCTAACATCTGAGAATATGCTGAGTGATCGCGAGTTCACGCTAATCCTCGGCCTCGAAAGTTGGAGTTGAAAGCGTGGATAGGCGCCTCCCGCCGGTCCGATAAGGGCTCCTGCTTTCAGATCCTGCAAGACATACAGTAGCGGCATGATCACAGACCACGCGGCATCGAGACATACATCAGACTTCGCGAGACTCGTCCTTCGCAGGTAATCGGCAGACTTCACTTTCAATGCAGAGGAAATGCTAGAGACTCCCAAGCAATGGTAGGTTTTGGAGAAAGCTGCATGTGATGATAACGAAAAGAACCGACGAGATGCATTTAGACGTAAGAGAGAAGAGACGAATTTGCAGAGTGTGATTAGATTTACTAGCATACATCCAGTTCATCTTCAGGCGCTGTGATGATCAAAGACCCAGCACAGCTCGAGTCATCTCTCACCACAGACCTTCATACAAACAACAGATGGTGGCAGTGCCAGACCGCCAGAGGGAGCCAGTCCCTCGCCCAGCACCGATTCTAGGAAGTGACCCTGTATCCGCATCCACCACATAGTCCACTACCGCGGTTCTCGACGGAGAACACAGGCAAGAGAACAAGAGAACCCAAAGTGCTGGTCCCGATCTGCCAGAACACGGGCGGCAGCGCCGTGCAACCTGCCCTCGTTTCCAGATCCCTCGCCACGGGCGATAGGGAAATATAGAAACAAATGAGGACAACTGCAGGATGCAATGAGCCGGCACTACCGTTCGTTCCCATGCAATGGCCCGTTCCGAGATGAGAATGGTGACCGAGCCCCGAACAGCTCGAGGAATTATTGTATCGTCATGTCGTGTCGCGTGAAGAAAGGGGTAGATGAAGTTTGGGTGAATGCGGCGAAACATTACACGGCATCGCAGATGCAGATCGTATATGTTTCGTGACAAAAAGGTGTCGTTTGCCTTCCCCAGGAACTGGATCGATCGCGCGTTTCGTTTCCAACAATAGAAGAGGTTGGTATATGCTGTGTGATCCTGGTCCTAAGTCTGGAAGGCGGCACTGCATGCAGTGAACGCCCCAGAAGGATGCACGAAGCCGTGATGGTGAAAATTGACGTTTCGTATCGTTGGCGCGTGATTCCCGGTGTTCCCGAGGAAAGATGGATGCACAGAGCAAGGCAGGATACTAAGTCCGAAACGGGAGACTGTTGCGGAGGCCAGAAGAGCAGGCAGCTGTAATGTTGCGCCGTACACTCCGTCGTAATCTGGAATCGACTCCACTGTCCCGATCAGAAGATTTCTCCACTACCCGTGTATGCTGCTGTGCGATCCATCGTGATGGCAAAACAACATTACAAAGTAATAAGGTCTGAATCGAAGAATGTAGAAGAGAAACAATTCATGCCGCCCTGCGTCATCAGTGCCGTGAGGCTGTCATCTAATGTGTATGCGACCCTGCTGAATGCAGCGAAGGAAGACCAAGTGACAGTGAGTGTGTAGGAGACCAAAAGCAATAAACATCAGAAACACGCTCGCTAAACAATTCAGACGCTGACATAAGAGAAAGAGGTATCAAGAAAAAGTGTTCCCAGTCCACGTGCCCGCCGGAGGTTTTTGTAATTGTCGCTCCGCGTTTTGATGGTTGAAGAAGTCTTTCGAAGAACGCCGTCCCAGATGCATTGATGTATGGTGCTCGACATCAATTCATACAACATTCGCGTGTGCTCGTCTCGTCTTTGGATGTGAAATGGATGCATGCACCGCCGCAAGTGAATAAAGATTACAGCATGGGGTATCTCGCTTAGAAGGACGCTCGGCCGTGGTTGTACTGTCTTCACATTGTCGCGGCGTACTGCGGTGAGAAGTCGTTGTAGCTCCACGCATGGCCACCGAAGTGATTTGTCGCAGCAAAGCCGCAATGCTGATTTGACATCAGCGTGCTTGGTAGTGGCAAGCTTGCAAGCGCTGCTGTTGTGAATGGGATCGGCTCCGGCGAAGCAGTCGACTGTGGTGGAGTATAGTAGTCACCACTTGAGCAGTACGGCTGGTTGAACGATGGCGTTGGCGATGGAAGCTGCTGTACCTCGGACATGGACATGGTCGGCCAGAATTGCGAGCCTTCCGAGCACGATGTGACAGTGGGGCTAGGCGTTGACGGCAAGACCTTCCACGACTCGACCGGCTGTGGCTGTGGTGGAGTAAGCACTGGCGCTTGTGGCCACCACTGGGCAGCAGGACCAGTCGAGCTAGGAAGGAGAGGCTGTGGGCGCACGACGTCGACAATCCTTGGTGGAGGTGGCAGCAGCGGCAGGAAGAGCTGCATGATGGAATTCTTGACATCATCGCTGCGGCCGTCAAGAAGCTCGCCAGCACCATCCTCCTCAAGTCCTTCTAGTGCGCGCACTGGCGCACGGAAGACGAACTTGTTGATGGCCTGAACGAACTCCTCGTGAAGCTTCTTCAATTGTACCTCCTTCTCCGCCCAGCTCCAGGTGCTTGCTGAGACGTCGATGGAATAGATTTCCTTGTGGTACTTGACGAGATCATCGATCGAGTCCGTGGTGAGCTTGAATGCAACTTCGTGTTGCGACACCATGTCGACGTGTACGACATATGCCTCGACATGGATGAGCTGGTAGTTGAACATGGCCTCGACCAGCGGGTTGGAGTCCTTCGTCAGCTCGGAGTCGGGTTTCTTGGGCAGCATGATGGAGCACAGCGTCCATATCGCGGCTGGGCCGGACAATGTTTCTGTGAGACATCGGTAATGCTGTGGAACACTGTTGAGTGGGCGCTTGATCCGGTTTATCCTCTTGAGCGTCTGTGTTAACCATGGCTCGACCTTGGAGTTGAGTACGATTGTCGGGTTCGATCGAGGCGCAAAAGCTGCTGCCGAAGCAGGCAGAAGATTTATCGGCATGGCTGGTCGATGACTCGTGACGAATATGAGATTTTTGCTTGATTAGAACGAATGCGATTACTCTGGGATGACGTGCAACGAAGTGAACGGAACGGTTTCTGAAAAGATTATGGCGGTCCCAACGAGGGAAGTAGTTTGCGCGCCTTGATTTGAGAGAGAGGAAAAGATGCAATGACGAATGAGAGGCGGAGGGCGAGGTGGTGATGAAGAGGGTGGTAGAAGTGGGCTAGCAGAGACGAGTCTTTTGTAAGGCCGGGAAAAATGGGTGCGGTAAAAATGGCCCATCCGAGCTGCTACGCAGCTAAAAGCCCCAGCCTCAGACCCCCATGCAAGAACTTGCATATCTCATGCACGAACATGCAACTAAAGATCATGGTTAAGCTGATTCTCACGCGTCTTCTCGCTCTCATCCGGCTGCAGCTCTCAGTCGCTGACGGCCTTGAACCTGGAAATTAGTACTCATGTCTTCATGCACCTCATCAACGCCTAGCGAATCCAGCCCAAACGAAATGGCCATTGACCAAAAGCAATCTTCACGTACATGACCGTTTTGAGACATTGCATCTCGATGGTTCCCAGTTTCAAACAGACGATGCTCGGTGCTTTGCGTGCCATATGACAGCCCTGGTGTGGTGAGCATGTTCTTTGATGCCGTCCAGTCACTCAGCTAGCCGATGCTTGCCAAAATCAAACGACGCAGAAACAGCGCATCTGAGCTGAGCACCTCATCACGCTGCAGCAGTAGTAGCACACTGGCGGAGTCACCTGCGCTCGCGCGATGTTCGCTCTGTACCTGGGTGGCGCACTCCACTTTCATGCTCATCAACGCTTTCGGCGAGATACATCCACACCTTCCAACGGCTGTTTGGCCGCATTTGGAAAGCATAGATTTGAAGCAGTCTCATCTCACCCTTGGATCGTTCAACAGAAGTCGAGAATCTCATCGCGAAGAGCATGGAGGGGCCAGCGCGGGCGCGGCTTGTGAGAATGAGAGTGCTGTGAGGTCTTACTGGACGTCGGATAATGGGCTGGGATGGAAGGCCCATATCGCTTTGACCACTCACATCGCAGAAGTGGCCTGCGACGCACGACGCCAAAATCGGGAGACAAGGGCACATCCTTGTGACTCTGAAGACCCCAAGTTATGTAACCTCCGTCTGGATTTTTCAAGATGAATGGTGGTACGAGTGATTGATGAACATCATCAAACGAATCTAGAGGCGCATATCATGCACCCAAAGCTCCGAGATGAGAATTGTGATCGTGGAAATCAAACAATCTCCTGCTGCATTACCTCATCCAAGATCGCGGAGGCCGAGATCTGCATCTGCGAGGCGCAAGCGGCCGTGTGGCTTTGCTCGCTGCACGTGTTCTCGGGCAAGCCTTTGCAGGCGAAATGTGGCAACCGTAGGTGAGCCCGGTCGGCAAACTCCAAATCCGCCAGCGTTCGTGGAAAGGGACGCTCCGCAGAAGAGCCTTGCGAACTACTGGGCCGGTCACGCCTTCGCGCGCCTATACGGTTAGTGATCCGCGTGAAGCGATGAAGCCATCGAAGCCATTTGGCTTGTGGCATCCAACGTGGCCGAGTGGACGCTCGCCTTGTCAATTCGAAACACTCGAGAGGCTGCTTCGTAGAATTCCAGCGCTCCGGTGCCTATCGATACCAGAGCAGGCACTTGCACGCTCGCGACTGCGCCTCATCGAGGTTGCGATCCAGGGCAGGGAATCCGCGGGGACGATTCTCAATGTTTCTTGATTGTCACTACTGTGAGGAGCTTGGGTAACCATGCATCCTTCTTTACCCCTTCAAGGAGCCTCAGCTGGTCATGGGGTCGCGCACCAACAGGATGTCTCTCACTGCTTAAATCCGAAGCTTTGCGAAACATCAACTCCTTTCTTACTTCTCTCGTGATGACGACAGCTCTTGCGGTCGAATCTCACACTTTCCAGGCTTCGACATTCGAGAGGTGAATATTTTCCCCCACAATGATGAAGACGTTTCAAAAGCTGCACTATGCACATATGACTCCGAGAAGCAGCGTGCATGCAGTAGATTTTCCAGATGACTCACAGACACGTCTTCACCACGCGAGCTCGCCGTTGAGCCGTCGTGACGATTTCGCGTTTCCTCAGTTTGAAAACCAAGAAATTCACCGCATAATATCAATTGCTCGACTAATGCTTCATGAGGTCGCAGCCGGTCGCTAGTGGTTTTGCGAAGCGCTTTGTGGACTCTCACATGACCCTGGATCTTCGCACAAGGCTTTAGACTTCTGAGCAGCAGGCATCGCACGCAAGCTTCACAGCAGCCAGGAACCCATCTCCAGTTCAATATCCGTTGCAGATGCAAAGCGTCGTCAACGTGACGCCTTTGCTTTTTGCCTCATCACGCGTGACCAAAGCCCGCCGAGAAGTCACTGAATCAGCGTATAGGTGTCTTTAACGTCAACCCCAGATCCATGGATGCATGTGCGCAATCACAAGAGCTCGGACTCAATACTGCTTGCATGACAGCTCTGAGTAGATACATCCTCAGAAGGCCAGTAGAAGCATGCATAGAATGCTGCATGGATGCTGGACAAAATATTGACTGCGCCCCTCTCGGATCACTCTCTCCGTTTCGTCGCCTCACGCCGTCTACCTATCAGGATCTATTATGCGACCGATCGAACACTTTTCTGAAGTGATTCTATCGCAATAAGACTATCATCAAACATGCAGGAGTAGCTTGTCATACTTTTGGACGCGTGGATTGAGTATCTGGTTACATTTGGCCACAAGGAAATGCAGCAGGATACAGGTTTATGCAAAGTCGCTCTGTCGAACAACTGATTGGACCTTACTGTGGCGAAATCGGTCTCCTGTTCAGCCGGTACAGAACTTGGTCAGGTCATGTGGCAAGTACACGAGGAGTGCGAATCATCTCATCGAGTGAATGGGACGAAGAGATCCATTCGGAAGCTGGGAATGCACTTGCGCCTTGTGCTGGCGACTCCGACGATAGCCGTATAGACTGCTCGCAACTCCGACTCCTGATTCCGGCTCGTTACTTCTCGAATCGAGATACATGTCAGGAGACCCATCCGGTGGGTGCCCTCCAGCTATGCGTGACTAGCACTTTGGATCGAGATCCGAACCCCAGGACAAATGTCGCAGACAAGTCGTGTTTTGCTACAAGTCTGCGAGCCATTGAATTTTGCAATTCTCTTGTAATCCTCGCCACGCCCATCCTGCCCACTGGGAATGTAAGTCGGAGAAGGACCAGCATGCAAGGAAGCAATGCCACTTACGAAGATGACGAATATCCAGACGAAAACGCGATGCGGCAATGAGCCCCTCCAAGTCTTAGGCATAGCTGCTTCAGCCACGATGCCAAACCCCATACCGACGAAGAGCGCCCAAACTCGTAAGCCTACCATCCATGGCCGCGTCGCAAGTGCTGCAGTGGCCCAACCGTGCCATATGCCTGTCACATTGAACGCAGAGATGACGCCCAATGCTCTGCTAAGCGTGTCGCTCAGTCCCAGTCGAGATGCCAGAGCCCTCGCAGGCGTATACCCGAGCGACCTAAGGAAGCTTTCAGCTCCTGCATGCCAATGCGTGCGCCAGAAGCTTGTGAGTGACGTCGCTGCAAATGGCTGCCAGAACACATAATTTGGACACAAAGGATGAAGCAGAGCATGAAGACTCTCCAAGCCTCCTTGGATGATCAACAGCGCCATTAAGCTTTTCGTCTCTGGTGAGGGGAAAATGAAGACGAGCATCGGCACCGCAAGTGGAGACAGAAAAGTCCACACTGGTGAGGTCTCTTTCGCGCGTTCTCTCTGCTGAACAGCAATGTTGAATGCCGAATACCGGGTCTCCGTGAGCAACAGCCAGACGTACTTGAGTCGAACGGAGAGTGAAGAAGGGACGATAGGCTGACCGGCCTCGATGAGAGTGGGAGGTGTGCGTGCTCGTGTTACTGCCAAGTCAAGGATCTTGCATCCAAAGAAGAAGCATAGAATTCGAGCCACGCAGTCCACCAGAGGGTCCACGGTAGACAACATGTACGGCAGCCCGAGCGTCAGAGCTCCGGATGCCACGCCGGACAGGATCGTCGCTAGCTGAGTAACATTGATGCCCGGTCCTCCAGGTCGTGGGTGTGTTGAGCTTTGTGTATAGCAGAAGGATAGTAAGAACAGGCTGCAGAACTGGTAGAATACAGCAGTGACAGTGAGGGACACATTGTGCCTCACTGCTTGAGCCATAGCGCTGCCCATTGCCTCCCTACGATGAACAACAACACGTTTGCGTTTTGCCCAGAGTCGAAGAACGTGAAGCTCGCTAGTATTTGGCAGGTACGCTACGTGTGATGTCACGACTCTAGAAGGTATCACAGCATCTGTGCGCCGAGTGCAAACTTAATTGTGCGGCAGCCGTCGAACACTCAAACAGCGCAGTAGATGTTTAAATGAAATATGCGGGCTCCAAAGACTCCATAAGTACGTACTCGCTCGATGAAAGCAAGTCGCTGTTTCTTGAGGTTGTTCTGTGAATGGTCAAGCTCGGCGCGGCTCATCCCCTTTCTGGGCGAAGCTTGCCCTGGCAGAACCAGCTGTTAGGAGGCTGTGCCTGATGGCATTTTGGATGATATGCCAATGTTGGAAACCTGTCGTGCGCCGACGAGATTGTGCCTCAATATCTATGCTGAACATTTGCATGAAATTGAGGAAATTGGTCTCCTGGCAGGGAAGACGCGGTGGAGGATCTCCTCTTTGGTCGCCGGCGCGCCGCTGGGATGGGGATAGCTTGCGTGCCAAGTTTGTCGCGAGAGCAGTTCTCTCCACTCTTTCGAGGAAAGGCAAAGTATCCGGTCTTCCAAACACACAATCGCATGTTTGAGTCTGCGACGGCCTTCACATCTCTGAGGCTCGAAAGCACGAAAATAATGACATGATTGCCCACTGCCACCCGCTCCATTCAAACGCTACTCCATGCGACCGTCCTTCGAGCTGCCGGAGCATGTCTTCAAGAGATACAAGCCTGTGCTGCTCCCTGCCATTGCTCTCGTCGCATGCACACTCCAGAACCTCAAGACACCAGTCAGACATTCCCTCTTCGTTAATGCGATAGCGTGGTTGGGAATCTGTCTAGTCTGTGTTTCTCGCGTAGGATTGAGAGATGCGGCAGGCCTGACACAGAAGAGGAAATACTCCTTGCTGTCCGGTTTGCTGTATGCGATAGCGCTGGGCTGCGAGCGAGCAGCTGTGGACAAGGCGGGACTTCTAGCGCCTCAGGTATGCTTTCCATGGAAGCAATTGGGCCAGCGCGCGGATACTAATTGTACAGGCACTCCTGCCACTGGTCTTGTTCGTCGTTCTTCGAGGCGTCCTCGACTCTCCTCCGTCGTTTCGCGTGCACGCAACACTCGAGAAAGTGAAAGTAGATGGCATTAAGAGACTGCTGGTGATTGTGACTGGAGCCGCGATTGTCGCGTTGAGTCGATCATTCGTGCGTTTTCCAGTCACGGCATTGGGTGTCAGTAGCACCATCCTCAAAGGATGCGCGCTTCTGCTGCTGGAGAGCTCGTTGAGCTACAGGCAGGAAGAGCGGCACCATGAGTCCGACGAGCCAAATGGACTTCTCCAGAAGCCTTCGAAGGGCCCACAAGAAGTCCTGGAGGACGATGTTCGCGTCACGCGCGATGTCGCTGGAATCACCACCGTGGTGTTGTTCCTCTTGTGCATGTCTTTCGAAAATCTCAGGAGTTACGACATGGTCTATAGACCACAGGAAGGGCCGGTCGACAGCCGGACGGCGCAGTTACCTCCGGTGAAAACGATATATTATAATTGGGATGTCGGCGCGGATTTCATGGGTGTCTTTTTCGAGTCGTTGAAGGCCTTCTCGATGCTTTTCATGGTACGTTGTGCATTCCACATTCCTTTGCTGCGCGGGAGGCCGCCTTTTTATTAGCAAGGCAGGCGCGTCGAAAGATTGTGTTCTCAGCAGTGAGAACAGATCTTGTGCGTCATACACTGAGTGTTATGTCTGTCGTAGCTGCCGTGCTGGTAGTACACAAGTCGGACCTTACATTTTGCGTTTGATGACATTCACCTGGGTTCGAGGCACCCGAAGCCTTTTACCAGAAGCGCAATTAGGAACTTTGCTTACCATAAAATCCTGCAGATTCGACAACACGGCTCGTTTGACTTTAGCTTGATTGCGGTTGGCGCGGCTTTGATCTCGCGGATTATCAATTGGTTCACGTTCTTGGAGGTCTGGCTCACCATTCTTTATGGTCTCACGAGCTTCCTGATTTTCGATGAGACACAATCAGCTTCCATGTTTGCATCTTCGAGGAAGAAGATGCGAGCGCGGCAGTTGACGATGCTGCTCGCAGCCTTGTCAGTCGTCTTCGTCTTCTACTCGCACCCGATGCGGCGCCCTCAGCGGTTTTTCTCACGCATCCCACTTTACGACCCATTTGGTGTTGAACCGCCTGTCGAGCTTCTTGGACCGTTGCTACCAAGCGACCGCCGATCACATCCGATTGATCAATTGATCAGATCGGCCGAAACACAATTCTCTGAGCTTCAGAAAGCGCAGTCAAATTCTCTTCAAGAAGCGGTCGCCGAGTACCGGCGCAGGTATGGAGTTCATCCGCCACCGAAATTTGACATGTGGTACGAGTTCGCAAAACGAAGGAATGTGCAACTCATTGACGAGTACGATACGATATTCGAGCAGCTCAAGCCATTCTGGGGCCTGACGCCTCAGGTCATTCGATCTCGCGTGGCAGAAGCCATCGGCTACGATAACATGCTTCTGACGGTCATGATTCGGGGTGGTGAGACAGTGAAGGTGGTCGGCGGCTCAGAATGGCAGCAGGATGCCACAACTCGCATGATGGAGTCCTTTGTTCACTTCTTGCCCGATATGGATTTGCCATTCAACATACACGACGAGCCTCGCGTCATTGTTCCATCAGACAATCTGGACCGTCTGATCAACACAGCACTCACGAAGTACATGCCTGAAGCACTCGCGACTCAAGACCCGAAGAACCACTTTTCTGAACGCCCCCGAGACCTAGGTAGTGGTAATCGGATTTCAGAAGTCAGGACAACGCGCTTCAACAAATTTGCTCATCAGCCTACGTGGTCGCATTCGAGAGCATCTTGCGCAGCATCTTCGCCCGCACGAAATTACGAGGAAGTGTCAAAAGACAATGTGACCTCCTATGCGTTCAGCGAACTCGGTTTTGTCTTCAATCAATCTGCCTTCCAAGACATTTGCATGTCTCCATCCTTACGCGAGAGATTCGGCTTTTTCGATCGACCAAATGCATTCAACATTGTGCAAGATTTATTCCCGATCTTCTCGCAAAGCAAGATCAGTAGCTTCCAGGATATCTTATATCCTAGTCCGTGGTACTGGGCTACACGAGTCGGCTATATCGAAGAGAGGGACATGGATTGGGAGCAGAAAGAGAACCAGCTGTACTGGCGTGGGTCGACAACTGGTGGGTTCAGTCGAGCTGGCGGATGGAGAAGACAGCATCGACAGCGTGTGGTTCGCAAGATCAATGCCCCAGATCGAGCAAAGATTCTGGCTAATCGTGGCGCGGAGAGTGAACCGCACTGGGCACCTGAGGAGGTCAACAGAAAGGATTTCGCACCAAGCATGGACGTAAAGTTCTCACACGTTGGACAGTGTGACCCAGGAGACTGCGACGCGCAGAAAGAGTTCTTCGAGATCGCTGAGAAGGCTGATCAACAAGACGCATGGAAGTACAAGTACCTGCTCGACATGGATGGAAATGCTTTCAGCGGCCGCTTTTACGCCTTTCTCAAGAGCAGAAGTCTTGTCTACAAGATGGCCGTCTTCCAAGAGTGGCACAAAGATTGGCTGAAGCCGTGGGTACACTATGTTCCAATCTCTTTGAAAGGCGACGATTGGCTAGAAGCAGTACGATACTTCTCAGGCGAGCCAGAAGGCAAGATACAAGCCCCCAGGTTGGCACAGCAAGGGCGCGACTGGTCGTCAAAGGCGTTACGGAACGAGGATTTCGAAGTGTGGTTCTTCAGGCTGCTGCTTGAGTAAGTGCCAGATTTCCTTTTCTCCCTCGAGCCGAATATGCTAATGAGTGTGTACAGGTATGGCAGACTTGTCGATGACAATCGGGAAAGCATAGGATTTTCAGGGCCATGAGCCCTCGATCGCATGAATGGCAACAGGAACATGACTTAATGCGTATGATACGAGCCGGCGACGTCCAACCTCGACTGCAACTGATGTGGATGTCTGTATGAGATTTGTATATTACCGAAGGATACCAATTTGCTGCCTCTGAGCATGTGTGCATATAATTGATGGTCGCATTTCGTCATTGGTGCTTCTTTGACTTGCCTGCAATCAGTTCTCTAGATGTAATGTCCTATCGCCTGTGAGGCCTCGCGACAATCGCGACGATCTGCCACTGGAGAACTCTCGGGACTTTTCCTGCGCACGCGGAACTGGAAGATGATTGCAGGCGGAATATCCCGAATTCCTCAATTCTCGGTCGAGATAAGAATATGAAGGCGTGCTCCAAGCTATCTTGGCCCACCAAGCACCAAGCCGGAAACTTCACAACTAAGCCGTCTTGGCCAACCACGTCGCCTCATCTGTAGACGCATTCTCAAAAAGTATTATGCGTGTGCTCATCCTCAAAAAGCTACGACACGCACACAACAAGCGCTTCAAGAGTACTCCTTCAAGTGGCCTCAGCGCCAGGAGTTGTTGATAGATATGTTGAGCTCACACGCAAGTACCAGGACAGTGGTAATTAGTGGGACTCGATGCTTCAAACCTCCAGGCTATTCGGTTCAAACGGAAGCGTCCATGCTCAATGATTGGCGCATTCGATTTCAGAGTTCCAGTCAACAGTGCATGATAAGAGCAAGCATAGCGGAAGTTCAAATTCCTACGATCAAGTCAGAGCCGCCATGATTCCACGAGCCTCAAATGATATCCGAGGGGCGAGAGACATGCAGGACCGTTTGAGTGATAGATACCAACATAGGCTCCACCCCCGCTTGTCGGTAACAAAGTTCCACTGGCGGCCGCGATAAGCTCCCCAGGAGCGAGCGAAGAGTGGGCCGTGGGATCGCCAGTGCATGGTGCCACCTGAGCATGCGACTCTGTCCCATGCAGCGACGCATATGAAATCTTGACAGCTTAATTTTTGGAGGCTCAATACAGCAATTGTATCTCAGATACACCATGACGCGACGGAAAGCCATAAGATTCAACGCCTTACCGTCTGATGAATGACAGGACCATCGACATCGCTAGATTTAGACAAGGTTTGCTCAAGCTTCCTTGACTCGAAGCGGACGTTGACGTCTTGGCGTCGGCGACTTGGTCCCGAATATCTTGCGGGTAGGAAACCATTCTGCCTATACTCATTCGTACGCGCAACAGCTCCCTGGTTCTCTGTGTTGGTTATTCAGGAAACAATGTTGGCAGTTCGAACAATGTTGGCGAGCGCTTGCATGCACGCAAAGCATGCGCATCGTCAGAAACGCTTTCCAGTTGGCATTCAGATGGACTGACTGAGTGAACGAATAAAGCTCGCCACTGCTCTGATACCAAGACTTTTAATGCCTTCCCTTGCAGCAACTCGCATGTTCAGGCTGTCTGCAAGCGACGGAAGCATGCGAACAAATTCGGGGGTTGACCTGCGCGATCTGCAATGGGCCAAGGCTATCTCTATCTTGAGTGGACACCACGAGCCCGGAGCATAACTGATGCGCGTTCACATTGAACATATATGGCGGACTGCACGTTGTCGATCTCTCCCATCGGGCACGACCTCCCATTCTTCTACCTTCCTCTACACCATCAGACCATCTTCACAACGACCTGACGACAATGGAGGAGAAGACTGTTGCCGCCGAACCCAAGGTGGTGTCCTCCTCGGATATCTCCCACGTGGACCCAGATCTTATCGACGACAAAGGACTCGAGAAGAAGGTCACTCGCAAGGTCGACGCACGAGTTGTTCCTATGCTCTGTATGCTGTACATGACGGCATACCTCGATCGAACGAACATCGGAAATGCAAAGCTGTTGGGTCTCGAAGAGGATCTGAACATGCCTGCCAATGGATACAACACGGCCGTGTGGACATTCTATCTGACATTCGTTCTGATGGAAGTTCCTTCGAACCTGCTTATGAATTACTCCAAGATCCCTCCGAACTACTGGCTCGCTACCTCTATGGTCCTTCTTGGTATTGTCACCATGTGCCAGGGCTTTGTACAGTCACCTGCACCGCTCTATGTCTGCCGTACAATCATGGGTATTTTTGAAGGTTCTTTGGGTCCAGCAGCTGCACTGATGATGGGATCATACTACCGCAAGAAGGAGTTCCCTCTTCGATACTGCTGCTTCACCACAAGCGCATTGATTGGTGCTTCCTTCAGTAGTGTAAGTTGCCACGAAATGATGCACTCGATCTCACTAACATTTCTTCCAGTTCCTTGCCTACGCCATTAACTTCATGGATGGCACTGCTGGCTATGAGTCGTGGAGGTGGATCTTCATTCTCGAGGGCTTGTTCAATATCTGCGTGGCGGCGTTGGCCTTCTGGGTTCTTCCTCCATTCCCAGCGGAATCGACCTTCCTCGAGCCAGAGGAAAAGGAGCACCTGCTTCAGCGACTTTATGTCGAGCGTGGTGATGAGGCTGTCGCTCTGAGAGGTCAGCCATGGATGAAATGGCTCTTTGATTGGCAGACATGGCTGTAAGTGCTGGTTTCGCGACGATACTCGTCCCCTCTGCGCATCTAGGGCAAACATCTTCCAAACACAACAACGAGGACTACGAACACCAATGAGACTGATTCAGAACGCTAATTTGATTAAACAGCAATATTGTCTACTATTTTGGCGCGGATATCTCCGCTGCTTCGATCTCGCAGTTCTCCCCGACCATCATTAGGAACAGTAAGTCCCAAAGTACAACATATCACGTGTTGATGCATCCCACTGACATTTGATCATAGTGGGCTACACAGCTAACGGTGCCAACCTCCGCAACGTCCCCATATGGCTTGGAGGTGCTTGTGTTTCTGTGACGGTGAATATAATATCAGGCAAGACTGGCTATCGCTTCCCGTTCATCCTCTTCGGCATCACACTCTGCACGATCGGCTGGTCTCTTCAACTGTCTCAGATCAACCCGATCGGTGTTCGGTACTTTGCGCTCTACTTCATCGCTACTGGCGCTTTTATGCAGTTGCCTCTTTGCGTTGCGTGGCTGTCCGCCAACACCATCGGCCGACCGCAGAAAGCAGTTGCGCATGCTTTGCAGATCGGATTCGGCAACAGCGCAAATTTCGTCAGTGCAAACGTGTTCATTAAGGGTGAATCACCGGGATTCAAGACCGGTTTCACAACAGGTCTAGTCATCACACTTGTGGGTCTCCTCGGCGCCTGTACGATGGAGGCGATCCTTTACAGGAAGAACAAGCAAGCAGACGAGCGAGAGAGGCGGGGAGAAGTGGAAACTAAGATGCTGAGCAACGATGGTGGCAGGTTCCGATACACGTTGTAGAGAACGTCGCTGAGGACATGGGAGTGGAAAGTGAATGGTCGTTACGCGTCATGAAAATACGCGATCGCCAGACGGTTGAGAAGTATGTACGATGGGGATATGCTACGAAGTACCATAGATGTGAGCATTGAAGGCTGACCATCTCAGTGCTTTTGAGTGCTGCTTGAGGCAGTATAGAAAACCTTTGTAGCGCTAGCACACCGGCAGATACCTCCGTAGATCAGAGCAAGAAGCACATCCGCATCAAGACGAAAACTGCGCCCTAATCCACTTGCCAATATTTGCAATTGTCGTGTCCGCCTTCTCGTCCTTGCCGGCCATAAAAGGATAGACATGCTGCTGGCCATCGCCAATCTCCAGCTCGACCTGCACGCCAGCCTTCTTCGCCTTCTCCGCGAACTTCGTGGCATTATCGGC
Organism: Scolecobasidium constrictum UM 578; assembly: GCA_000611715.1. NCBI lineage: Eukaryota > Fungi > Ascomycota > Dothideomycetes > Venturiales > Sympoventuriaceae > Scolecobasidium > Scolecobasidium constrictum. The sequence continues at coordinate 44,187 of AZYM01000219.1, forward strand.
CAAAGTCTCGTAGCTACCAGCATTGATGTACATGGGCGGCAACCCCTTCGGATCGGCGTCTAGAAGATGTGCCAGTGGATTTTTCCGATCCTTTTCTTCTAGCCAGACGGCAATGAGGAACTGCAGTGCTTCGCGGCGAATGAGCGCATCTGTCTCGATGTTCGTGTCGATCGTGCCGCCCTGTTCAGCGAGCATGTCGTACCATGGCGAGATAGCCACGATTGCCTTCGGCAGAGGTTCGCCGAGCTCTCGCAATTTCAATGGGAGGGCTGTGCACAGATTGCCTCCTGCACTGTCTCCTGCAGTGATGATATTCTCCGGCTTATAGCCCTTCTTGAGCAACCATTTGTAGCTCTCCACCGCATCTTCGATCTGAGCTGGGAACTTGTGCTCAGGCGCCATGCGATAGTCGATTGATAGCAATTGAGTTCCTGCTGCCTTCGCGATATGGCCACACATTTTGCGGTGGGAAGCAGGTCCGTTTGTCACAAAGCCGCCTCCATGAAAGTAAAGGATGACGTTCGGCGATGTTCGCGCTGCTAGCGGGATGACCCATAACGAGGGCGACAGGAACGTCAAATCTGGCTCGTCCGCATAGATGACCTCGGACGGCTCACTAGCCAGATGAGCGCTCAAATCTGATGCTGCGCGCATTAAAGAGATATCTTCAGACATCTTCGGATCCTTGGCCGATCGCTCCTTGGCCCGAGCAAAATGCTGAGCGAGTGCATCATTTCCTGGTGGCATAGTGACTGATACGACGGCGCGTTATAAGTTTTGTGCGTGTTGTAGAGTGTGTTCAGATGTTGTGACGAGTGAGGATGTAAGATTCGTTCAATGGAGCTCGAACAAGTACCTGCTTTAGCTTGAAGGCGGGGTTCCTTGGTTCTTGCCGAGAGTCAGATATTCCGAATTTCACAGATGATGCTCGTGAACGCAAACTAGATAACTTGGTGGTTGCCACTTAGAGCTCTGGTGCAATGTGATTCTGGCAGTTCTCAAAGATCAGGTCCCACCACGAGTAGTGGCGGTACTTCAGATGGAGTAGCTGATGACTATATGAAAACCACAAGGCATTCTGTTGTTTTCAACCTCTTGAATGACCAGCGCATTCGGTCGGCGAGCGGAGTCATTGCCACTTGCCAGGACGGAGCATGTGGCCGTCGCTATCGCTGTCCAAGAGTATTCTTGCTTTAAGTTCTCGAAATGCCTCAAGCACTGCCAGAACTCCAATTGCAATCAGGCTTCGGAGAAAGTTCAAACAGTATCTTGCGTGTAGCGGCAATGGTTGTTTTTGTCTGTTGGGGTCTCCGAACTAAGGATCAGTGCCAGATAGCAAGTGATGATGAATATAGCCATGTCTCAGGTCTGGCTTGCGATCCTTGCTGGTATGTTCGCTTCAATTCGATAACTGCATATCGATGTTCAACCCCGTTGAGATCATGTCTTTACCGCTTTGCTGTTGCTTGCCAGCTGTGCTTCGATCACTGCGGACGAGAACCATGCCAGCGCCAGAATGCCCAGCTGCGAGCGGATCTCCACCGTGCTATTCAGCGCATCATTGTACTGCTGAGCCATTGGCACCTTCCCATGATCTTTCATATACCGGCTGATCTGTGTTCGCGCGAGAACGCATAGAGTCGCAACCGCAAGGTTTCCACCTAGACGAATAGTGCCATCTTCGGGCGACCTGGCAACGAAGAAAAGGGCGGCGATGAACGATCCAAGAAGCTATACGAATGTCAGTAAACGGTGTATGTCGAAGCAGCGTACTCCATACTGAAAGCGCCCCAATCGCCTGCGTCGTTCTTGTTTGAGTGAGCTCTTTCGCGGCGGCATCAGACCACTCCGCTGCCTTTTCAGTCGTTGGCTCCCATGACCGCAGCTTGGTAATTGCGTTGTATGCGTGGAGAAGACTGTAGGCACTGAGTCCAGCCTGGAGAAGATGAATGTTGCCGCTGAAGGAATCCATCGTGAAATCGGCCAGATCAACTTGGCGATCCTGGGTCAGATCTTATATCATGCTAAGAGATGCTTAGCATCGGCTAGGTAGGTGGTTAATTCATTGCTCTGAAAACACGTGCAACAAGTCTAGGATTCAATTCGCGCAGTTCTATGAGAGCCATCAAAATCCCATCAGAGCCTTCAGCTTTGACAAGGCCTTGGAGTCACGACAACTAAGGGCATCGTGAAGCAGAGCATTGGGTGGACGAGCCCAGGGTTCACCGCGGGACCTCGAGTTTGACTATTCGACCATGCTGTAGTCACTGGAGAAGCAAGGAGCTCAATCTCAAGGGCGTTCATGAATGGCTTATACAGAGATAGGATGATCATAAAGCCCATTTCTTCTCCGCCCAGGCGTTGTAGCACTTCCTGCGAGCATGCGCGGTTTGAGTGTCCACTCTGTCATCTACCTCCTCCCCTGGCAACAAACTATAGCGCTGGGGAGTATCATCCATCATCCTTCGCATGTCACCGAGCGACTTATGCGGCTTATCTGGTGTTTCCGACATCTGCAGCTTCTGAATGCCCCGTGCGATCTGAGCCCGAAGCCCTCCTTTATGCCCAACGATACTGTCATCGACTGGGCCTCCGACAATGCAGCCACTTTCCCTATTGAGGACGATATGGGCCCCTTCGAGTCTGGGCATCCCGTTGATTGTTGATAGTAAGTCAATCCATGAGTTTGAATTTCCGAGCACCGCGATGGCAACCAGACGAACTCTAACAAGCTGTTCGCGGAACTTCCTCAAGACAGCCAGAACAGGTCCTGCTTCGATCTTGGAGGGACTGATCATGAGTTTTGTCAGGGGCCAGGATTCTGCGCTCAGCAATTCAAGCAGATCGCGAAGGTCCGCCGCCTCCTCGCTTTCCAATGATGACTTTCCGAAGAATCGACTTTGGCATACTTCTAGTGTCTCGAGCTGCCGGCACCCTCTCAAAAACGCGACGAAGTTTAGTACCGCGTACGATGGTGAATGCCCAGAGCCTGCATAGTACCATGTGCCGTTGGGAATGTTGAAAGATACTGTAGTCAGTCGTGAGCAGAGACCCTGCAGGCCGTCCGTCGCGTCGAGTCTAGCGAAGTGATGTGCTGCCATCAGGCGGAATGGATAAGCGTTCAAACCTCCCAAGCCGTGTTGCATAGGCACGATATCAGTATCGATCGCAATTGAGGTAAGCCGACCCTTGAGATCCTTGTGCAAGATGATGTTGCGCAATTCTTCATTTGAAGTCCACTTCTCGATCCCGATGAAAGGCTCCAAGGCTTTGAATAGCTCATTGTACACCAAGTCCGAGGGCGTGTGCCATGACTGCAATTTATAGATTTCACCTGGCGTCAAGGGTGTACTTTTGGCAATTCCTCGTTCGCCTGTGGCCCATTCGTAGAGCACGCCACGGTCCCTCAGCATCTCAAGCTGCACGCGCTTCATCAACCTTGCGACTTTAGGTGCGTAGAAATCCGTAAACACGACTTCGCGAATATGAGGAGCGATCAGCGTATTGGCGAGCTGCTTCAACCGCTGAATAGTCACATCATCGACTAGACCAACGTGTAGCTTGATCGATCGTCCTTGCAAGCGAGCAAAGTCTCTATGAAGACGGCGACATCTTCAATCACTTTAGCACAATCTTCAACTGGTACAATGAGCGGACAGTACGCTACATACACGAAGCGCAAGGTCTTGAGGCGGATAGTAGGGTCTTCTTCACGTCGCCCACGGCTATGTATTGGCCGATCTCGTCTCAGCAACTGCTTCCCGATCATCTCTTTGATCTCGATTGGAAGTCCGATAAGTGATCCCTGGGCATCTTGTGTCTCATTTTGATCCTATGAGTCATGGTCAATCTCAAATTTCGACCTCGACTCAACTCGAGGACGACTTGCGATATCCCGCCGCTTTGGCAATGAGCTCAATTGGTCTTCCATGGCATTCGTTTATGGTGTATCGTCGAAAAGCTTTGGTGTTGGTTGATATGAGATTGTTGGAGAAGTTCGGTCGATGAAAACGCGCCCAGCCATCTAATTTCCGGTCAGCGTTATCCTCCGCGTCAGCATGATACCTCGAATTCTATAGGCAATATGTTCGATACTCCTTCAAGACAGAGCATCTATATCACGAGACCAGGTCTGCAGAAGCTTGATCGTTTTCCATTGCGTACTTTTGGTAGAGCAGCCACGTTAGCATAAGAATCATTCGGGTCGATCAAGCAATGGATCTTGAGATTGTCTTGCTGAGCCGGAGCAGACGAGTTCAAGCCTGATAGCCATCTCCATTGGATTTTGGGTCATCTTTGCATAAATTCAATGGTGAACATCTTCACATGCCGTTGTCAAGCGCGATCGACTGGCCACATGCTGATCCACAAAAGACCGTCCTCACGCGGAGGCTGTCAACATGCCATTGTGTCTTTGGTACTGGTAGACAGCCTTGATATGTTCTCAAACTCCGTTGCAAGTGTGCAGCTTCATGCGTGACTTTCGACAAGCCTCAGGTCGTTGCATCGGTGACACCACAGAGGCCTAGGGAGTATTCGGCACTGAAGACGTATACGTGTGCAGCAACATGGATCCGCCGTGCTACGACGCGCGATATTGCCGGACAAAGGACTGACAGCAGGTTGATGATGACTGCCCAGGTCTTGTGCGATGCTAAGAAGCGGAGATGGGTCCACCTTTGGCTCTTCTACTTGCTTGTCAGTCACGGCAGATCCAGGTGATTGCTCTGCAGGGAGTCTAGGCACGATCCGTCAGCTTCCCCTGCCGAACGGAGCATTACATGAATGAAGTAAGGATTGCTGCCGGACAAGATGGAGACTTTTGATGGTGCCATCGCAGCCTGCAGCGGAAGCTTGGAAAGTCAGAATTATTCATCTTGATCGATGTCACCCTACCTCCGTACAGTGACAAAGTACATGGTACCCCGCAAAGAATACTACGCACCAAGCATTATTGCAAAGAGAGTTGGGGTTGTGGAGGTTTCATGAGCTAGTGACGCCTCTGCTGGGCCGATGCGCCAACCCCACATAAGGATTTAGCGCCATGGTGCTAGACCTAAAGCGGACTAGTTGTGATTTAAAGTAGACTAGCTGCTGGCGCCCGCAAATCATGACGCGCATGCAAGGCTTTCCGGAGTATCTAATTGCGAGGGATTGGTGCGAAAATTGCGATCAGAAGCTCGGTTTCCTTCGAGAAGCATAAGCTGCGTAAATCATGGCATTGTCTAGCATGGATCTGAGTGACTGTGAGTTTTCTTGGAGCTCAAATATCGGTAGCCACCATGGCACTGGCCCGGAAAGAAGCAGCTCTGCGCGATTATGTCTACATCAAGGTTACAGTTTCATGAGCTTAGAATGCAAATTACGATGATGCCCTTTGTTTGCGACACCTGGTGACTGGTCGCCAGGGTCAGATCACGAGTGATCTTAGCTCCTGCCTGGCGGCGGTCAATACATTTACTCGTCGACTCCACATCATGAACCTGTCGATCTTCACGACATTCGTCCTTCCTCCACAAAACGCCCGAGTCTCGGTTCGGCATTTGCATCACATCATTGTCTTTCATTCATAAGAGACGGTGGTGTGGCACTTTCTGACATCGTGCTCGAGCTTCTCTATTCTTTTTCGCAGCCTTGTCAACACGAGCTGCGCGTTCCCGCCACCGTTGTTTAAGCTCACCCAAGCTCTGCGGCAGAGGCGCAGAAGGCTGCCAACGCAAACATGAGAGGTCAATTGTTTCTCGCTGCCAGCCTATGGGCGTCTGACGCTCTGGCTTTGACTCTACAACCTCGTCAGGTATGTTTTTGACCTATTTTGAAGTTCTAGCGAGCTTCGCACAATTGCGATTCCTCACATCAATTGATCTTTTGAGTGAGCTTCATGAGTGGAGCCTTGTACGCTAGCCTCGCTCCGCAAATGCTTCTTCCGATCGCTTCGCTAACATCGCGCTTCTTCACCAGACACTAGCAAACTCCAGTCTCAACATTGGTCCATATGAGTCCTCGCCGCCATTCTACCCTTCGCCATGGGCGGACGGTAGCGGTGGATGGGCAGATGCCTACGCACGTGCTCAAGACTTCGTTCGTCAGATGACGCTGCTCGAGAAGGTCAACCTCACAACTGGTACTGGATGGCAATCTGAAGCCTGCGTCGGCTCGACAGGTGCCATTCCTCGCTTGGGCTTCCCATCCCTGTGCTTGCAGGATGCACCTTTGGGCGTTCGTTTCGCCGACTATGTATCTGCCTTCCCTGCTGGTGGAACCGTGGCTGCATCGTGGGATCGACGAACCTGGTATCAACGTGGTGTCGACATGGGTGAAGAGCACCGCGACAAGGGTGTCGACATTCAGCTCGGTCCTGTCGTCGGTCCTCTTGGTCGAGCTCCAGCTGGGGGTAGAAATTGGGAGGGTTTCTCGCCAGATCCTGTTTTGTCCGGTATCGCGGTCGCCGAGAGCGTCAGGGGCATTCAAGATGCCGGTGTCATTGCTTGTAAGCCGTCTTCCGATATCTCAATTTTCGATTCAAGATATGTACTGACTTTGCATAGGCACCAAGCACTATATCTTGAACGAGCAAGAGCACTTCCGACAAGTTCCAGAGGCTGCAGGCTATGGCTTCAACATTTCCGAGACATTGAGCTCAAATCTCGACGACATCACCATGCACGAGCTCTACCTATGGCCATTTGCTGATGCTGTCCGTGCCGGCACTGGTGCCATTATGTGCTCCTACCAGCAGATCAACAACAGCTACGGATGCCAAAACTCCTACACGATGAACTATCTTCTGAAGGGAGAGCTTGGTTTCCAAGGCTTCGTGCTTAGCGATTGGGCTGCGCAGCATGCCGGTGTCTCGACCGCTCTTGCGGGAATGGACATGGCGATGCCAGGCGATGTCACCTTCGTTTCTGGCACTGCTTACTGGGGTGCCAACATGACTGCTAGTGTGCTTAACGGCACTCTGCCGGAGTGGCGCCTTGATGACATGGCTACACGTATCATTGCTGCATACTATCTGGTTGGCCGCGACAAGAACGCAGTCCCGGTCAACTTCAACAGCTGGAACAAGGACACCTTCGGCTACCGTCACTACGTTGCCGAGGAAGGCTACGGCTTGATCAACCAGCACGTTGATGTGCGAGCTGAGCACCGTAACAACATCCGCGAGTCTGCTGCCAAGTCAACAATTTTGCTCAAGAACGAGGGCGTGCTTCCACTCAATGGCCGAGAGAAGTTCACTGGTGTGTTCGGCGAAGATGCTGACAACAACGCCTGGGGTCCAAACGGCTGTCCCGACCGCGGCTGCGACAATGGCACTTTGGCCATGGGCTGGGGCTCTGGAACTGCTGACTTCCCATACCTTGTCACGCCTTTGACCGCTATTCAGAATGAAGTTCTGACGACGAGCGGCAATGTCGTGCAAGGTGTGACCGACAACTGGGCATACACTCAGATCAATGCCGTCGCCAAGCAGGCCAGTGTCGCGATCGTCTTCATCAACGCTGATTCGGGAGAGGGATACATCTCTGTTGATGGCAACGAAGGTGATCGCAACAACCTGACTGCTTGGAGGAATGGTGATGTCCTTGTCCAGAATGTCACCGCTGCATGCAACAATACCATTGTGGTCGTCCACTCGGTTGGCCCGATTCTCGTTGCTCCATGGTACGACAACCCGAACGTCACTGCCATCGTATGGGCTTCGCTTCCAGGCGAGCAGTCTGGCAACTCATTGACAGATGTCCTTTACGGTCGAGTCAACCCTGGTGGAAAGCTTCCATTCACTCTTGCTCGCAATCGCGAAGACTACGGCACTGATGTGTTGTACGAGCCGAACAATGGCGAGGGACCACCACAAGACGAGTTCGTTGAAGGCGTGTTCATCGACTATCGCTACCTCGACAAAAACAACATCGAGCCCATCTACGAGTTCGGCTATGGCATGAGCTACACCACATTCGAGTACTCGAATGTCCAGGTCCAAGCTCACGAAGCAAGCCCATACCAGCCAAACACCGGAACCACGCAGCCAGCGCCAACTCTCGGCTCGTTCGAGAACGACACGTCATCCTACCAATTCCCACCTGGCTTCGATCCCGTCGACCTCTACATCTACCCATACCTCAACGGCACCGACTACGCCACCGCCCTGAACTCCTCAGACTACGGCCTCCCATCCTCAGAGTGGCTACCACCAAACTCACAGGACGGCTCCGCCCAACCCCGCATCGCAGCCGGCGGCGCCCCAGGCGGCAACCCGCAACTCTACGACATCCTCTTCACCGTCACCGCGACAATCACGAACACGGGCTCCGTAGCCGGCGACGAAGTAGTGCAGCTCTACCTCTCGCGCGGCGGCCCCAACGATCCCGTCCGCGAACTGCGCGGGTTTGATCGTTTGACCATTGCAACCGGTGCCAGCGCGACCTTCAGCGCCGACCTGACAAGACGCGATGTCAGTAATTGGGATCCTGTCAGCCAGGACTGGGTCATCACGCAGTATCCGAAGAATATCTTCGTGGGCGCTAGCTCACGGAACCTGCCGTTGACTGCGGCGCTGGATATGTCCGGTGTGGGTGGTATGGGTGGTGGAGCGCAGCAGCCGCCGGCGCAGAGCGGATACTCTGCTCAACCACCATCTCAGAGTGGCTCGCCTGTCCAGCAGATCCCTGATGGGCAGGTTCAGGGTGGGCAGACTGGGTCGCCTGTGCAGCAGATCCCCGATGGCCAGGTGCAGCAAGGTGGACAGACTGGATCGCCTGTGCATGACGGCCAGGTCCAGTGCACGCCAGGTAGTGGGTATGGATGCTGAGGATTTGAGGAATGGGATATGATACGACTCTGATGACTTTGCAGTAACGCACTGCGACACACCTAATATTCTACGAGGCAAGAGCCTTTTGGTCGAAACTCTTCGTGTAGTAGTAGACCTGCGCGAGTCGAAGTTGACTTGCGCGATAATGACATGAGTTCCTTCTCAGACTCTTGTGTTTCCACATCAGTGACATTCAAGACTCCATATAGCACTTTCCACCGCCAAACGCTGCGATCGCACCCATCCATGGCAACCAGAGGCACATTAATGATGCTCACCAAATCAATGGCACCATCCTCGCCTTCCCCCTCACAGCCTCCTCCCCAAACCTCGCCCTATACCACTCCCTCGTCCCATCAGCCGTAACCCCCAAATTCACGACCACAAACACAAGACAACACAGCATCGTGGTGTTGAACACCTGGCCCACAGGCGCCGTAATGAGCGCAAGTCCTATGTATTCAAAGCACTCGGCCAGGTAATGCGGCGTGACCGTGTAATCGAACAGCGGGTGGTCTGGCAGGGTATACCCGCCTTTCGTCAGCTTCTTCATGAAGCGCATGTAGCCGTGTACATTTGATTGTGTCATTGAGGCGAAAAAGAAGATGAGCAGGCCGAGGAGGACGAGGATGCGTTTCTGCGTGGGGAGGTCCTGCGGTGCGAGGAGGCGCAGGAAGCGTAGCGCCACGTCGCTGGCTGTGGAGGCTTTTTCGGGATCAGCAGCAGCACTACTCGTGAAGAGCGAGTGCGCGATGAGCTGCCTGTCGCCCTCGATCCAGATGGCCACGCTGGTCACGGCATAAAAGAGGATCCCCATGATCCAATGCCCGACGAACATGCGTGACTTACTGTGCTCCATCTCCGCGCACTCGAGGTAGCGTCGGATACTGAGGACGAGGAAGGCGAGCCAGGCGACGATGACTTGCACGGCGGGGACGGGGGACGAGGGCTCGGATGTGTAGCGCAGGACGAGGTGGAGGATGGGTTGTTGGGCGGCGATTTGGCCGAGCCAGAGGAGGCTGGCGCCGATGGAGAGGGTGTAGAAGTGGATGAACCATGCGTGTGGGACTGTGAGGGAGGCGAGGAGGCCGAGGAGGCTGTTGTCGTTGGGCGGAGTGGAGGCGGTCGTGCCGTCTGTGCTTGTTGTGCGCGCGCCGTAAGCCAGGAATCTGGATCTCAAAGCGGGGACGCTGTAGATGAAGATGATCTGTTCCAGTTAGTATCGCGGTTTTCGATGTGAGATTAGTTGATGCAGTGCGGTGGCAGCGCCATCCTTCTGCCGAAAGCTCGAGTGAGCAGGCGGCGTATACGAGAGCGCGTTACGGTCAAAGCTACTTCGCTGTCTAAAGTCTACTGGCGGGCTGCGATATTCATGTGCCCTGATGTAGCTTCGCGCGTTGTGCTGACGGCCTCCTCGCACCAGGTTCTCGCAGAGCATCCTCTCGCAATGCCATCATTCATGCAGCGCAATGCGATGCGCGCGATCATCGACTTCGGTCGGATGCTCTCGAGAAGGTCCAGCGCAGAGACGAGGCGATCGCAGAACTGTCGGCAGAAGCATGGAACTCTCACATCTAATAACGAGGGCAAGGCGGGCGGCAGCAGGAAAAAGGGCGAAAGTAGGTACCCCAGCAGCAACGAGCAGGTAGAAGCTCCGTACAAGGATGACAACGTCGAGATTGAGGTCCTTGATGGCGTCCATGATGACATCCAGGTCAAGCATGGTTGATTGGGACCAGCAAAGCTTAAATCGAGGTAGTGATGACACAGCAGCTTGTTATCGCGGCGCGCACGTTGGTTAGGGAGAAAGGGGAGTGATTGAGTGAGTGATTGATCTGCTTGCTGCACGATTACTGGCTACTGGCGTCTTGCCGATCAAATTTGAAGAAGGGAGCGGGCAACAAAGTTTTCGTCTGGAGAAGGCCGCGCGTGTGAAGAGATGTCAGAAACGAGGCGCGCGGGGTTCGTCCTTCGACCGTTGGACGACTTTTGATGTCGCTTTTTCCGCGTGTTTTGGAGGATGGAAAGAACGGGAGAATTTTTCAATGCGAGGCGATGATGACGGGATGTGTTCGTTGCTGAGACTGGCTCAGTCATCATGTGACGGCTATCGGGAAGGCGCCAGGACGAGACGGGCGTAGCTACCTTGGCAGTGGCCCCCAGTCTCCCTCATTATGGCTGCAGCGCTGCTGGTCGCGCCTGCAGTTGGCCCATTGGGCAGGCAGTGCCTGTGCCTCTCTGCCCTCTGCGAATCTCTCGACTCTTCTTTCTTCCCCCATTCACGACCACAATCTCACAGCCCACACCCGCCTGCACGCCTTCTCCGCCCTCATCGTCCCCCGTCGCGCCTTCCATCCTTCGTCTGTAGTATATTGACACGCCCAGCGCCATTCCCTGGGACCCGCGCCACCTTATCGAGGGTCGCTTTGTCCAGAGAGTCGCTGCACACAGACAGTCCACTCCACCCAGCGACCAGAGCCAACCCGCATTACACTGGCTCTCGTCACGCTCCACCCGCTCCCAGGCCAGCATGACGCTGAGGAGTTCCGTCTCCCCGAATATCCCGTGATGACCAGTGGCAGCAGCACCTCTCCCTCGGCTGCCGCTCACAAACGCACGTCGTCTCTTACCTCCGCCGCAGCTCACCGACACCAGCACCACCCCGTGCGCAGTCCGACCGACCGACGCTCTTCGCCCCTCAAGTCGCATTCGCCCTCGCCGGAGCGGACGCGAAAGCGTGCCAATTCGTCGCGGACGCTCAACGGCCACCAGAACTCGTCAAAGCCCGCCAACGGCCACGGGGACTCGGAGGCTGAGACGGACATTCTCAGCGACGAGGAGCCCTCCAAGACCAAGGTCAAGAATCGAGTCGTCAAGGACGAGCCCAAGGATGATTTCGAGTCGTCGAGTCCCGCTCTGAAGACGAAGTCTGAGTCGGCGCGCAGCCATACTGTCAGCCGAGCGACAAGCGTCAATGGCGATGCCGCCGATAAGAGAGAACGGAAGCCAAATGGTGCTGAAGGTCGAGAGAACGGACTCGCAAAGGCGATATTGAAAGACAAGCCGCGACTGTCGACTGACCTGAGCAAGAACTCGTCGCGCGCACAGTCTGCAGATGCGTCGACATCGCCCAACGAGCACAACGATCGCTCCAGACAAGCACACTCGGCAGAACCACGCAAGCGAAAGTTCAGCGATGCTCAGAAGCCCTCAAAACTGGAGCCACCTCGCCAAAAACCACGGCTGGAGGATGTTACCAAGGCAGCAAAGCCTCAAAAGCGAGCCAACTCACCACCAACACCAGGCACGCCAGGCCTGCGTTCATCCCACAGACGATCAGCGTCTACGCAGTCGAATCTTCCAAGCGCTGGATTGGGTTCGGCGAGGCCGCGACGTGACATCTCGAGCAGTTCTATGCCACCGACCAAGGAATGGGCAACGAGCGATATGTCCTCGGACGAAGCAGCATCTTTTCCAGTGAATATACCGAAACTGGCACCTCCGCCACGTTCTGGAAGGGCGGCGTATCGAGCCATGACCTCGCCTGCAAGGACAGCGCCCACTGGCAAACGTGCGGACAAGTTCGGGTCCACGCCATTGGCACGAGCATGCGAGAAAGGCAACCTGGCTGGAGTCAAACAAGCATACGAGGAGGCACCTGGTGAAATCGATCAAGCAGACAATGGAGGATTTGCGCCTCTGCAAAAGGCAGCGCTCGAAGGCCATACTGAGATTGTGCAGTTCCTGCTTGAGCACGGATGTCGAAAGGATGTGAGATCCAAAGATGAGCAGGACACGCCACTCATAGATGCGGTGGAAAATGGACACGTGGATGTGGTTAAGCTTCTGCTCGACCATGGTGTCAATCCCTACCATCAGAACAAGAGCGGCAAACGCGCCATCGACGCCATCGACGACGAAGAGGACTACGCTTCCGATTTGCGCGACATGTTGCAGAAGTCGATGCGTGACTACGTTGGCTCCGAGAGCGACAGCGATGACGAAGATCAGCACCCAAGGACGATCAGTGCTGAGGACAAGAACCGGGCAGACTTACTGTACCTGGAACCAAATCGCGCGAACCTTATAGCGTACTCTGAGAAGGGCGATGCAGTTGCTGTGGACCACTTCCTGAGCAGCGTGAAACCGGACAATGCAGCTGCCGTCGCCGCAGCAAGAGCTGGACACAAGACGGTGCTGGAACTTCTCCTAGCATCGGCTGGCGACACCCTCGAGATCGACCCGGATCCTACCAAATATGAAAAGACACCACTGCTCGCCGCCATCGGCCGCGGGTCAAGCAAGCATCTCAAGATCATTCGGCTGCTCCTTGATCAAGACAACTTCAATCCTACACGCAAGACAAAAGACGGGCTCACGTACTACGAGTACGCGGCCAAGGAGCGCGGACCCAAGTGGGAAGCAGAGCGCGATATGCTCAAGGAATACTACGAGGCTTACATGTCGAAGAGGAAAGTGCAGAAGAGGAAGAGACAGGAAAGCGGCGACAAGACTGACAGGAAGACCAGTGCTAAGGAGCCGAGTTCGTCGCCGCAGGCTGTTATCAAGGAGAAGAAGATGATCAAGAAGCCGCCTGTTTCGAGTCCCACGACCAAGGAGGCGAAGCGCAGGAATAGGGCTGTTGTCGAGTCGTCTGATGAAGATTCAGATGAAGAGGTGCGCGTGCGCAAGAAGCCGATGCGTGAGCGCCGCGCGTCGATGGTGAGCAAGAGCTCTAACAACGAGCCCTCTTCTCCGGCCATCAGCAGGCAATCGTCTGGCTCGAAGATTGTCAAGCGCGAGGATATCAAGCCGTCTAAGGAGTCGAAGGAGACCAGCAAACCGCCTTCTCGTAAGCCCTCAAGTGAGAAGCGCCATTCGACAGATTCCAAGATGGACGATAGATCGGACCAGCCTCCTGCAAAGGCGAGCACACCTGAATCAGTGCGAGAAGCCCGCAAAGCCGAGGAAGAGGCCCGACTAGCCAAAGCAGCAGAGAAAGCCGCCGAAGCCGAGCGCAAGAGACGCGAGGCTGAAGAGGCCGCTGCAAAGGAGGCAGCGCGCAAAGTGGAAGAGGAACGACTGCAGAAGGAGAAGGAAGAGCAGGAACGCAAAGAGAAGGAGGAGCGAGAGAGGCGCGAACAGGCAGAACGCGAGGAGCACGAACGGCGCGTCGCCGCTCTCCCCACGGCCTTACGCCTCGCCGTCCAGAAAGGCAAAGACAGACCTCTCATCTTCCGCTCCGCAAACAAAGAGCACCCGGAGGAACTGGGCATCAGCATGCAATTCCTGCCTATCCAGACAGCACCGCTCCGCAACATCGACCCAACCTGCGACGACACGAGGCGCGACGAACTCTGGATGCCTGCTTTCCAGATCGTGGGCCTGCTGGGCCTGCCCTCCGAACTCCGTCTCGCTGAGTTCCCAGACTGGGAGAGACGGCCCTTCACGAACGAGCAGCGCGACTTCTTCCTCGAGGACTACGATCTCTGCAAGCTGGCGCAGCAGTTTCGGTGGCCGCAGCCGGGCGAGGCGGGATACGATCACGGGCTCATCACGCGGCAGCTCCGTGAGACGCGCGAGGCGTTTGTCAACATGGAGCCGTTGCAGTGGGTGCGGTATGCGGATTTTGAGGAGGCGCTGAGGCGACCGGAGTATAGCCATTTGGAGAAGTTGAGGATGCGCACGGCGACGTGTCGGATTAAGGAGGAGCCTGATTCGGCGATTGATATTGGGTTCTTGTGGAGTGATGAGGATTCGGTGCCTGAGGTGGAGAGTGTCGCTTTGGGAGAGGAGAAGCCGAAGTCGCCGAAGGAAGGGACTTGAGATTCGGGCAGTACTGCGGCTGCAATTCTTGAACATGTTCTTACCTGGCCTTGTGAGAGGCAATTGGGGATCTTGGACAAGATCTTGGGAGCCATGTGCTGCATTTCAGAGAACATATCTCGCAAGTACCTACAAGCATGGCTTGCTTGGGCGATTGTTTGCAGAAGCCGATCGAGTTGAGGAACTTCAAGTAGGCAGCACGCGACAAGAGTCGCAGTGCGCTCGGCAATTTGCCTGACCATTGCAATGACTGAGGCTATGAGTGGCTGGACACCAAGAAATGAAAGTCTACTTTGTACATGTAAATCACACCCATTCCTTCATATTGCCTTGTCTAGTCGTCCCAAAACACCACTGATCCTATATGCCCATCAATCACGCAACCACACTGATCCTCCCCGCAAACACAAACCCATAATAAACCAATAGTATAATATCCAGCAGATTCGCCAGACTGCTCGCCCCATGCAGCGCGCTAAACAGCCCATTCAACCGCCTCATCTCCTCACTATGCGGTCCCTCCTCGAAGTACTTCTTCCCGTCCCTCGTCTCCTGGTGTTTCCGCTGCTTCATGACTTTTGTCGTCCACGGGCCGAGCCAGACCCAGTTCACCGCGCCCAAAACAGCGCTCGTGGCCAAGGGTAGCGTGATGTTATACAGCAGGTCGGACGAGGAGGTGAGGTTGGAGAGGTGGGGGGTCGGGTAGGTGAGGAGAGAGACGAGGGGGAGGACGGTCTGGAGGGTGAAGTAGGGGGGGAAGAGTTTGGTTTGCAGGATGGAGAAGGAGGGGCGCGGGAGGTGCTTGAAGGCTATTATGCCTTGGAAGAAGGTGTTGAAGATGGAGGTGCCGAGGAGGGTGCCGTAGCTGTAATTATAACGAGTGGTTAGCTGAGAAACTTCCTGAGCGAGAGAGTTGGAGTGGGAGGGTGTGGTGTCGCGAATACCTTAGGATGTGCCAGGCTGTGGGGTTGGTGAGAGTGGTGAGGAAGGGCATCGTGTGTCTCTGGGGAGGACGAGCGCTCGAGGAAGAGATGGGGAGAGCAAGTCGTATGTCTGAGGTTCAAGAGAACGTGAGAGGTCGAACAAAACCGTCTATTCGAGCACCAGAAACCCTATGCGAGAACCGAGCCCACCCATCTCAAGGAGTGACGATCATGGATACATGACGGCACGACTCATGCAATCCCGAAGGTAATCCACCCATCCCAATGAGGCTTAGTCCAGGCGTGACCACGCGCGCGCGCGATCGGCTGTTAACGCGCTCTGCTGCCTTGTTCTCGCGCCTGGAGATCAGATATCGCATGGGCGACGATATATGGCATGTAGGTCCCCCCATCCGTCTGCAGATTGTGCCTCCTGCCGAAAACACGATGGCAAATAAGGAGGCGACGATCTATATTGTTGATGTGGGAAGGTCGATGGGGCGGAAGGAGAATGGACGCGAGCAGACGAATTTGGAGTGGAGTATGCAGTATGTTTGGGATAAGATCACGACTACTGTATGATACATTTGTCTATTTGGAACTTCTGAATGGATGCTGACAGTGCTATAGGTCAAAGATGGGAAGAAAACGCAGCAACTTGGTGTCCTAGCCGTTGGCAGCGATGATACCCAGAATATCCTCGACGAGGACGATGGATTCTCCAATATCAAAGTGCTGCAGGAGATTCAGCAGACGCTCCTACCTGATCTGAGACAATTGCGCGACGAGATCAAGCCTAGCCGCTCCTCAAGTGGAGATGTCATCTCGGCCCTCGTGGTCGCAATTGAGATGATGGAGCGACACACCAAGAAACTCAAGTTCAAGCGCCAAATTGTCCTCGTGACCGACGCGACTCGGTCTATGGACGCGGATGATGTCGAGCAGATCGGAAGCAAGATCCTTGATGACGACGTCAAACTCACCGTGCTGGGAGTCGACTTTGATGACCCCGAGTTTGGCTTCAAAGAGGAAGATAAAGATCCGACCAAGGCTGCGAATGAGGAAACCTTGCGCAAGTTGTGCCAAATCTGCGATGGAAATTATGGGACCATGGCTTATGCGATTTCTGAGCTGGGCATGCCGCGGTTGACGCAGCCAACACCCGTGGCGCTCTACAAAGGACCGCTGACGCTCGGTGATCCGACGAAGTACGATACAGCGATGACGATTCAGGTGGAACGGTATGCAAAGGTCAGGATCGCGAAGGCACCGACTGCAAGCAGCTATGTGGTCAAGACTGGTGGAGCAGGTCAAGCGTCTTCGAGTACGCAGGCTACCAACACCATACAGAACGGGGCCAGCCAAGTTGCAGAAGATGGACTCACCTCCGTCAAATCAGCGCGAACATACACCGTGGATGATGAGAATGCGCCCGGAGGGAAGCGCGAGCTGGACAGAGACGATCTGGCGCGGGGCTATGAATACGGTAGGACGGCTGTGCCGATGGCTCGAGAAGACGAGCACGTTACCAAGCTGGACACCGTTGCTTCCTTCGACATCGTGGGGTTCGTTGCAGCCCCAGAGTACGAGCACTGGCTGAGCATGTCTGAGACGAGCCAGACGGTGGCGAGCAGCATCAACCAGAAATCCGCCTTGGCGTTCTCCTCGCTGATCCATGCGCTGCATGAGCGCGACTCCTTCGCCGTTGCGAGACTGGTCGCGAAGAATGGCCGTAACCCTGTTATGGTCCTCATGGCGCCTTTCTTCGATGCAGAAAACAACTATGAATGCCTTATCGATGTCGAATTGCCATTCGCAGAGGATATGCGTTCGTTCACTTTCCCGCCTCTGGACAAGATCGTCACGGCAGGAGGCAAGCATATCATGCAGCATCGAAACTTACCCAGCGAAGCACTCCTGAACGCTATGAGTGACTACGTGGATGCGATGGACCTGTCTGCGTACGAGCAGGACGAAGATGGGCCATCGGAGTACGCAGCCATAACCGACACATTCAACACCCGCAAGAATTACATGGAACAAGCCATCAAGTTCCGTGCCATCAACCCTATTGACGCCGTCCCGCCCCCGGCCGAAATACTGCTGAAGTATTCTCAGCCGCCGGCGGATCTGCTGGGTGCGAGCAAGGACAAGCTGGATGCCCTAATGAAAGCCGCGGACGTGAAGAAGGTGCCTCCCAAGCTGAAAGGTCGCAAGCGCGGCCGTGACGCTGAAAAGCCAATGTCCGGTCTCAACGTGCAAGAACTGCTTCGAAGCGGCGAATCCGGTCTCTCGAAACGTGTCAAGATCTCACCCGACAATGCTATACCCGAGTTCAAGCAGATCCTCCAGACCACGGAGGAGCTCTCCGACTGCAAAGACGCTGTCAAGCAGTTGGGTGCGATTGTGGAGGACCTTGTTAAGAACAGCACGGGGAATTTCAATTACAACAGAGTTGTGGAGGCGATCAGAGTCATGAAGGAGGAGACGCTGGACTATGAGATGGTGAATCTGTACAACGTGTTCTTGAGAGGGTTCAAGGAGAAGTTGCAGAAGCAGGAGTTGGGTGGGGATAAAGCGGAGCTGTGGTATCTGATCAAGGTGCATGAGCTGGGGTTGATAGACAGCTCGATGCATGAGATGGCGGATGTGACGCCTGAGGAGGCCAAGAGTGTGAGTTGTTCGAATTCGGTATTGGAGACCATTGCTAACCTACGAGCAGTTCCTGGCTTCCAAGTGATCAGGTCATCATGGCATCCATCCCTCTCTTGGGCTTACAGCCTGG
Organism: Scolecobasidium constrictum UM 578; assembly: GCA_000611715.1. Taxonomy (NCBI): domain Eukaryota; kingdom Fungi; phylum Ascomycota; class Dothideomycetes; order Venturiales; family Sympoventuriaceae; genus Scolecobasidium; species Scolecobasidium constrictum. The sequence continues at coordinate 62,536 of AZYM01000219.1, forward strand.
TCAGCTATCGACTATCCACGCGAACAAACGGCAACCTCGGACCGCCACACCGCGAGACATCTCGGAGCCACTCCGCGCACTGCGTCTCATACCACTTACCAAAAACAAGTAAGTGGTCCCGCGGTTCTCGCGAAACCACCAGGTGTCGCCCACTGCCGACCCAAATGCCGTACCGCTACCCCAATCCGGCTAGCGCCATCAGACTATCTTGACGTGGATGCATGGCGAAGACTCCACAGCTTCCCCAGATGCACGATGCACGCACCGAATTGCAACTGCCGATGGGATGACTATCTAGAACTCTTGTGATTCGCGAAGTTGGCACGGCTGTGTCGGCAGTGCGTGATGGCAGAACTTGTCTGTTGTCTATCTATATATCGATAGCCTTTCTTCGCGGAAAATGGAAAGTTGAGTGAGAATTGTTCTTCGTCATCATCACCACTATCTGCGGCGAACATATAGCAGTCTTTGTGCTGCTACGTCTTTTCGTATCTCTTGCTAACTTCATTCCGCCACAATGCTCGCTTCTATCTTACCCTTCATCCTTAGATATGCCTACCTCATCTTCCCAGTTGCAACGCTTGCCTACATCGTAAGCAATAAATACCGATATGGTCTCAATAAGTATCCTGGACCATGGCTGGCAGCATACACAGACTGGTGGCGCTTCTTCGACAACGTGGGCCAGAAGAGTGAGAAGACGTTCATCGAGCTGCACAGGAAGTACGGCGATGTCGTGCGGATAGGTCCGAACGTGCTCTCTTTTGCGGATCCGCGGGCCCTGAAGACGATTTATGGACTGAACAAGGGGTTTGTCAAGGTATGTCACGTCTGTTCCACATGTATCGGGGTGATGAACTCATTCGTGATGCAGTCAGAATTCTATCCCGTCCAGCAAGGCGTCGTGAAAGGTCGCCGTTTGCCTTCCCTCTTCTCATCGACAGACGAGGGGTACCATGCGCGCTATAGACGCTGCGTCAACGGCGCATTCAGCATGTCCAGCCTAGTCTCGTACGAGCCGCTCGTGGAGAGCACCCTCTCCGTCTTCCTCAACCAAACAGAGAAGCTGTTTGAGAGCAAGGGCAGCGTGTGCAATTTCAGCCGCTGGCTGCAATACTTTGCGTTCGATGTGATTGGCGAGTTGACGTGGAGTAAGCGGATTGGGTTCATCGAGCGGAATGAGGATGTGAGCGGGATTATTGAGTTCATTGCTGGGTTTCTGGAATATGCTGGGCCGGTGGGTGGTCTTCACTTCTTCTATGTCTGAAACGGTTACTGACGATGACAGATTGGTCAAATGCCGTTCCTTGACTTGCTACTAAAAAAGAATGTGGTGCACATGTGGCTCCAGCGCCTCGGCCTCTCAAAATCCGTCTTCCCAGCTACCAAGTTCGCTCTTGAGCAGTCAGCCCAGCGCGAGAAGGAGATGAACATTATCAAGACGCAAGGAGTTGAAGGTCTACGGGATGGAGCACGAGCCGAAGCCCAGGAGAACCGTGGTGTCGATCTCCTGTCCAAATTCACGCAAGCGCAGCACGAACACCCCGAAACCATGACGGATGATCTTGTCTTGACCACGGCTCTCAGCATGGTGCTCGCTGGGAGTGAGACTACAGCGATCAGTCTGTCTTCTGTGTTCTACTACTTGCTGAAGAATCCGAAGACGTATGAGAAGCTCATGGAAGAGATTGAGGGAGCTGTGAAGAGCGGGCTGATTGAGGATAATGATGAAAAGCTTGTGTCGTGGTCAGCGTCGCAGAAGCTGCCGTATCTGGATGCTGTCATCCAGGAGGCTTTCCGACTGCATCCAGCAGCTGGTCTCATACTCGAGCGCGTCGTGCCTGCGCAAGGTATCGAGGTACTTGGCGAGCGTGTTCATGGCGGGGCTATCATCGGCTGCAATGCTTGGGTACTGCATCGGAGACCCGAAGTCTTTGGCGAAGATGTGGATGCTTTTAGGCCTGAGAGATGGATTGAGGCTTCACCGGAGAAGCTCAAGGAGATGAAAGCGACGATGTTCCAGTTCGGTGCTGGAGCGAGGACGTGCATTGGCAAGAACATTAGTTTGCTGGAGATTTATAAGCTGGTTCCGAGCTTTCTAAGGCGATTCGAGGTGAGCGACTGTCTTGCACCTTGTGATGTATGTGAACGAGATGGCTAACCATCCTCATCAGATCCGGTTGGACCAGCCAGACAAGGAGTGGACGACGTTGAATGCGTGGTTTGTTCGACAGCTCGACTTCAACGTCCGGTTCAGCAAGCGAATATGAGGCCGTTGCAGAAAACACAGATTAAGCGATTCAAATATCGTCCAGAGGACGGAACCTGACCTTCAGCTATATACAATCAAGCATTTTCTCCGGATGCATTTACGACATATTCCCCACCGTCACGTTGGTATCGACATTGCCCTTCGTGGCGCGACTGTAAGGACACACCTCCATCGCCTTGTCCACCACCTTCTGCAGATCCTCGTCCGATAGTCCCTTCACTCTCACCTTCATATCCACACGAATACCCATGTCCAAGCTCTTCATATCGCCCACTAAATGCGTAGTCGCCTCCACAATACTATCCTCCTTCGCAGTCGGCATCTTGATGCCCATACTCGCAGCGCACGCATTCATCGCAGACTGGAAGCACGCGCCATACCCTGCTGCAAACAGTTCTTCGGGATTCGTCTTGCCCTTGTCGCCGGTGCCACCGAGGGCCTTCGCCATTGTGAGATCGACCTTGAGGTCATCGCCTTCGACGTGCCCGGTGCGGGCTCCTACGACCTTGGCGTGGGCTGAATAGAGGACTGGCGCGGTTGAGGTGTCGAGGAAGCGCTTCGTGATTCGTGATTGGTGAGAGGGGAGGCTTCGAGCGCCAATGCGGCGTGAGAAGGTGGAGATGCAGGTTCTTGATGTCATTTTGAGTTGCAATGGATGAATAGCAGTGAATGTGGAATTGAGCAAGCAAAACAAAGAGCTACATAGCTCGAGGGCTGGCACCAATGGTGACGACATGACTTCGAGAGTGGATCCTGGGACGGGCCGTCCCGCAGTGTACTCCACTATGCTTTCTCTGGGGGAACCTTCGGTATCGATGCTTTTATTGATCCTTGGATGGTCCTTTTGAAGGTCAAGGTAGCACCAAAATTTGCGATGTCTGTATGATCACCCCACATGAGCCACATGCATCGTTATACACAGCAGCGCTATCATTACTGGGAAATAGAAACACCATGGCAACGGTTCCTGAGACTGACTGTGTATTCAGCATAGAGCACTAACATCCAGCAGTCTAGCCCTTTCCTCGTATGGGAGCGATCGCAACCAGCACACCCCAAAGGCCTCAGCCTTCTCACCACGTTCCCGGCGGAGATCCGCGAAATAATACTCGACCGTCTTCTCGTCACAAATGCGCCTCTCTCCAGAATCCTCCCACGCGACATCGCCAAATTCACATGGGACGAAGACTGGCCCCCCCGCACCGAGATCATCTGGACAGATATCATGATGACCTGTCGCCAGCTCCACGCCGAAGCCGCCAACATATTCTACTCGCGCAACACCTTCTCTTGCCTGGACAAGCTACGGGCGCGTGGTATCACGACCGTGGATTCCCCTCTGCAGAACGCGTACAAGAATCTTGTTGGCTACGGTGTTGCGCGAGATGACAATGCTTGGTTCTGGCTCTCGTCACCGCAGGAGCTTTGCGGTTGCTTCATCTGCTTTCAGGTTCGGCAGGCGCCTTTGACGTGGCCGAAGATGGATAAGCTTGCGATTTATTTGTCGGAGGAAGGTCGTAAAGTCTTTGCGGATTGGATCGAGAGAGGTAAGAAGAAAGGACGGATTGGTGAAGAGGGAGACATACTCAAGTGTTTCGGTGAGAACCTGCGCCGCAATCGGGATACGTGGGAGATTGAGGATCGAATGAGGATTAAGATTGAGGTGGCTGGCTTCGATGGAGATGAGGCCCTGATGAAAGAGTACGAGAGTTATGGCGTACGAGCCTCCGACTTAGTTAGCGGACTATGAGGATGAAGTGAACATGCGACCCGGGCTTCTGTTGGAGAGTGGCATCGAACGTGCTTGCGCACTTGTTGACTGGGAAGTGAGCGACTGAGAAGGAAGTCAGTTTTTAGTACTCGCATGTGGCCGTTTCACAACGCCTGTTGCGTATCATATCACGTTCTAGTGCGAGAATCGAATCCGCCCGCCGGCTTTGAGGCATTATGGCATGCTATCACCGAGTCAGAGAGCCTCAAAATGCTTAGTAATGTTGTGGTGGTCGATTCAGATAAACTCACTTGAAGCTCACATCGGCTCCGCCTCGAAGCACAAGTCTGAAACTTGCTCCACACACTTCTCCCTTTTCACTTAGGAAAATTCATCTGGCTGCTTCGCAAATTCTCCTCGCTTTCGCAATCGTGTTCCCAGTGCTGAGGTCGCCATGGCTGCTGTAACCGCAATGTCAGCAGTGAGTCTGGCCTCACTCACTTTGACTTCAGACCCGACTAACACCATCGACAGCCTCAAGAAAAAGTTCCATGGCAATCCTCGCAGCCAGCCGATCCCACAAAACCATGTTTCCTCACTGTCTTCCCACCCGAGCTCCGCTGCATGATACTCACCGCCTGCCTCGTCCGCACCGTCCCCCTCCGCAACCCAACTTCAGGAAACTATCAAGCCAAACTCGCGAACCGAGTACCCTCGAATGGACCGGAGGAGGCCGAGGGGCCGGTGATTATCACGACAGACATCCTAGCGACGTGCAAGCAACTCCACGCAGAGGGCGCGCACCTCTTCTACTCCCTCAACACCTTCACCCTCGACAACGACAGCCTCGAACCCGGCGTCTCCTACGCATCCAGTATGAAGGGCTACGGCATCCCGCGTGTCGCACTTCGTAACCTCCCCGTCGACGCGTACCCGCTCATCAGGAACCTCCGCGTCGAGATCCCGCATCATCGCGACTATGGGAGGGGTATGCCCTTCCAGGTCAGCCTCGCGCTGGCTAGGTGCCCGCGCGTGCAGCACCTAACGCTCGTGGTGACCAAGTGGAACAAAAACATGAAGAAGATACGAAAGGCGCGGTCGAGGGAGAGGATGGTGGCGAGGGCGGCGAGGGCGGCGAGGTGGATTAGGCGGTTTGGGGTGGGAGAGAAAATGGCGAGGGGGTTCAGGGTGACGTTGGTGAGGAGGAGTGGGAAGACGGCATCCGCTGCTATTGCTGGTGTTATGGATGAGGCTGTTGAGATGGTTAAGGCTGGGGGGTAGCACGGTTGTAGCATCCGCTAGGCGACCGGCCGGGCATCTGTATGTTGTTAGATTGTCTAATGGGCGTATACTCTTTTCTCCTGGAGATGACGTCGTCCTATGATAGCAAATCATTCAAGCTCTTTTGATTCCTCATGCACGGCTACCTTCATCCGGCCGCAAGGTCAATATGCGCCTTCCCCTCTCTCCTCGGTACCTCCTTCTCCAGCCCACCATTCCTCGAACTCGACGGCGCCTCCTTCTGCTGCTGCAACTCCCAATGCAGCTTCTCCGCCGTCTCGATCGTCTTCACGTTCGCGCCCAGCTTATTGATCGTCTCGATATACTCGTCGTATTCCACGCTGTCGAACACGATACCGCCTCCAGCTTGTAGGTAGGCGACCTGGTCTTTCATGACCATTGTGCGGAGGGCGATGCATGTCTGGTATTCACGTCAGCATGTGGTGAAGAGCTAAGCATGAGAATGGATCGACTTACATCCATAGCGCCCTCCTGAATCTTCCCCTTCTCCACAGTATTATACCCAAAATACCCCACCGCGCCAGCATACACACCCCTCTTCTCGCCCTCGAACTCAGCGATCAGTTCCATCGCGCGTACCTTGGGTGCACCGCTCACAGTCCCTGCAGGGAAGATACTCCTAAACGCGTCGAAGCGAGATTTGTCTTTGCGGAGGACGCCCGAGACTTCGCTGGTGAGATGCTGGACGTGGCTGAACTTCTGAACGATCATGAGGCGGTCGACGCGGGTGGAGAGCGGGTCGCAGACGCGGTTGACGTCGTTGCGGGCGAGGTCGACGAGCATCACGTGTTCGGCGCTGTGCATGTAAATTAGTATGGAGAATGCAAGACCTTAGTAGGACAGGCTAAAGCATACCGGTCCTTCAGTGAACTGCGCAGATCCTCCGCCAACGCTTCGTCCTCCTGCACAGTCTTCCCTCTCTTCACCGTCCCGGCGATGGGGTGGCTTATTATTCTGCCAGCTTCTGATTTCACTAGAACCTCTGGCGAGGCGCCGATGATCTGGAAGTCCTCGCAGTCTACGAAGAAGAGGTAGGGCGATGGGTTGACCGTGCGCAGTTGTCTGTAGACGTTGAAAGGGTGTAGGGAGGTCGGCCGTGCTATTCTTTGTGAAGGGACGGCTTGGATGATATCGCCTTTGCATATGTGCTCTTTTAGTCTGGTGACGTGCCGTTCGTAGCCTGCTTGTCCAATGTTCGAGGTCATTTGTCTAAGCGACATGTTAGCATCGTGCCTTGTGGGAGTTCCTCAGTGATGATGCGAGACATACTGATCCAATTGTATGGGGCCTTGCTCCGGCAATGGCACGTCTCTCGAATTGAGTACCTCAGCCATCTCTTGCAATATCCGTCTACAGCGCTCATACTCCTCCTCCAGCCCACCAAGATCATCCGGCACTTTCAGATACGTAAACACCTTGCACTGCTGGAAAAAGTGATCTACACACACAATCGTGTCATAGAGCATGAAGAGACTCTCTGGCAGGTGCAGTACATCCTTCATGTTCCTCCTTGTCTTCGGCTCAAAGTACTTGACGCAGTCATATCCGACATAGCCAATGGCACCACCGATCAGCGGCGGCACTGCGAGACCGGGGATTGTAGCGACGCGGTATTTGGAGAGTTCTGCTTCGAGGTTGGGGAGGGGATCTTTCTCGCCTATGCCGAAGTTTGGACCGGAGGATATGACTTTGTGGGGGCCGGCGCCGACGAAGGAGTAGCGGCCGATGGTTTCAGTTGTGGCGGCGGATTCGAAGAGAAAGGAGAGTTTTGAGGAGGATCTAAAATAGCTCAGTCAGCTTCTTGAGCCTACAGCGATATAGACCATACAGCAATGGCAAGCTTTGCCCTCGCTGACCTCGACCTGGGTGGGTGACTCACTGGGCCTTAACTTTCAAGTATATTGAGCTGGGGGTGAGGAATTCTGAGGAGAGCGATGTGCAGACGGGCACGAGGTTCGGAGCGTTCTCATCGTTGATCGCAGCCGAGAGGACGTCCCGTATAGACTCGAGCGAAGGCTGTATCGTGACCTGCTCACCATCAGTACCTCATAGCCATATACAAAGGTAAGCGCAATGAATCATACGGCAGGCGCCATTGTGGGCGTATATTCGGTGTCAACTTCTCGGATTCAAGCTCTTTAGCATCCGTCTACAACTCACTCCCAAGCTCTTGTATCAATTGGTTGTATCTGTTGCCCACGATGCTGAAGCTCACGCCCTCACCGCACAAAAAAAAGATGCACTTCCGGCTGCTCGCAACGGCCGTCTCTCCGCTGATTCGCGCCGAACCGAGCCTGGTCAGCTTCAACGGTGTCAGTCGTGCTCGGAGAGACGTCGTCTAGAGCCTCTCTGTTCCGCGAGGTCCAGGGAGGAGACGACAGCCTTGTCTCGGACCGGAGATCTTCGACAACGACCAGAAGCAAGATTGTGGTACGTCGGGTCTTACTCAAGCTTTTCGCATCTCCATTACCAATTCTTACGCATCGTATGCACCATCGTTTCGTGTGCGAGGGAGATGATTTCCCGTGCGCGACCCGTCGCGGTTTCCTCGAGGCTGGGGCTGCCCCGCCACCTCATTCGCTCGACGTGAACCTTTCCCTCGTCATGCACCATCTCCATAACCCATCCCCGCCCACAATTGCGCTTCTTATCTTCCTTTCGCAACCTGAATTCGCATCTTCTCTTCGCTCCTTGGGATAGTCTCTTTCCTATGTCGCCTCATACTAGTCAGCCATAATCCACCGCCACTATCACCATGTCTCCTCCACCTGCCACACCGCCGCCGCCTGAGCACGCACGCGAGCCTTCTTCTGCTCTATGGGCTTCCCCTCAGTTCAGCGACTACTTCAGCGATGCCGGCGACTTCTCGGCTGACAGAACGCGTAAAGATAGAGACGGTGGCAGAATTGGAGCAGGAGGTGGTGGTCCCGTCCAATCGCGCATCCTGAGCCGTCTCGACGCGATCGCGAAGAAGGTTGCGCACCTCCACGAGAGTGATGGGTCCCAGACGCCAGCTTTACTCGATTTCGACGCCGAGCTGTCCGCCCTCGAAGCGCGATTGAATGCGCCAGAGAGCCAGACAAGGGAGATCGCTGAGGCTGGGAGTGATCTCTTCGCAGACGACGAGGAAGCTGAGAGCGCAATCCTGATGGAGGAGAACGAGGGGTTGCGTAGGGAAGTGCGCGAGGGCAGAGATGTCATTGCGCGTGTTACGAAGCTGCGTGAGAGCCTGCAGGGACACTATGACGAGATGAAGGTATGGCATTTTTTGGCTTCAAGCGCATCGCAAGAGTACTGACATGTTAAGAACAACTTCCAGCTTGCCTCCGAACGCCTCACCTCTACCGCTGAAGAGAACGCGAAACTACGTAAATCGGTCACTACGCTCGAGTCTGATAATGAGAGCCTTCGCGATCACAATACACGCCTGCATGCCGACCTCGAGACCGCAATTCCGACAATCTTCCGTCTCAAAGCTCAACTCGATACCCTGCAGTCCCAAGTCTCTGAAGATCATAACAACAACAATCTCGAAGACAGCATCTCCCAGCTGCAGCACGAATGGGCAGACGTCGACCACGACTTCCAGGACATCTACAGAAGATATCGCAAGCCAGGCAACGGCAGGACAGACTCGGTCATGGGCAAGGGCAACACGCCACCCATGGAGAAGGGCAGTGTAGAGGGCAGCGAGGATGAGGAAGGCGAGCGTATGCATAGGAGCAGGATCATCATCAAGAGGGGTGGTATTGTTCGGCGCATTGACGCGGAGCCTTCTTCTGAGAGCGCGAGCGAGGATGAAGGCGTGATGGGGGAGACATTGGTCGTCGAGCTGGAGGTTGAGGAGCCGAAGGATGGCGTTGAAGCGAAGCCAGAGGCCGAGGCTGTGGATGACCGTGGAGACAACATTAAGCAGGAAGGGAGTCCTCTTCAAGATCACGGCGAAGTCGCAAGCTCGGAACCCGACACGCCTCGCGACGAACCCAAGTCCTCCACCGCCAAGACCAAGCGCTCGCCGGACGACCTGACCCCCTGGCAAGAACTCTGCGCCTCCATAGCCGACTTTGCCGGCTGGCATGACGCTTACGAGAACTGAACCGATCGCTTGGATCATCTTCCCTAATCTCTCACACTGGAGGAATGGATGGATGGACACTACTGGCTGGATTCGATCACACGCAATGGATCGGGATGGGAAAAGCATGTCTTGACGAGTGTATGATTTATGGCTATGGGAATGTGCATTTGATACCCTGGGGGCATACACGGATGGACATCGGGAATGGGTATCTGTTTATGAGGCACTTGAGGCGCTCGGCGGCATGTGTTAATGAGTGGCTCTTTGCTGCGTAATCGTGGATGTTCTGTAATGCATGTAATTGAGCCTGGGAGTTCTTCCGCTCCTTGAGTGTCTTTGCGGAAACTTCTTCATCGTTGTCCTCTTATTTCTTGTGGCAGACAAGCTTATGGGCGCCGCACGCATACCGAGCGTCCACCATGTGTGCGGCCTAGCGAGCGACCCGATGATGCTTTGCCTTCGCCATCTCCAAGAACTGTCGACCCAGCTGAAGCAGACTTGCGTAGTTCGGATGGAACGATGTGCGTTTGAGAAGATCGTAGAGCTCACAGTCTCCATGAAGCCGTCTGTATCGCGACTCTAACTCCAGGTCATCGTCGCCCATATTACTATGACGCAAGCCAACGAGTTCAAGCTGGCTTGGGATAGATACGCCGCTGATCGTGTACATAGCTTTGAAGTCGGCCGTGACTTTATTGAGAAGAGCCGTACGTTCTTCGGCGGCGTCGAGTCGAGCCTCCGTGACGAACCAAAATTTCTCCGCGGCGTGCAATGTCAGCTTGGTTATGTTTGGGCACGCTTTGAGCAGCTCCACGATGCGATCGGCGGCTTCGTGCTTGGTCCCAGATATGTGAAGAACTACGCGCCGAATCATGGACATGTGGATGTGCTTGGCAGGCGCCATGTGATAGACGAAGGTGTTTCGAGTGTACAGGATGTCCACGGCTTCGGCGTACAGCTGTCGAGACGTCGCCATGACGTTGGTATTAAGTACGACCGTTGGCTTGCGGCCAAATCGTTCAACAAGGTACATGTTCTGGCGGGTGGGGTGACCTACGATCTGTCCTGAGAACCTTGGGACCAGCGGCGCGTTCCCGACGACGAGAAGTTCGAGAATCATTGTGCGTAGCTCGGATGCGAGAGATAAGAGGCGACTTGGCTTGCTAACGTCTGCAGCGTACGACTTCTGCCAGACGACGTTCTTTGACTTTGGCTGCGCGCGTCAGTACATGAAAGTTGCTTAGCAAGGCAGAAAACTCACAGGCTCCATGATGTACAGACAGTCGAGTGTCGTAAATTCTTGTTTGTGGTCAAGTTTTTAGGGTTTGAGACGAGTGAGATTATGTTGAAGATGGAGAGTTGGTCGAGGCTGCCTCACGATTGGAAGATGCGCACGTGATGACGATAATGAGGAAGGCGAACCCACGGAGGAAGATGCGGAAGGTGCACATGTCGACAAATATGAGGATGAGAAACAACGGGCTTTCATTTCGCCCATTGACATCCAAGAGAACGGTATCTTCGATGTTATCACAGCAATGGTTCTAGTCCGTCATCTGACAACAGCCTCAGTTCCTCCTCCAGACTCCGCATCCGTAACCTGGATTTCTTCTCTGTCGCCTTCGCCCGCTTGAGAATCTCCCTCCCATAGCTCACGAGATTCTCAACGGGTCCAGCGTCTTCCTGTGTGATGTTCCCAGCCCAATCACGCCCCGGCAGCTCGCTTGCCATTACCGTGACTATGTCCAGCTCCTCCGGTATTCTGACCTTCCACTTCAAGCAGGCACGCACGATCCGGTTCGCCGCCATGTCCAAACCGCCTCTATCGCACCCGTATTTGCAGTCTACCGGAGATGCACAGCGCAACCGAATATCATACTTGAAGTCAGGATTCGCTATCCGGACAGTGATTTTGCTGACGTTCGGCCACCTGGTAAGCATCTCGCCGATCTGGGTCATCTCGAAAGGGCCAGCGTCGGAGTTCAGGAACGCGTGTTTGACCAAGTGTCTGTATCGGGGCGCCACGTTCCGGTGGCCCTCGCATCCAAGGTGCGTCCAGCTCATAGTGTCATTCGAGAAGAACATAAATGTGTTATTTGAGTAGAGCATGCTCTCTGGTTCGGCGTGTAGCTGGCGACAGGTGGCCATGAGATTCGGTAACGGAGCAACTTCGTTACCTGGAGTGATGCTGAGGGCTCTGTACCCGCGTTTCGCATTGAAAGCCATGGGGCTGAAGACGGCGTGAGGCAGGATGGGCTTCTCGTCTCCAGTTTCGTCTTGCATGAGCAATGGTCGGGCTAACGGATGGGTCGTGACAAGAGCCGCCTCGAGGATCATGATGCGTATTTCGGCGGGCATGGTGAGGAAGCTGACTTTCAAAGTGTCGCGTGGGAGCGATTGCTGCCACATTGCAGCTCTCAGGGGCTGTTCAAATGCTCGCGTTAGCGAAGATGTCATGGATATCGGTGCCTGCACTTACGGATGCGATCGCAGTCGATGGATCCATGATCGCAGACTGGTTTTCCATTCTTCTGTGTTCAGAGATGCGATGATGTAATGCTAAGGCCGACTGGAGAGAAGCGAAGGAGGGTTCAGGACCCGGAATAAGATTTAGAGTTTGAAAATCAGAAGAACGGAAAGATGGAGGACGCTATTCCGGTTCTGCTCGTTGTACACTCATGATCCTGTTATCGCAATTGCCAGCTTTAGACTTGCATCATGTCATGATCGGCCTTGTCGTTTACGAGCCTTCGCGGCCCGCTTGTTGATGGGCGCGAATGTCCAGAATGGATGTTGTGTCCTGCCCAACCTCCGGACTGCTACTTCTCCATCTCGAACAGCCTTCTCTTTCGCCTTGTTGAGCACCGCCCTGCCTGTATCTCGAAGCTCGGCAATCTCCGCGTCAGTCAGGTATGAAAAGCGTGGTAGCAAGCTCACTGATCCGGATCGCTTAAATTCATGCCTGTCCTCAACTACAGAGATCAGCTCCAGGTTCTGCGGTATGGGAGCGCGATGGAGTGCCAGCACCGTGTTGAGATTCCGGGCAACTTGTCTGATGGTATCTTCGCGGTGCTCACTCTTCTGCAAGATCTCTTGGTAGTGCTGCAAGATCACTGGAGGCACGAATAACTCCACTCGATTCAGGCCTGGCCAACTTTTGAGCATCCTAGCCACCTCGAGACCGAACGTCAGGTTATCTTTCGGACATTGGAAAACCGCATGCCGGATCAGTGGGCAATACTGACGTGCGACTTCGCTGAGCGATCCTTTCGACTCCAATTCTCTTTGGGCGCTGGATGACGAACGCGCAAAGTGGACGAAGATGTTCCGCGTGTAGAAGACGTCTGCTGCTTCTGCATGTAATTGACGGCAGGTGGCCATGATGTCCATGTCGAGTGGTTCGTGAAGATCTTTTCCGCTCGGATGAAACAGGCTATTGTACGTGATGCAATCCGTGGAATGAAACAACTTATCACTCTTCGTCGTGTGGACTTTGATGAGCGGTGCCCGTGGTCGTGGTACCAAAATGAATTGGAGAATCATGCTGCGCAGTTCTGCTGGAAGGTTGAGTAGACGACATGGGTTGGCCTTCTTCTTCGCGCGTGATTGCTGCCATATGATTTTCTTGATGGGCTTGGCTGTTAGAACGGTGGCATCTGCCTGCTTGTTCTTTGCTTTATCTTTGCTTTCTTCAGCTTCTTGAGAAGATCAGGCATCGTGATACGTCTTTGCTTGAGAAGCTGCGAAGTTGACTGTTGACGGGAAGCAAAGAAGGGCGAGCTTGAAGTGAAGAACACCAACCTCCTAGAGAAGGTGCGAGGAGGCGCACGTGGAAAAAAGTGGGGCCGATCATAGCCTGATGGCTTCTGGGAGCAGGTGCGACAACGACGATCTGATTATATTTCTGCAATATTGTTGCTGGACGGAGCGCTCGCGATCAATTTTCTCAATGTCGCTCTGTCTTTGCATCCTCTGACTTCAGGGTCATCCTTGAGCTTAGATGCACGCGCTCGTCATGCTCGAAGCGAGTCTCACTACAAAGTCCAGGTCTCGTCCGGTAGTCTGGGAGCGCATCACGTCCCACGCACTCGTTTGACCATGCAAAGGACTGCAGCGCGCCTGGGTACAGGACACGATGAGAAGCCAGGCTGGTAACGCAACGGTAGTGAAAGACCTCGTCTATACACCTGTCTACAGGATTCGCTGGCCATGGATCGCTGTCCTGCGCTGCATTGATCCTCAGTATTATTTTTCCAGGTATACACAATCTCCATCACCAGGATACTTGACGTGTCACTTTGGAAGTCTTCAGCGTCGCCAGCGCTTCTTCATGGCGCCACTTGGGTCGAGTATCATCCTAGACCGAGATATTCGGTATGATGGAAATGTCAGCGAAAGACTTAGACTGGCCTGAGGAAGGTCAATTCTACGCGCCAAATCTGATAGCATATCAGCTGAAGACAAGAAGACAGTTTTTCGCTGCTGGCGGGTGAAGGTCGTAATTTCGAGCTCAAGGCTGGACCTGGGTCGTCCGAAGACTCCAGCTTGTGGACAACTGCTAATCCAGGCATTCATCGTTCTCTCGGGATGGCCCCAAGGTGGACAGATGTACTATTAGCGGCAGGATTGAGCACTGTACGAAGTATCAGCTCGAACGTTATCGATCAAAATGTAGCAGTCCGCAAGCGGGAACTTGCAATGCTCGATCACATACTCGAGTATCGAGTTTGTTATACGCTCATCAAGCCTAGACACGATCCTAATCGCTTGTGCATGAGCTTCTGCACGAGTAGTACTCAGGCGCAGTCAAAGTTACATCGTTACCACATACATCCTGCAACCATCAGTACATCGAAGCTGAACGTACGTGGCCTCCGTCTCGCGATAGTGGCGGTGCGCATATGTTGTCTCGATTGAGGCTCTGTCTCCAGGTTTTGAGGGAGGCGCATGCATTCGTCGACGAGATCTAGACCAGTCCGACATCCTGGGCATCACGAGGTCGCTTGCTGATCAGAAGAAAGTATGTGAAGGTACTGTGTAAATTAATGCGCACAGAATTTGAGGACCGAGCGAATCAAAGCATGACTCCTATCCTCGTGAAAGCGGCAATTTGCATGATCCCCAGACCTGGTCCACGAGCAAGCGACATGAATCTTCTCGAAACCCATTCGACGATCGTACGAAGTGAGATGCAGAGATCCGACGAGAAGTACTCCGTAATTGTAAACAGTCATAGGCTTCACAATCAATAATTGTCAGACAAAGAGAATCTCTGCGCACAGCGCACTCGTTGCAGTAGCACTGCAGAAATCTTTTCCACGTTCGTCGAGTCTTGATCAGATTGGGCCTCACGATCGGTAGCGATCTGCGTGGAGCCAATGAGGTCACCAAGCAATGTGGCTGCCCTGCAAGCCGCTGGACTCTCGCTGGTGCGGACGTAGCTCTGCTTCACGCGGTCAAGCTTTCAGGAACGGCCTCTCTAGCTCGTCGTCCACGAGCAGCGATGCCGCTGTCAACATCGCGGTTCGCATGCGACAGCATCGTGAACCATGATCTGAGGTTGATGTCACTGTGGTGATCGGTGACATGTCGTTTGGGAATCCGGATGCAAGCTGGCAGGATCCACTTCCATGATCTCTCCACGAAATTTCATGCTCGGGCTCGGCATCGCGCTGTGGCTGGAACTAGATCTGCTCTCAGATTGCTTCCAATTTCATAAGCGCGACAGCCCAGCACCAGAAACTCGCTACGGGATAGGAGACACGCACAGAGAGTCATTGGAGTCGAATTGAAGTCGCAACGGCATCACATTCATCTCCCTCACCTTGGTAGCAGCAACAACACGCCGTGCCGCCCTGTGCAACTTCCAAGTTCTCGCGAGAACCCCAGTCTCTCGCAGAGACCACGACTCCCTGTTCACGATGAATTGTGTGGCTGGTGAAGCCACACGCTTGCTGGCACATCCCGGTCATCAGCTCAGAGCTATTCCCTTAGCTGCATTAGTGTGCATGTGCCGAAGCTCTGAGCAGCGCCGACGTGTATCGCGACGAGACCAGCTCAGATCAGGGAAAAGAACCTGACTCTCGTTTGTCGTTGCAACTTTGTCTGGCAGATCGAAATTGCCGCCTAACCTGTTTCCGTGGTCGTTGTTGTGGAAGCCCGGTTGTGGCTGCCGATTGGGTAACTTTGTGTGTAACCAAGCCATGCGTCACCCGCCCTGTCTTTCCATGATTACCATAAATTGACCCGTGCGCCGTTTGTCCAAAAAGCTTCCTTCTCCCCTTCTCTCTTCCACTGGCACGACAGACAAACAATCTTCAAACGACCTTCCTCAAACCTCTGCAGTCCTCAAGGCAGCTTCGTACTCCTACGACAATTGAGACCTATAACAACAATAGCTCCCTAGCTTCTTCAATCTCACAATCAAATTAACAGTCAACATGAAGTACTCATTCGCCTTCGTTGCCAGCGCCGCTGTTGTGGCTGCTCAGGCTATCCCAGACAAGTGAGTTGCATCGTGCAGAAGGCAATTGATTCAATTGAAGCTGACGAGCGCCTCAACAGCATCAACGAGTGCGGTCGCATGTGCATCACCAACATGCTCGGCGCGGCGTCTGCCTTTGGCTGCAGCGGCCCAACCGACCTCAGCTGCCTTTGCGGCGACCCACGCTTCGGCTACGGTCTTCGTGACTGCACAATTGAGGCTTGCGGCCAAGAGGTTTTCAACGCTGTCCAGAGCTACGGCACCTCGGTCTGCCAGGGTGAGTGAAGACAGCACGCCGAAGTCAGGCCTATCTCAGAAGCTAATGACTTTGACAGCCGCTGGTGTGACGTCTGGTGGTGCTCCAGCTGCCGTCGCTACCACTGCCACTGGCGGTGTTGCTGGCTCTAGCGTTCCAGTCTCCACTGAGGCTGTTGTGTCGACCATCTCCTCGGGCGGCAGCGCTGTGGCCACTTCCACTATCGGCTCGACCACTCTCTTCAGCATCGTCGGTGCCGCAGCTAGCGCCGGTTCCCTCTCTGGCAGCGCTTCCGAGGCTGCTGCTAGCGCCAGCGGTGCGGTCTCCAGCCTGGCCGCCTCTGCCTCTGACGCTGCCGCCTCTGCCTCTGGTGCCGCCGCTAGCGCATCCGAGTCTGCTTCCGGCGCTGCTGGTTCCGCCAGCGACGCTGCGACTTCCGCTACTGGTGCCGCTGGCTCTGCTGCTTCATCCGCCGCCGGTGCTGCTTCGTCTGCTGCTTCTTCTGCCACCTCGGCCGCTCTTGCCCCAGCCATGACCGCCGCTCCAATCCTCGGTGGTGCCGCTCTTGCTGCCCTCCTCATGATCTAAGCGGATCGCCAACTTTGCAAGCTCTATTCCTAGCATGGCTAGGACGCTTCATTGTACAAACACCCTACGATAATTAATGCATTTCTCGCCGATCTTTGCATCAACCCTGCCGCGGCAGCAGCCTTCTTTTCTTTGGTTGGCATAGCTACTACGACTGTGGTGGCCGTGCGACGAGGAATGGATAGCTCTTCACGCAAAAACCTAATGTGACGATTTGACGATTTCTCTCAGCGGCTTGACTTTTACCACCTCTGTCCTTGCATGCATCGAGGTGCACGATCCTTTCCTCTCGAAAGACCGGCGCATCGCTTGGACTTTACGATACCCATCACTGCGACTGGCGGACAAAAACTACAACATCGACTAATACTGGGGCTGCCTCTAATCACATCGACATGGTAGGAGGTTCAAGTTGTGTGCGGCATCAGGCTTGTGCCTTCATGGAGAAGTCTGTTCGTGCGATTGTTCATCCACGTTACCTGTAGATATTACTTGCTTGATTGCGAAAGCTTTGCCCAACGTGTTGACTGTGTCCATCTCTCAATCGACTTCCGTCAGCCGTGTGCTGTTTTCGCATCGTGTGTCCGTGTAACGCTCGCCTATTCCATCTGTGACGTAAGATCGTACAGTGAGGTCCCACAAAGTCGCACGGAGCATCCTCCAATCTCAGCTTCTCCAACATCATGTATCTCTGCCTCTCTCATGCCGTCACAACCGTCGAAGCTGTCCAACACGCAGAAGCGATCGGCCAAGCCATGTACGTGCTTGTGCCTGACAAGAATTACAGGGTACCGAGAGCTTTCTTCATCCGATGGAGCTTGCAAAGCTAACGAGAGCTTCGGCCCTACTAATTCATGCACCGGATTGGCCGCGCACCAATCGATCGTCAGATCTCGTGCAGAAGCAGGTACATGCAGCGTTTTCTGCAGAGGAAAGCAGGCTTTTCACCTTCACGCAGCTGCTGAGGGATCATTCCGCGCAGTGGTGATCAGGCCATGAGCCCCGCTTCGACACGTCGCGCGTTCGTTATCGGTGTGCAGTTGTCGCTGCGCACACACGCGGTGTGTACTACGTGGTTGTCATAGCACATGCTGCTGGATAGAGATGCCGGATGCGATGTGATGTCAATTGGTGCCCACTGGCTGTCCAGATCGAGGTGGCTTGTGAGACGGGATGAGCCGTTCTAGATCTTCTGTTCAGCTGGATGCGACCTCACCATGATGAGCGATAAGAACCACCACCGGAAGCTGCTGCGCCACACGTCAGACGTGTTGAGAGCAGAACCATGGATCGCTTGATGCTTGACCTGGTTCGCTCATGGATGAGCCAAAAGTACAGGGATCAAGATGACCGAAGAGCACGAATGAAGATCAGATGCATAGCATAGTCAAACGATGCTGTCGACGAGAGGATCAAAGCCTCGATGCGATCTTTACATGGTTTGTGTCATCTTCCACAGACATGCGTAGCCGCTATTTTGCCTTCGAAATTATGCTAACGCAATGCTACACAGAATATCGTGAGCTATACTGTGCCATGTACACACGAAGCTGCGCATTTCGAGCGATGCCCGGAGCCTCCAGGGCCTCCAGCTGACAATCGCACGACTAGAAGATTGTGCTCGAAGTGAAGCGTCCCTTTCTGGTGATTGAATACTTTTCCTCTTTCCATACATTGTCGCACAGCAGAGCTTGCTTGTCCATACCTCCAACATGACGCTCGTGTCTCCCCTATAACCACACAACTAGGCCCTAGAGGTATACCGCTCAAGCATCAGACTTCACCTTTGGCTTTCGTGGTGCCGCTGCCGCTCCTCTTGGCCTAGCCTTGATGACATTCTGGAGATCGAAAACTGGCAGATCTGGGATTGGGAGTTCCATCGTGGCAATGATGGCACCGAAGAACAAGTACCAACCGAGCATGGCCGCAGCGAAGAAACATGCTCCGCAGGCGACCAGCATTGTGTTGGCATACACTGCCTGATTCTCTGCGATGTAGAAAAATGCGGCCGCCGCTAGCGAGAAGCCTGTCGTTGCCAGAACGAAGATAAGGACAAACACCAGATTTGTACGCAATGATCCGAGGAGGAATGCGAAGGATAGGACTCCTAGCATGAGCGGGTAGTATCCTAATCACAGGTCAGTAATGGTCATGGAACTCTCGAATGGACCTACCATATGAAGCAGCAAATGCTGGTGTGATCGTGGTCGTTCCATCTGGCGAGTACGCGGCAAGAGCATTATAGAAGGGCATGAATGTGGTACCCAGCGTCAGGAAGTGAGCACCGTAGCCAAAGAAGACGACCATTGGGAAGAAGTTGCCAAGAATCCATTCTTGAAAGCCGGCAATGATGAGCAGCATGCCACCGAACCAGATGCTCGCCGTCGTGGTAGCTACAGCACTACCTCCTGCACCTCGCCATCCCATGAAAGCGGTCGAGATGGGAACAAGACCGACAGAGAAGCCGAGTAAAGCTATGGGTGTGGGATTCGCGAACCTTTTCCGAAGATCACCTGCTACAGGACCTTTGGGCTGGAGGTAGAGCTTCTCGAAGAGGTCGGCATCGATGGTGATCTGTTTGGACAGGTTTGCGCCGTTGCGACTGCTGGCAGTCTCAACGTGTTGGATGCCAGACATGCCGTTGCCGTTCTCGAGATCGTATTCCTTGCTGTGTGGAGAAGACATCTTTGCTTCGGGATGTGATGAATTGAATGAGTGCTGGATTGGAAAGCGGTCACGTAGGTACTTGCTTCAGCAGTACCTCCTCACTTCTTATACTGTTATGACCTCAACATCGTTCGCCGGAATTATGCCGTCTTCAGGGCGCCAGGACGTTGGCGGCGCGGCGGATGGAGACATGATACAGAGGGGAGAAGCCGATAGTCACGATCCGACCTGGTTGTATGGAGCTGTTTCCTAACTAGCACGTTCCCAGAAATCTATACATTGTGGAGATTTATGTCGATCCGGGGAGAAATGCGTAGCAAGATCAATGAAGGTCTGCCATTCTCGTGAAGTGCTACTACGACGTGACGACTATGATCCCCATTAACGGTGCCTCTTCGGGGTTGAGCTAGCTGAATTGCGCTACCCCGGACCAGAGGATAGATCAAGTGTGAGGCCGAAGCTACGACGTCGGCGAGAAAATTATAAGGCTTTCGGGCACGGAACGAATCCATTCCATGTCGGCTGTATGAATCGTTGTGGGACTTGGTTCTGGATCACCATGAAGATCACATGTTCATCCATCATGATAGGATCTCGGCAGCTTGAGGCTCCAAAAACGGTATTAGCCCTGAAGTCAAGTTGCAGATGCAAGATCTACTCCATCATTGTAGTGCGATCAAAAGCAGTTCTGGACCATCTGTCGATGTGTTCATTACTTGACTTCGGCTATATGGTTGTGGCCTACATTGAATTTGTGAAGTTGGTACTGCGTCCTACGACAACAGACACAATTTATTCGCAACAGACTCAGTTGCGCACATTCTGAGAAAAATTCTCTCATCTCACCGTTTTTGACGGCCTCTGATCATGTCCAGAGCCGTGTCCGCGACGCGTTGAAGCTCCGCAAGCTGAGACTGTTCTTGTAATGTACCCACTTGGGCCAGCTCAAGGACTACTCGCAGTTGCTTTGGTGGCTTCAGATCTTGCATCAAGCATGTAGTCTTGATCTGCTTGCTCAATCGCCTTGTTGCAGCATCGTCATCTCCAACGGCCGAGAAGTTCGAGTACAGCTCAGTAAAATATCTTGGGCCGAGCCGCAGGGTCAGAACTTCCACTCGAGTCCACTGTTGAAGCATGTCGCATATGCTGATCCAATGTACCCAATTTGACTCCACACAGTTGGCAAACGTCTCGACTTTTCGTATGTGATCCAGGTATTGAGGATGAATTGTGGGGACGGTGGTTGTGCCGCCTAAAGACTTTTGCCGCACCGGCGAGGCGTCGTCGACGAGAAACGTGTTACGAGTGTAGAAAACATCCGCAGCTTCCGCATGTAGCTGACGACACGTAGCCATCAGTCGAATGTCGAGCATTGGAGTACCTTGTCCGAGCACACGTAAATAGTTCTGGAGTCTCGGCGTGTTTGGAGAGGCGCTTCCTCCGCTGCCAATCCGCGGTCGCATGTTCCTCAGGGTATCATTTCGTATCATCAGATAGTCGATGATGAGTAACCGCAATTCAGTTGGGAGTGTCAGGAGCGACGGTCTTGTTGGATCTTCAGGTTCTGATCGCTGCCAGATAAGGCCATGTCTTGACTAGAGCCAGATAAGTGTTAATCTTTCATCCTCAGATTGACGCAGACTCACGCGCGCCATGATTTAAGGATATGTCGTTGAATGTGTTGTTGTGTTGTTGCCGCAAGACAGAATTTACATCAACAGCTATCGTTGTCTGCATCACGTGCGAGGCTGGGTACGAATCAGGCAACCAACGCCACCCGCATTTCGCAGATGGCGGAGCAAGCGAAGAAAGCCGTCTCTGGCCAGTAAAGGTATTGAGTGATAATATCGTATTCACATTGATTGGTGCTTTGCCAGCCTTGCGCTGCAGCTGTTTGTAACATACTGAACATAGGGTATCGAGGGCGACCAAAGGCCAGCCTGCTTCCGAAACATTATTTGTACAAGGTCCATCTCTTTCAAACAAAAGAGAAATATGTGTAGCCGTGAGTGTCATGGATCATGTTGATCGAAGTTTCCCTTATCCGCGAGAGTAGCCAACCTCAGGCCTCCGCTTATTGGTCTTCACACCCATAGTCGCCATGCCCATATGGTGCTGACCCATGTTATTACCACCTAGGAACATATCCTGCATTCCGCTTTGCTGTCCCCCTGATCCAGGATTGTTGTTCAAGTTGAACATCCAGCTATCGATTTGGTCGGTGGTTGTGAGCAGGTTCACGCTGTTCCTGTTTGGAGTTCTGACGGTGCCAGAGTTGCTCTCATGATACGACATGGAAGATGGATGCTGGAATTGCTGCATCATTTGCGGTGGGTTGCCGTACTGCTGAAAATTCGGACTCGGGCCCATCGTCGTCGTGGGTGTCATGTTGTTCTGAAGGTACTGCATGGTCACAGCCGGGTGATGTTGAGCTTGCGTGGTTGGCATGCTGTACGGGATAGTGTTCAATGGTAGGGCCGGCAAGTCAGCACCACTAGTATCCGGCATGGTAGTAGGAATTGACCAACGCAAACCAGACTCCTTCGGCTGCTGCTCGGCTTGCGACATGAATTGTTGTGGTACTAGCAGATCGGCGAAATCGTCGTGGACAGGTGGATCATGGTGAGCTTGGACAGGCGTGTAGCTGGGCTGTGCCACCGAGACTGGCGCGTGATGGTATGTTTGTGGATATGTCGTGACCCCAGGCATCTGTGGCATCGTGACGTAGCTTTGACTTGTCTGTGGCCAGGCACTGTAACTCGGTGCCGCAGAAAATGATATGTCTTGCTGAGTGAACGAAAACTCTCGACTAGGCGGTGGATGATGAGCGGCGGCCGCGCTCTGGTGGTGTTGACCAGGAGTCTGATTCGGTGTCTGCATCTGGCTGAAGTTTGTTTGTGACATTTGTGCGAAGTGGTGGCCTTTTGGTGGGGCCGATGACTCTCGATCGTGTTCTGCGGAGCCGTATGCGCTATCTCCTTGTTCTGAAGCTGGCGGAGCTGCTCTGGCGTCAGATCCAGGAGTTGAAGCGAACATGCGCCAGAAAGGTGGCATCACGGCTTGGAGAGATGTGCGAATGATCTCAGGCAAGGCATCGCGCTCATCATCATCGAGGGGTCGACGAAGACGTCTGCTGATATCTGCAGCGAGTCGCTGAGGCAGCTGGCGGAAAGTGTCCTCAATGATGGGCAGATCGCTTGGACTGGGAGACGTCGTTGGAAGATCGAAGTCGTAGTATGGCCCAGGGACTTCGCAATCGTCTCCAAACAGGATGCGATACATCTCTGCCCAACGGTCTTCGTCTGTCTCTCCAGGTGGCCGCTTTCGACACCGCAACTTTCTCTCCTGCTCTTGACTGCATCCTTCAATGTCTTGTGGCGGCGGTGTCGTTGCTTTCGTGCATGGAACGTCAGATTGGGCGTGTTCATCGAGCAAGCCCTTCTCTTCGAAGTGCTGGAGGCAGCGAGGGCATGTGAAGAGCATGTGTCGCCGGTAAACATGTTCCCTGTATGTGAATTAGTGATAGCAATGCTTGCTTCCAAGATGCACTCACTTAACACGTCTGACTTCCTCCCAGCCAGGACCACGACATGATCGCCAGCGTTGATGGTTGTCAGGGTTGCGCTTGTAAAATGGACACGCGAATCGTGATCGTAGGATAGAGGAATGGATGCCAGTGTTCAGCTTCCTGCGCTTCCCTGGATCTCTTTCCTCACGATCCTCATGGTGATCATCACCTTGGTCGCGTGCTGCCCTCTTGTTCCCTCCCATATTGCCACCAAATTGCCCAGCGCCGCCAGATGGACCCGCAGATGGCCCAGCCTGAGAGGGCAACTGGCCGCCTCCAGTGTTGCCATACGCATTCGACTCGTGCGCATGCGTTGAAATGCCACTCAACTCTTGGACCACGAGGTCGACCACATCGCGACGAATATTCGCTAGCGCAATCTGTAGTACTCGACCAATACCTGGGGTGTCAGACAATTGATAAATATCGTCGTCCGTGTAATCTGAAATTCCTGAAGAGCCGGCGCCGAATTCGCTGTCAGTGGGCGAGAGCGAGGCCTCAGAGGACGACACAGAATTAGACACGATGGTTTGCTGACGAACCAGAGCAGGTGTGGGCTGGATAGACGGCTGCTCTGCGGGACGAGAGCTCGTAGCTTGTGCACTGAGAACATCGGAAGAGCTTGACCGCCTATGTTCCAGACTCTTCACCTTCGCTGGTGCTGGCTTCTGCTCCATCTGCTCCTCCTCAGCTTCAGCTTCCGCTACCAGAGCTTCTCTCTTCGCAAGATCTTCAGAGAGCCTCGCTGACGCACTGAAATCGAGGGTGTGGTAGCCAAAGATCTCCGTTGGCATGCCCGGCGAGAACGCTCCTCTGCAGAATCGACCTGATCGCTTCGTATGTAGCTCTGTCGAGTCCGCAGTGCTTGCAATGGTTGCCTTCATGTCCATCGTGTTGTTCGAGATTGAGGCTTTGTCGTCCTTCGTTTCATCCATATGCTCTTGTATAGGCAGATTGGAAACCGTATCAAGATCCATTTCTGAGGTGACACGAATCTCCGGATTCTCCTCCACTGGGCTCAATGAAAGTGGTCGAGGGAATGATACACTGAGATGCTCGCTCCCATGGTATGAGCCTCTGCTGAAGCTAGCTGAGTCTCTGCTGAAGCGAGACTCGTCGTTGCCTTGATCTTTGTTTGCATGGTGCGGGTCTGTTGGACTGTTGTTGCTCGCAAGATCCTCATGTCCATTTCCGAAGTCCTCTGGCTTAAAGGGCCGTGATCGGAAAGGTATTGATGAGTAGCTCATGACAGATGAGCGAGGTGATGCGAACGACTTCGTGTACCGCCAACTATCTCGCGAGTCTCGCGAAGTGCGTTTGCTTTGTATGCCAGCGGCA
Organism: Scolecobasidium constrictum UM 578; assembly: GCA_000611715.1. Lineage (NCBI taxonomy): Eukaryota > Fungi > Ascomycota > Dothideomycetes > Venturiales > Sympoventuriaceae > Scolecobasidium > Scolecobasidium constrictum. The sequence goes on from AZYM01000219.1 coordinate 86,800, forward strand.
TTGGCCACTAGTTCGCTTGGAGTCGTTAAGAACGTGTGATCGGTGTAAGAGCTGGTTCGTGAGAATATCGATGGCGTGAAGCTGGTAGCGGTCATAGATGAATCTCGTTTCCGTCTCGCACTGGCATCGCGTTCCGGCACCGGCACTGGCGGTGCATGTTGCATACCCGTCGTTGAGCACAACTTCGCAGCCGCTTGAGCGATGTTCTCCCTGTTCTGATCTAGCATGCTCAAGACAACGGCAGCATGACTCGACGGCTTCGAAGGACTTGAGGGGCCCGCAGCTGAGTTGCGCTCTGGTGAGCGCTGGCCATTGACGTCCACACCATCCATCCATTGCATTACGGATTGCTCCGCGAATGCACTTCTTGTGATACTCTTTGGTCCCTTCTTGCTTCGTGCCTCAGCAACCACATCGGCCTTTGTCTTGGGCAAACTGCGAGCATCACCATCAGCGAGCTCGCCAGATGATTTCCGTTTCCGTGGCTTGGGTCCATCGTCGAGTTGCGGACCTGATAGCTGTGGCAGGGCGGTGACAGCAGGATCAGGCGGTGTCGTGTCATGAGTTGCTTGTTTCTGGGATGATGATGGCAACGGTTTTGACATGATTGCCTCGAGATTCGTCCGCGGCAGTATCCTCTTTGGTTGTGGTTGGCTCAATTCGGGAAGGGCATTGGCCATTTGTTTCGTTTCCATCAACGGACTATCCCGACCATGGGTTTGGAATTCGTCCTTGGACCGCGGTCGGTGCTGGAGACTCTGAAGACTGGGTTGGAACTTGAGAGAACGGGTCCGAGGAGGAATGACAGGACCGGCACCAGCAGCGCTCGAAGGCCTCTGAGACGATGAGCTTGGTGGACTCGACAGCTTGCTGACACTCGATCTTCGCAGCAAAAGCCGACTCGGTTTCTTCAAGACCTGCTTTAGGGTAGGCCTTCCGGAGTGATGCTCATCTTCACTGGCACTCGAGTCCTCGTAGGTAACGCGCATGGGCGAGTCCAGAGATTCCCCTCCACTGATAACCGCACGCGGAGCCATGGTTCAGGGTAAAAAAGCGGTCCCAGCAGAGATACGATCGCTTGATAAAAAATCTCCTATGCAATATGGCGAGATGCGCAGCGCGCAGAAAAGGTGCACGAGAAGTATGGTCCGCAACTGCCGCGACCAGGATTCGCTTGCTTGCAGACGAGAGAGTCGTGTACAAGAGGGACAGACGAAATGTAGGTGTATTACCACGGCCCGAACCGTACCATTCCAGAATCGGACAGGCGAGTAGAGGGAACGCGCAGTAAAAATGTCCTCAGATGGATGCGATTGTCCAGGGTTGTTGCTGGTCGCGGACCGGCGATGCGATGGGATCTCGCGCTGAGGTTGGTGATGAAGATGGTTGACTGGGAGGAGGTGGCTTTGCGGACTCCGCAAAGCGCGTTTAGTCGGTCGTCATCGCAATCTGCTGAACAATTGGAGGCGAGATTGGCAACGGCTTTGGCAGAAGATCGGGCCGCGCTTGCGAGCTATCGACTTTTGTAGGGACCTCCTGAAGAAGACGGAGATGTGGTGTGGTGCAAGCCTGCGAACGGTTCTGGAGATGGCTCCCTCTTCACCACATTGGCGCGCTCCTGGCAAGTTTATGACGGAGACTTTTGATTGGGACTTTTGATGAGGACGACGATTGACGAAAGGAAAAGCATGATGGGAGAGTGTCAGACAGCGATCCCCTATGCACGCCGCCGCACCGGCAAGATCCACAGAGGCCCAGCACGCACTGTCTTTTTGCGCAATCCGCACCGGTGCGAGGTACGCCCGCAGCTCGAAGCGGGATAGCTCCCTATTGGAGGCTGGAGGCGTTCGGTCAGCCTTCAGTCGATCTCCAGATTGGCCGAGGAGCTCTTCTTCAGGTTCGGAGGAAAAAGTCCTAGGGCGAGCTACTGGGTTTCATCGTGCAAGATACAGAAGAAGAGATGCATCACTGCGACTTTGCACATGGTTCAGTTGTCTCGATGGCTACAATTCGCTCCTATGAGGATCGTCTGCATGGATTAATGTTTCAGAGGCCGAGCCCTGCAGGACACATAAGCGCCGAATAGCGCAGCGTGCTGATATATTCAATGACCCCATGATATTCTCTCAACCGGCCATCACAGTGTTCACGAGTGCAATTTTCGCACGTCCTCTTCATCGGCTATGGCTGATGCCACGAAAACTGTCTGGTCTGTAGTGGAACGGCATAGGTGGTAAGAGCATGGAACTTGTTGATTGAAAATAGCACCGGCCGTGCGACACTGGTGATGCATTGCAGACAATCCGGCCATGTACCTGCAGGCTCATGACGTGGAGTGCATCTTTAGCGAGGTGTCCTCCACGAAAGAACAAAGCTCAACAACCCCATTCTATCCCATCTCATACTCGCCTCCGGTCGTAGACTATCTAGGCTTGATAGACTTTGACGGTGGCTTCAGCTCGCGCGGTAGAATTGCTCGTCTAGTCGACCTCTTGTACATCCACCCTAGGGCATATCCCACGTGCTTCGCGGCCCTTGTACTTCTTCCTGATATCTTCCGATGCTAAGCGGAGGCGGCACAGTCTTGCATCGGAGACTAATGATCAAGCACGACTCGATGGCCCGCCTGCTCCAACCACGAAATACACATGACGGCACCGGCACAAGCTGCATGCTGCACAGCTTGTGACTAACACCAAGCAAGCTGCTTCCAGTCGATGCGACTACTCACGGCAGAATTAAACATCCACTCCATTGGACTCATTAGCATCAAAACACATCGTCCTCGACATATTTGTGTTAGTCTTCTGCTCCTGCTCATGTCGACCACTTCTCGATCTTTTCATCTTCCCCATAGCCGTCTTTACCACTTTGTCATCCGCTCAATTGTCCCTGAAACTTGTAGCTTGACTGCTTCCATAGCGCGTGGCCTAACCTGGAATGTAACGAGAAACTTCTCTGGCAGCGCAGCACACTGGACCTCCTCAAAGTACTTGATCTGGCCGACGATACTTGTGACAAGCTCCTCGTTCGACTTATCCCTGAGGTACTCGCGCAGAGCCAGCGAGGCTGGAGCACACCCTGACCTCCAAGGAGCGAAGACTGGTCCAACGTCGCAAAGCAGCAGCCCAATCCTGACACATGACTACAGTCCAGAGCGCACTCGTACGGCGTTTCATAAAAATATCCGACTCTAGGACAACATGTCGCAGTACTGCCACGTACCTCGGAGGCACGACAAGCCTGATGGACCAGATGTCGCCGCCGGGTCTCGAGACTCGCGACTCGGGAATCAGGAATCTGTTCTTGCCCTAGAAGGTGGAAGAAGCTTGTGCCTCGAACGCTGAACAGACACCGAGTACGTTCAAGTCGCGTATGGGGTATCTGAACTTCCGAAGACCATCGTCGGCAACGTAAAACCAGTGTTGCTTGAGCAGTACGCGTTCAGTGATGTTGCCCCCAGCGACGAGAGGCTCGTCTGATAGGAGTAGCTGGTCGAACACAATTTGCTTGAGTTCTGCTGGGACAGACATGAATGGGGACGACTGCCCGCTCATTGAGGCATTGGCTCTCTTGGGCGCGTGTTTTCGCTTCTTCTGAGATGAGCTTTTGGTCATGATACGAGTTAGCCGCACCACCAATGTGAGCGCGAAATCCGATGCCAGGACTATGTTATATAGCCACGAGACTGATGATGAAACTCAGCATTCGTCAAACAGTAATGCTTGCTATTCATAATTGCATTGTTGATCAGTCTCAAAGGCAAAGTCTGCAATGAAGCGGGCAAAGGGGACCACGGGGTGCTGCGTTGGCCTCCATACTATCAACACTAATTTTGATAGAGCCACTTGCGCCGTGCATCAGTTCGAAGAGAGTTCTGCCGTCGAATAGCAGCGGAGACATCCGCACATTCCAGCGCAGAGACGAGCCACTCAATCACGAGGCTGAAACGCTTCATCATCCTGTCCAAACGTCCTTTTTCATGATGTAGTGCCGCTGCACGCTCCAAATATCGAGAAGTCAATTCTTGGTCCGAAGGGTTATCCGCCAAAGGTCGTGTGTGAGCTTCGTACCGAGCTTTGAATCCATCGGCGAATTCCTCGTCGGGCATTGCCTTCACATCGACATGCACGCTCATGTTTTTGGGCATTTGCGCGCCGTTCTGCTTCTTCTCCCAGTGCAGCCGGCGGGCTATCGGGTTCGCGAAGTGACGCTTGTTTGCGTCCGAGGACCGCTTCATCACATGGACGCTGGTGAGGCTCTCTTCGCCTTCTGCATAGCGCTTTGCCGCTGCAGCTGAAGTTACGATACGCAGCACTCCCAGGTTGGGGAATTGGGGAATAACATGAACCAGCCGGGCAAGTCTCTCAACCAATTGGTCTTCGTCGAGCGCAAAATTCACAACGCGAATGTGCTGCTTGTACCCATCGGGTCGTATGCGAGCGCGATCCACAGGGAGCTCGGCTGCCATAGTGAAGAGTGCAAGGTGATGTGAATAGAATGTCTCGCGAGCTTCGAGGCTAACGGATCTGCACACTCGGAAAAGCGCAGTGTCGAGTCTCTTTCCACGGATAGTGCTTGAGCTTCCGGGTCTCATGGCACAGCTCGATGGCGAGCGGATAGAGATTATCGAGCGCCCGTCTGGAACCTCGGACACCGCGAATTCCCAGATCATGTATCTGAGTTCGACTGGTAGTGAGAGCAGGTGCGAATATTGCGCCTTGAGGCGCGTCACACTTCTTGTGCGCGCTGGAGACATTCCAAATACGGTCTTGATATAACGACGAGATTACGGAGAGATCCTGAAGCCGAGAGAGCGAAAGAATCGTTCGAGCTGCAGGCAGCAGAACGATGGAGCCTACCTTAGGAAGGCTGACCACCTGTGATGCCCCCACGCGCTCCCCCACGCAACCAGACAGGCAGTCATTGGCAGGCTTGAGTACAACCATGAGATTATCTCAGCATCGCCAGCGCAATAGTCATCGATGAAGGAACCTATGGACATATCGCATTCCGTAAGCATGTAGCGCCCATCGCTATTGTCATGAACACAGGTTGACCCTCATGAAATGATATAAACAGACTGTTCTGTGATAGCTGCTTTTCGGCCATCGAAAAGTATAGCGGATCATACACGCAATGCTGCCCATTCAACGCTCGTGTGTTGCCCTCTATCTGCAGTGCAATGCTCTCAAGGATCACTTCCTCAGTCTGCACTTCAATGCATCCCGGCTAGCCCTTGAACCATAGCGTGCTCACGATATACTCGAGAGTGTACTGGAGACGACCTGTGCTGTAGCCTCTGCGTCTCACAGCTTCTGACCACGTGCCAGCGTCCACAAGGGCCAGTGCTCGTTCCTCGCGCATTGTTGTTCGACCGCCCAAAAGATCTTGTCGAGTGAGATGCTCTGCTGCAAACTCAATTCTCTACTGTTCATGAGGCACCTGTAGGACTTTGACTTTCACCTCCATTTCTATTGGCATTCTCGCGTGGCGACTTTTGAGGTCCTGAAGCATTCGACCCTCGATAAGGTCGAGGTACAGAGTCTTCGTGAACTTGGGATCGGTATGGTCGCGCGTTAGCTCCAAGTAGTCGTCGTACGCGTCTGTGAACTTTCCCGCCAGAGCTTCTGAAGCGATCATGTCGAGTTGCTTGAGACTGGGGTACGCAGACGCAATCTGAGAAATCCGCACAAATCCATCGATCATTTGGTCTTCATCAACTGCCAACGTGATCTGGTGAATGCTGTGCTTGTAGTCACCGCTATCGACTTCAATACTGTCCTGTAGCGCGTCTGATGTACACTGGAAGAAATCCATGTTCTGCTTGTAGAAGGTATCGCGCGTTTCGCGGCTGATGAGACGGCACACGAGGAACAAGGCAGTGTTTACCACTTTCCCGTACAGCAAGTTCGAGCTCAGGGGTTTCGGATTTCCGAAAGAACGACGTGGACGAACCGAGACAATTGACCTGCCGGCGTGATCTGTGGGACCGCGTACTTCCATATCATGTACCTGAGTTCTGTCGGCAGCGACAAAAGGCGACTTGCAGACTGCTCGATAGCGTTCGACTCCGGGGAGCCCTCCGCGGCAGTCGTCGCCATGGTCTTTCGTATCGGCAAATTCCTCACGATAGTTGGTGGCAGTGGCTGATGGAGTCGTATTGAAGTAGGAAGATTGAAAGGATGGTTGGAAGGTGAAGTTGGAAGGAAGGAGCGAGGCTGCCAAGCCACTAGTACGCCCCACTCACGCGACAGCTTTCCTCCGAAGATCGGCATAGAGAAAAGTTGGGCCGACCTAGTGACGCGGCGGTCTGGGGAAGCCGTACACTCAAGAACGGAGTCACACCGCTTGAACAAGAATTCCCCTCTCAAAAACTGCTCATATGAGATACTGAGGGTCTCGGAGCTTTACAAGACACTGTAGAAGCTCAATTGCTTCGTCATTCATCCACAATGGCAGCCAATGGGCAGAAAGTTGAGCTGCCAGATCCGACAATTGTATACTCATCCTTTTATTGAGTAGACATGAAACTTACTTACAAGACTCTAGGACCTCGACTGGTCAGGCTACGTCGGCTCCATCACTGAGATCTTCGCTCGCAACGCCAATGCCCATCCAGATCGCACATGCGTCGTCGAAACGGCAACATCCAGCACGCCCGAGCGCAAATACACATACAAGCAGATCTTCGAAGCCTCGAACGTGCTAGCACACTACCTGCACGATGTGGGTGTCACAAATGGTGATGTAGTCATGATATGGGCCCACCGATCCGTTGATCTGGTTGTTGCGATTATGGGCACGCTGGCCTCGGGTGCGACATTCTCTGTGCTGGATCCGGCGTACCCTCCGGCAAGGCAGAAGATCTACCTTGAGGTTTCACAGCCACGTGCATTGGTGCAGCTGGCTAGAGCGACCGACGAGGCGGGCCCGCTTGCGCCAATTGTGCGGGAATATATTGATCAAGAGTTGCAATTGAAAGGCGAGGTGCCGTCACTTAGAATAGCAGACGATGGCTTTCTCTCTGGCGGCGAGGTAGACGGCAAGGACGTGCTGGCATCAGTACGAGAGAAGGCAGCACAACCACCAAACGTGATTATAGGGCCTGACTCGAATCCCACTCTATCCTTCACATCTGGCAGCGAGGGCAAGCCCAAGGGCGTGCTGGGCCGACACTACAGTCTCGCATACTACTTCAGCTGGATGGCCGAGCGCTTCGAACTCAGCTCTTCGAGTAGATACACCCTCCTCTCCGGCATTGCGCACGATCCTGTCCAGCGTGACATCTTCACTCCTCTCTTCCTCGGCGCACAACTCCTCGTACCGTCCAAGGAAGACATCCAGCATGAGAAGCTTGCAGAGTGGATGCACAAGTACAAGCCAACAGTCACGCACTTGACGCCCGCCATGGCGCAGGTGCTGGTCGGAGGCGCGACTGCCAAATTTGACTCGTTGGATAGAGCGTTCTTGGTTGGCGACGTTCTGACGACAAGAGATTGCAGAAGGCTGAGGGATCTGGCAGAGAACGTCAAGATTGTGAACATGTACGGCACAACGGAGACGCAGCGCGCAGTCAGCTACTTCGAGGTACCATCGAAGAAGGATCAGCCGAACTTCCTGGAAGAGCTAGGCAAGGACACTGTGCCCGCTGGTCGCGGCATGAAAAACGTGCAATTACTGGTGGTCAATCTCACCGATCCCAACAAGCTGTGCGGTGTCGGTGAGACTGGCGAGATCTACGTTCGCGCTGCTGGTTTGGCAGAAGGCTACAAGGGCGACGACGAGAAGACCCGTTCGCTGAATCAAGAGAAATTCAAGCAGAATTGGTTCGTGGACAACAACAAATGGGTTCAGGCGGATCAGAAAGCAGCAAAGGACGAACCATGGCGCAAGTACTACAAGGGCCCACGCGACCGCATGTACCGTACAGGCGACCTGGGAAGATATCTCGAAAGCGGCGATGTCGAGTGCACGGGACGCGCAGACGATCAGGTCAAGATTCGTGGCTTCAGAATTGAGCTCAACGAGATCGATTCGAATTTATCGCAACACCCTCTCATTCGCGATTGCAAGACTGTTGTGCAGAGAGACAGGAATGAGGAGCCTACGTTGGTGAGCTACATTGTGGTCGAGCTCTCGCAGTGGCCAGAATGGTTGAAGACACGCAAAATGTCGGATACTGAGGATGAGGGTATCGAGATGGGACCAACCACAGTATACCTGAAGCGCTTCCGACCACTGCAAGCGGAAGTCCGAGACCATCTCAAAGGACGACTGCAGATTCAGGCCGTACCAACGACATACATCGTGCTTAACAAGCTCCCGCTCAATCCCAATGGTAAAGTCGACAAGCCCAATCTGCCGTTCCCTGATATCGCCGAGCAGACCGAGGAAGCGACCTCCGAGGACCTCGCAAGATGGAACAGCCTGACAGGAACGGAGCGACAAGTCGCCTCTATCTGGGCGAAACTCATCCCAGGCCTCAACGAGAAGACCGTCGCTCCCGAGAATAGCTTCTTCGACTTGGGCGGGCACAGTCTCCTCGCACAGCAAATGCTCTTGCAGATGCGAAGACAAGTCCAAGCGAACGTCCCCATTGGTATTCTATACGAACACAACACGCTACGCTCTTTCAGCAAAGCAGTGGATCGCATCCTCCGACCTAAGGGCTACGCAAATGGCAATGCATCGATAGCCTCGCTCGCTGATCTCGAGGCGCCGTATGCGAAGTCGCTGGACGAGTTGATGCAGAAATTGCCGCAGAAGTATCAGACAGCTGATCCGTCCAGTGTACGTGCGAGGAGTAGGCCGACTGTGTTCCTCACGGGTGCGACAGGCTTTCTGGGCGCGTACATCATCAAAGATATTCTCGAGCGTACGCAGCGCAAACTCCGGCTCATCGCACACGTGCGTGCACCTGATCCGAAGGCCGGTCTGCAGAGACTAGAACGCAATTTGAAGGCCTATGGTCTATGGCAGCCGTCATGGTCCGAACGCCTCAGCTGCGTTGTAGGCGATCTCGCCAAACCTTCCTTAGGTATCAGCACCGATGTATGGAGCCAGCTAGCGAAGGACGTGGATGTAGTGATCCACAATGGAGCAATGGTGCATTGGGTCAAGCGCTACGCGGACATGATGGAGGCGAACGTGCTAAGTACCTTAGAGAGCATGCGCTTGTGCAACGAAGGCAAACCGAAGCTGTTCGCCTTCGTGAGCAGCACGAGCGTGCTAGACAACGACCATTACGTTCAATTGAGCGTCAAACAGGAGGGTCCTGGACAGGGCTTCGTCATGGAAAGCGACGACATGATGGGCAGTCGGACAGGACTGGGCACTGGGTATGCCCCCACCATCTCTCTCAAATTCAGCAATAAGCTAACGTCAATTTCGTAGATACGGCCAAACCAAATGGGTCTCCGAACAGCTCGTCCGCGAAGCCGGCCGTCGCGGCCTCCGCGGCAGCGTCCTCCGCCCAGGCTACGTCCTCGGCTCCGAGCAGGGCGTCACCAACACAGACGACTTCCTGATCCGTCTCCTCAAGGGCTCCGTACAGCTCTCGTGCCGCCCCAAAATCGTGAACACAGTCAACGCCACGCCCGTGACGCACGTGGCGCGTTGCGTTGTTGCGGCAGCTTTGAATCCCATTGTCGATAGCCCCGCTGCAGATGAATATGAGGAGGGCGGTGTGAGGGTTGTGCATGTGACGGGACACCCGCGGTTGAGAATGAATGAGTTCTTGAGCCCGCTGGAATACCATGGGTACCGCGTCCCAGAGGTACCCTACGACGTATGGAAATCCCGCCTAGAAGAATTCGTATCCGCCGGCGACATCGCAAAAGACGCGGAACAGCACGCTCTCATGCCCCTCTACCACTTCTGCGTCAACGACCTCCCCGCCAACACGCGCGCGCCTGAACTCGACGACAGTAATGCGGTCAGGATACTGAAAGCGGATGCGGAGAACTGGACGGGAGAGGATGAGAGCGCCGGGTATGGCGTGGGGAGGGAGGATGTGGGGAGGTACCTGAGCTTTTTGGCGGAGATTGGGTTTGTGAGTTGGCCGACTGGACGGGGCAGGCCGCTGCCTGATGTGGAGATTAGTGAGGAGATGAGGAGGTTGTTGGGGGCTGTTGGGGGGAGGGGTGGGGCTGCGCCGCAGTCGTGAGAAGGATGGATGGAATGATCTGTTCATGACTTGGGCTCTTGATACGCTGTGAAGCCTGGCGATGCGATGGAGGAGCAGTCATGCTGATAGGCAAGCGATTATGGGGAGTTTCGCTCGTTCTGGGGCGGAAGACCACTTTCACTCATGCCATGTATGAGGCTCTGCATAGACAAAAGTTTCTTTATCTCAACAATTCGAAAGCCTGGAGCAATCCAGAAGCCGATAAAGTGTGTACAGATCGAGGTTCGGTGGTCAATGGCGGCAGTAGCGAATGTGGAGATAGTGTCACGTGCTGGGCCCCACTTTCTGACTATCGAAGTGGAGCTTAGGCCGCGGCCTCACCTCTACATTTCTCGGCTACCTTCGCAATTTTCCTTCGTTCGAGATGTTGAACACCCTGATGGACCCCCAGAAGGTCTCGCGAAAAAGCTTGACTCGCTGAACGAGATATCGGCACGCTCGAATACATTAAGTGAAGCCGAAGCGAAACCATGTCAATGCTCAGCCTTCCCGCAGAAATCAGATGCATGATCTGGCGCTATGCCCTTCCACAACTCGAGGGTGATGCAAGACCCATCTCCGTACGTTCAGAAAAATATTGGTTGTTCTCGCGGAGAAAGTCAATTGGCGAACTTCATGGTCCAAGACTCGATACTGCACTGTTCCTCACTTGCCGCGTCATCAGCTGTGAGGCTCGAGAGATATTCTACAAGACCAACGAGAAAGCCTTTCGCGTGGCCAAGGCAGCTCCACCACCTACCAGAAGTCTGAAGCCCGCTCTTCCTCCTGTCACTACGCGTTCCGACCATGTCAAGGAAGATCAAGATTCTACGCCCACGACGAAGCATTACCGCGACAATGTCCAGCAAATTAAGATCATCATCGACTCGGACCACCTCAAAGACGAGCTGAAGCGATGCATCGACCTCATCGCCGCGTGGCCAAGGCTACAGCGTCTTCACATCGAAGTGCCGGAGGCGGCCATGGACCGTATCGAGGAGTTGCGCAATGATTGGGTGGTGAAGATGGGGCATATGATCACCAGCGTCGAAGGAATGTACGACCGAGTGTTGGCACGCTATGTCCGCCAACTGATTGCTGACCGCAAGACAAGCTTACCTCGCGGCCTCGAGATTCGGTTGGAGGTCAAGATCGCTAACGACCCCGAGGTGCGCAGCGAGCACTCTGACGGCTTGTGCTTTGCAAGGCAGGTTGCAAGTCATCAGAAGGAGGATCCACTTGACTTGGTCGCGCAACGACAGCGGATTAGAATACGGATGACGTTTGAGTCCGACTTCATTTTCATCATGAAGCAGGTTGCAGGGGAGAATGTGGTGAAGGTGTCCTGCTACTAGTCAGGATGCGCGGTGGTAATTTCGAGTCTTCATAGGCAGGGACATGAAATTGTACTCTTAAATTATCGAATGCAAGACCTGTGGCTGAACCAATGGCAGGTCATCGACAGTGTCCGGCAATACTTTACTTCTTCTCTAATGATCAAGGTGCAACTGCTAAGCTATGGTCGTTCCCCGAAAGCAAATCCTCGAATGCTAATGACGTGATCTTCAAATCCAAGCACAGCAACCCAAAATCGTTCGGCTTGGTCGTCGCAATGGATGTGCTTCCGTGTTCAGCACGAATTCGTCTAGACTAACCACATCAGGCTCAGAGAAGATGAGGAAAAAGTATTTGAGCGTCTCCGCGAGCCAGAAGCTCTCCATACTATCAGTCTTCTGTGGATTCTGGACCATGCAATCTTCGAGAGCTGCATGTGCGATTTCCGTTATCGTTGGAGCGATGATCGAGTTGAACATATCCCACGCCCGATCTTGTAGTGTCTCGTCGCCAGTGATACGGTAAAGTATAAACACAGACTCGATGGCTTCTGGCCTAATATCATCGTTAGCCTTTGCAAAGAAGAGAAGCTGGAGGATATACCTGAGAATGTAGCGCGTATCATTGACCTTCACCACGCCCATTGGAAGATGATTTCGCTTAATCTTCTGCTCGATCGATTCGGCGCTATAGTGCGCAACATCCACAGCTTTGCCCCATCGCTCGGCATTCCAGGCACATTTCTTCCCTTGATCGCAGGCAATCATGGTCATGGTCTCTGGCATAATGCCTAGTGGTGCATTCTCATAGCCCCGAAGACACCCGTCGACAAGCCGCCGAGCAGTCTCGAGATCGTCTGGCCTGGAGAATATCTTCGCACCAACAGCGACCATGCCACCAGCGAAGCATCCCAAATGTTGAGCACGCGGCTGCACTTTGAGCTTCTCGAGTGGTGTGACGCCATCGCTGTCGATGGAGCCGGGCACGAGGACATCCTTGTTGTCTGGAAGCATTGGGCGGAAGAAGATGAAGCTCTTCATGGCTTCAAGTGCTCGCTCGTACATGTTTCGATACTGTTGAGTAGCTCCCGCGAGAAGAAGATGCTGCTTTGGAAGATATTCATAGAGGGAGTCTACCATACCACCGATGGTGAAGCCTCCACTCTCATTGAATGCGCCTTTCTTACCATTGACAATGACTGGCCAGAGTCCAGGTATTCTGGTCGTCATTTGTTGCTCATCGAAGACGTGCATAATGCGTTGCACAGCATCATAGAAACGAGGGTCTCCAGTAAGCTGGCTGAGCCTGGTGAACTCCAGCGTAAGAGACCCTATCTCCGCCACAAGGACGGTGTCATGCGCTTCTTGCGCCTCGCCGTTGGCAGCCTTCTTGAAGTCCCAGCGAGTCAAAGGAAGCCGATTGGGTGTGTCGAAAGCAGCATACAGCATTTCGCCCAAGTCAAAGACCTTCTGCGATAGCTGTGGGTAGTTGCCACCACTGAGGTCGTATGCTGCTAAAAATCCTCCAAGGTAGCGAATCGTCGTCTCAAAGACATTTAGCTCGTTCATGGAGCACGTCGTGAAGTCGATGGAATCGAGCGCTTTGACAGCTTCTTCGAACTCGTCATACAGGCCCATGATCCACAGTGCGTCTGGCAATTTGTCAGTGTCCATCGCGACACGCGATTATCTCAAAGCCAGGAAGCGCGTTGTAAGTTCCTGAAAGATCTCATGTTGAATTCCATGTACTCACCCAAAGAGTCCACCAAAGTGGCGGCCCAGCCACCGAATCGATCATTAGATCCACCTGATAGAGGTGCGACCTCATCACGGAGCCATGCATGCTTCTTATAGCCACTCCATGCGTGCGTGAAGTTGCCTTTGACTGCTTCGAGGCGTCGAAGCCTAGTCTCGCGAGCTGATGGACTCTCGTGCCGAGGTGATGCTTGTAACTTCGGAATGTCTGCGAGTCGCAACGCAGACGGCAACTCTCTCAATGTAGGTACAGGATACTTGGGCTTATAGCATCCCCAAGGAAAAGCGCCATCGATCGTTCTGCTGCCATTTTCGGGGTTGCAGTTGGCTTTGAGGACTGGAGACTGAAGCGCATGGAGATGCTGCCACCCGGGCCTGGCGGTATCGGAGAACACTGACAGGGATAAATAGGAGACGAGGACCACGAAGCTCACTAATGCGGTCATCTTTTTCCATCTCAATCTCATCAACATCTTGAGAGTTTTGAAGAAGTCGTATCGATTAAAGTTCGGCTGTACCGAACAAGCCCATCGCTGACTTCCAACCAAAAGCGCTTGCCATTTTCCAAAAGATACACGCACGGACTGGCCATCAGGTTTCCGCACCAAGCATTCCAGCGCTCGAGAACGACTACTCGTACAAGAGCTCATCAGGCAGACGAGGTCCGTGATATCGGACTTTCGCATATCCAAACCAATTCCCAATTGTGAAGATCGCCATAGCTCCAAGGACGACGCAAGCATAATTCATGTTACCAGCGGCCACCGGAAGGATGGAGGGGAAGTTGAAGAAGATGAGAACGACAATTGCAAAAGCCACAGTCATGGCATTGGCGAACCATCCGAACGCGCCCAGCTTGAAGTAGCGAGTACTCGGCAGATAGACTTTCGAGCGCTTGCGGTACATAATCAGCGCCGCTGGGAAAGCGTAACTGATTTGTTGCAAGATCAGTCCGGTGCCAATCATGGCATTGAATGCTGTCGTGGATCCAAGGTAGATGCAGCCGATGACGAAAACTATACAAGCATTTGCGATCAAAGCACAAACTGGGACGCCGAAACGTGGGTGGATCCTGCCCAGGAATTTGGAGCCCACAAGAGCATTGTCTCGGGCCATAGACCAGCACAACCGCGAAGCAGTCTGTTGGCAGCCTATCATGGCGAAGAATCCACAGCCTGCCAGAATAACGAGGAAGAAAGTGGCAACCGCTTTGGATTGGGTCGCTTGTATCCACAACTCGTAGATCGGAACTCCAGTCGGCGTGCTCAGGACGGCATCGAAGTCTTGCATGCAGTACAGCATGGCGACGACGAAGGCGAAGCTCGTGACGAATCCAATGCTGATTGTCGACATCAGTGCTTGCGGTACCACTTTGGCGGCATGCTTGCACTCCTCGGCCAGGTGTATGGCTCCATCTATACCGGAGTAGATGTAGTTCGCGTTGACGAGGCCTACGAGGAAAACGATACCGTCAGATGTCCAACCCGAGTTGTTCTGGAAGTCCACCCAAACGAACTCGCTTGACTGCTTCGTAGGCGATCTGGCCAGACAAGTGATGAAGATTACCAGGAATCCACCGAGGCCACATACCACTGTTACAGAATCAGCTGCCATCCACTCAGCTTAGAATGTTCCCACCTACATCCAATGTCGTGGATCCAAGCTGTTCGCTTCATGACAAAGATGTTGTATGCCATGAGGCCAAAGTTCATCGCTTGGAACATCAAGAAAATATGCCAGCGCTCAACAACGTACGAGGAGTCGTAGGAGATGACGATCGCAGCGATCAGTTGTGGCGGGATAATTGCTACGCCTGCCGAGGTGGCAATCCATCCCAGGAGGTTGATCGAACCGCACCAGTAGCTCTGGACGCGATTAGTTCTGATCAGGCTGTCACAGGAGTAAAATACTCACCAGACTCCGGCTCCACTTCTCTGGGGCCATGATGTTCGTCCAATGATACTGACCGCCGGCAGTAGGATATACGGAAGCCAGCTCCGCTAATGTTAAAGCGGAACAGCCAACCGTGACGAAAATGACCAGAACGCCATACACAAGCGTCACTGAACCGCCGAGTAGGATCGAGAGCGCCAGTGTCGCAGATATGCCAGCCCAAGAGACACAGATATTCCATCCGGCAGCAACGATGGCGAGGAGTCCGATGTCTCGCTTTGTCTCCCCATGCAGGCCCAGATGTGCTAGTTCTGCATTTTCGATATCACCGGTGGCTTGTGTTGTGGCTACGCAAAATTAGTCTTCGTCAAGAAAGACAGTCGGATGAACTTGCTCAGTTCCAAGTCGTGGGTCGGCCCTTTCTCGCCCATGTTTGATGTTGCTGAGGTCATGGACCTTCCGGGTTAAAGATAAATGTTGGCAAGTTCTTGGGACGTTGAACACAATCAACACGAGGCTGACTTAGATATAGTCTCTTAAGGACTGCTCTGCTCCTGGCTAGGGTCAGGGTCGATCGAACATTCGTGCGGGGTTTTGGAGGCTAATTACATGAAGAGATTCAGGGCATTTATGCTGCGCGCATCTTCTTCACATCCTTCGATTGCCGTTCAAAATTCATACCATCCCACAAGGCTCTTATCTTCGTTATCTTTGAACCAGCGCGGTTGCGATACGCACAGTGCGTATCTGTCTCCATGGTGTTTAATGGCAGTGAATCAATTATGGACACGGCCATAAGATAAGCACTGAAAAACTCGGTCGACCTGCCTAATCTAGAACACCCTTCCACATTGGGACAGCTTGAGTTGTTAGCGTGCTGCGGCCAAATTCCGGCGAGGACGCGGAGTCGAGACTCTTTACTTTCGGCAACAATATGGTTGGACGAGCCTGAAGGCTGGAACACCGTTCACCTGGGTGTCTCATGGCGACCAAAAGCGGAAGCTTGATTGAGGACGATCAGTTACCACGGTGTCCTCGGGGCGCGTATTAGACACCTCACAGTATAAGATTGGCGACTTCGACAGCGATGGCGGAACAGCATCGAGACAATTCACGGCACAGTCCACTCCTTCAATATGTCAACACGTGAAGGTCACCAATGGACACCAGAAGGTGGTCTTGTCCCTGGTCTCCCATGCCTAGGCGCAATACCACAGACCAGTAATGTCAAGAGCGAGAATACCCTCTACGATGTGGTAGTGGTAGGTGCGGGCTACACAGGATTAACAGCGGCGCGAGACTTAGCGACAACGGGACACTCGGTCCTACTGCTCGAAGCACGGGACCGCATCGGTGGCAGAACATGGTCGAGCAACCTTGGAGGCTACCCTTTCGAGATGGGCGGAACCTGGGTGCATTGGTTTCAGCCATTCGTCTATCGCGAGATAGCCCGGTACGGCATGGCTCGAGATCTCGAAAGTAGTCATGACTTCGACAAAGGAATAAATTGCCACGAAGTCATCACACCAACAGGACGTAAGGTCATCAGCCATGAAGAAGAGGTGGCGATGATGGAGTCGACGCTGAAGAAGTTTGTCAACGTCGACGGCGAATTCGGCAGAAAGCTTATACCACTCCCACACGATCCGCACCACAATCCGGATGTGTTCAAGTATGATCAGATGTCATTTGCAGACCGCTTCAGGGAGATCGAGGACGAGCTGTCGCCGCTGGAGCGAGCAAACTTCGAGGGCTTCTTAAGCATCACCTCCGGCGGCAGTATGGAAGACAGCAGCTTCTTTGAGTTCATCAGATGGTGGGCACTGAATAATTACGACATCAAGAATTTCTTCGAATTGTGCTTGACCTTCAAGTGAGTGTTGCGCTCCAACAAACAGAGCACGCAAACTGACCTGTAAATAGATTCCACTCTGGACAATCCGCTTTCGCACGAAAGTTCTTCGACGAGGCTGCATCGAGCAAGAAGCTGTCATGGCGATTTGACTGCCCGATCGCGTCAATCGAAAATCTCGGCGGCACTGTGAAGGTGACCTCGCGGACAGGCAAGCAATACAGAGCCCGCCGTGCCATATGCACTGTACCGTTAAATGTGCTCCACAAAATCAGATTCTCGCCACCTCTCTCCTCATCGAAAGTCAAGGCATCGAAGCTCGGTCATTGCAACAAAGTCTCCAAGGTCCATGTCGAATGCAAAAACCCCGAGTTGCGAAGCTTCTCTGGTACCGCATACCCACACAACAAGCTTACGTACACATTTGGCGATGGCACAACACCAGCTGGGAACACTCATCTTGTCGCATTTGGAAGCTCATTACCTGGTGTACATTTGCAGCCGGAGGAGAAAATCGAGGAAACCATCCAGGCATTCCAAGAATTTGCGCCGATGGATGTTCAGCGAGTTGTTTTCCATAATTGGACGAAAGACGAGTTCGCAGACGGCGCATGGGAATTCCTGAAGCCAGACATGATCAAGTACATTGATGCCTTAAGAGAGCGGGAGGGGAATGTGATCTTCGCGAGTGCAGATTGGGCGATGGGATGGCGGGGTTTCATCGACGGTGCTATCGAGGATGGTGCGCGAGCTGCTATGGAAGTCAAGACCGAGCTGGCTCAAAGCACTTCAAAGCTATAAAGCATCGTTGTCAAAGGAAAGACGTCTGTTGGCTTGTCTATATTTGACCCATGAAAGAGGGGAGCGGAAGCTAACAGTCGTGTTCGATTGGGGCACGATACTTGAGTCGTGTGAGCCACGAAAGCGCAAGTTTTGAGACAGTAGAGGATATCGAGAGACGTGACATGATCAAGGCCAATCTTGTCGCTCTTCAACACTCGAACAGTGGGGACCATCCCCAAATCGATGCTTTGCACGGCACCTCCGTGCGTCACATGAGCCGGATCTTCCGAGCATCCGATAGAACCTCGACCTTAACCCCACAATTTATCCCCGCATATCGCAACAGAGTATGGTGATGTACAGCACAAATGGGCATGCAGAAATTCCGAAGGATTCAACGTCTGTCAATTCACGGATTACGAACACATTCGGAACCTTTGCCAGCAACTTCGTTAATCAAAGTAGCAGTCCAACTTCAGCAAGATGTGATCTCCATCGATGGCTTCAGACAAGCTGGACCATGGACGATGGATGATTTATTTGACCGAATGCATCGCCTTATGTGGTCCCGAGTATAGACAGTACGTAGTTATTGACGGCTGCAGCCCTCCTTAAACAAGTCATCCCTTCTGTCTCAGAAAGTTCTTTCACTGACCACGCCATGTTGCTAAATTTTCCTATCACGACCTTCTCGGGCGTGACACATCTAGCCATTGCAATCGTATTAGTTGCTGTCTTCTGGCTTTTCTGGTACCACAAAAGCACGAGCAATTTGGCTTTGGCACCACAACCCTCAGGACTACCCTTGCTTGGGAACTTGCCTGAATTCATTGCTGCTGCGAGCCGCAAAGAGCTCCATCTGCTTGTCGAGGAATGGCACCGGACATATGGCGACGTTATCCGTGTCAAGCTGGGTCCGGTCACCCTTCACTTCATTGGCAGCGATGTTGCGGTAAAACAGATCTTCGACAAGAATTCAGCGTACACGGCCGAGCGACCTCGCTGGATCTACAGCAACGAGACACACTGTAACAAGATGAACGTGCTGCTTCTCGATGCGAGCGACTCGAGATGGAAACACCAACGGAAAGTCACCCATGCTGGCTTGACCAGCATCGCAATGGCAGACAAAGGGCTTCCGTATCTAAACTATGAGACCGTCCAGTTCCTCGGTCAGGTCGCGGATGACATAGCGTTGCAGACTGATAGCAAGAAGCTTTTTGGCGCAATTGGCAGGTACACATACAGCACTTTTGCGCAACAAACATTTGGTATGGAGATAGCAAAGCCATCAGATCCAGTCATCGACTACATTTTTGAGACTGGAGAGCAACAGATCCAGGGAACACTCCCAGGTAGCTACCTCGTCGATCTTATACCAGCGCTAAGTCGACTGCCTTCATGGCTCAAGCCGTGGGATCGGACTGGTCGGGCGAGGTTCGCTCGGGATCTGGCCTGGACGAACGGAAGGCTGCATTCCGTCAAGCGTGACATTCCCAATGGGTACTTCCACGATGCATTCTTGTATCGCGTGGTCAGCGATGACAAGAGGATGGGGTTCGAGACCGAAGAGGAGGCTGCGTATCTGGCATTGATGCTCATCATAGGGGCCGCTGACACTAGTCGGATGTCTACGTGGGCATTTTTGGAATCCATGATGCTCTTCCCAGAAGTGCAGAAGAAACTGCAACAGGAGATCGATTCAGTGGTTGGAGACAGACTTCCCGTGTACGAAGACATCGAGCGCATTCCATACGTTCGATGCGTCATGAAGGAAGTCTGGAGATTTCGACCACCAGTAGCACTGGGACACCCGCATCGAATCACAAAGGACTTGACATACAATGGCTTTCTGTTGCCAAAGGGGTCCAGAGTCCAAATATGTGCGTGGACCATTGGCCACGACCCGAAGAGACATCCTGATCCTGAGCGTTTCATGCCGGAAAGATATGCTGATGACGAAAAGACGGTGAGTTGTGGCGGAATTCATCACATATCCATTGCTGACCCGAATAGACGATGGAAGCAATCAATTCGTCAGATCCGACACAACGCGATCACTTCGCCTTCGGTGCTGGCCGCCGTGTATGTCCAGGTTTCCACGTCGCGGATCGCTCACTAGCTGTGGCCATCATGCGTATAGCTTGGGCATTTGACATCAACCCTAAAGCAGGTGCAAAATGGCCAGTGAAACCATCGGAGTATGCTGGGTTCATGCCTGCGATGGCTGGAGAGGATCTGCCCGTTACTTTGCGACCTCGATCAGAAGCAAAAAGAGCTGCAATCGCATCGGAAGCAGCCCTTGAGAAGGAGCGTCATGTGCCGATGAGAGATTTGGGCACACTGCAATTCTAGTGGGCTCTGTAATTCTTGTCTTCAGCTGGAGCCGGGTTGGCTTTCTGAAAAGGATTTGGTAATTCCACAGCAGTATCTTAACTTACGACCGCAACTTGGTGACTATATCATGGTCTTTGGGTCATTCAGAACCATCCTGTGAGTGACTTGGGCGTGCAAGGCTGATGGCAAGGCTTGCACATGATCTCGCATGCTGACCAATCACGCCTTCCCCGATCCCCCACCTCCAAGTCGAGGAACTCACCTCGGCCCTGCGCAGCTGCATCCCCAATCGAGTAGCAACCCCTAGCCTCTCCTCATTAGCTACGGACGAAAAATGTAGACTCGAGAGTAATTGAAAGTTTGTGCTTGAAAGTGCTCCTTCCATCTTCCTTAGATCCCATTACCCTTTGCAGTCACTATGGCATTCTACGAAGCTGTTCATCTCAAGGAGCGACCCACTGGCGCCATCCAGCCAGGCCGGACATTCGAGCTCAAGAAGCACACCATTCCACAGGCGTTTGATCTCAAGGATGGAGAGGTTATCTTCCAGACATTGTACTTGTCTTTGGACCCTGCTATGCGAGGCTGGCTCAATGATGTCCGATCATACATTCCACCAGTCCAGATCGGCGAAATCATGCGCGGAAGCACTGTTGGCATTGTCAAGGCATCGAAGTCGCCCAAATTCAAGGTCGGCGATTATGCGGTTGGCATGACTGGCTGGACCGAGATCGCTGTTGTCAAGGACAAGGAGATCTCGAAGATGAATCTGCCTGCCAATGGACGAGCTACTGATGCACTGAGCGTGCTTGGTGGTACTGGCCTCACAGCTTATTTCGGCATTCTTGATGTTGGAAAGGTCAAGGCTGGCGACTTTGTTGTTGTCAGCGGTGCTGCTGGTGCAACCGGAAGCGTTGTTGGTCAAATTGCAAAGCTGAAGGGAGCAAAGGTGCTGGGAATTGCAGGATCTGATGACAAGTGCCGGTGGATCAAGGAGGAACTTGGCTTCGATGATGCACTCAACTACAAGGATCCTAAGTACGCTGAGAAGTTCCGCGCTGCGACGAAGGGGTTCATTGATGTCTACTTCGACAATGTTGGTGGCGAGACCTTGGATCTTGCTCTCAGCCGCGCGAAGCAGCATGCACGCTTCGTTATGTGTGGTGGTATCTCGCAATACAACGCCGAAGGAGGCGCCGCGACAGGGCCCAAGAACTACCTCATGATCGTGGCCATGCGCATCAGAATGGAAGGCTTCGTCGTCTTCGACTATGCGGCGCAGTACCCACAGGCCAGGAAGGATCTTGCTCAGTGGTTGGCTGAGGGAAAGATCAAGAGAAAAGAGACCATTGTGAAGGGAGGACTGAAGAACGCAGAGCAGGCATTGGTCGATCTGTACAAGGGCGTCAATACTGGTAGGCTCGATACTTTTGCAAAGATCAGTGTGGGATATGCTAACGCAACCATGCAGGAAAGCTTCTTGTCGAGGTTGCGCCCGAGGGTGCTGAGAGCCACGCGAAGTTGTAATGTAGCGTAGGAAAAGCACTGCCGTAGAAATGCGGAACCATTGTCATGTATTCTACGCTGACCTAGGCATCGGGGTACTCAAAATGACATTTCATGTGCCGTAAGCTGGCGGAGGGTACAGAGGTCGAAGGCCAAGCTTGTATTCGTTGTACTCCTCCGGGGAGAGTCGTTGGACTTGTACCCAATTTCTCATCGCAACGACGGCCATCGTTGCCCCGGCCACAATATGCAGAAACCTGTGATAATTTTAGCTCGCAGTCAGACAGAGTTCTTCGTGCCAACAGACGACAAAATCAGGGAGAAGACGACAAGTAGCATCTGCACGCCGGATCTTGTTGGCTCGTAGTATATCGGACGCGATCCCCATCGTGTTCCTCTTATCCTCTCAGCAATGCCGACAATGAGTAGAATGACAATCGCCATGTCCACGCAGGAGAGATGTCGGCGCGTCTTAATTGCAAGAGGATGTTCGACCAGCTGCATGAGCATGTTGACGAAGAGAAAGAGGTTCAGCGTGAAGGAGAAAATCAGCTGTGTTCTCGCATTAGCCGATGCCATTCGTTCTGTTTTCGTTGTTTGTCTAGCGATAGCGCGTACTGCAATAACCAGGAAAGTGTTACTCCAGTCTCGTCCAATTGTGATCGCAAATTTCCAGTCAAAGATGAGGCACACAAGAGCTGCAACTCCAATAGGCACGCTAGCACCACGCGTGCAGACTCCACAGGTGAGTTCTGGCCTTGAGGGTCGCTCATGGTGCATAGCTGCTGCATCTGCGAGGATCGTACGGATAGTCTTTGCGGTCGAGGAAGCGGTAGACGCCAGGCGTTCGCGCATTGTCGGTCACCATAGAAGGGTGGATCGCAGGTTCAGGTCGCGTGAAGAAGTCGATGTCCGGATCCAGTAAACTCAGGTTCGTGAACAGGAGAGCGCGAAATTGGTTGCCGTTGATGAAGAAGATGGCTTAAGGCGTAAATTGAATAGGAGATGTTTGCGAGAAGAAAAAGACGATGAAGTTGGGATGGAAGGCATTCAACACAACGTGGGCTGGAATCGTGGTCGACGCGTCTCTCGCGACTTCCATCTCACCACTAGGACCGAATGTCGAGGGAAGACGAGATTTTACGACACTGGATTACGGTTCCAATCGATATCGCGATAAAGCCTTTTCGAATTCAACGATTCTGCCTCGACGCCATAGCAAGGTCGACTCCATCGATAACATACCATCAACACTCATGTTACGAGCGGAGGACACTCGTTGTCCACTTCCAGCCTTTGCCATTAAGCACAGTACTTCTCAAATCCGATTCAAGTGATAGCAGGTGGGCATTCGAGGCTAGGAGGTTCCTACCACGATTTATCCTGTCGTTTTTATCATTCTTGGGACGTCTGGCTTCGAGATGATTCCATCGTATCTTGCCGCGAGCCCGATAGAACAACCCCGTGCATTAAGATTTCACGACACATTAAGATCGCTGTGGCCTCGAGTAGTTCATCAAGAGGAGTATGCGACCCTTTTTCCATAGAGTTCCAAAGTACCCAATATTGGCAAAGAGAAGATCCACGGCTTTATTATCGCAGGCTATATGCTGTCTATGCTGTCTTAACGACGCGCAAAGCAATCGTCGTTTGACGAAGCCAGGAGCGCAGCGATGTCCATAAGGTGGCAAAGTACCTTGGTGTCCTCGGCTGAAGTCAAGCGATTCGGTTTTGTCCAGCCTTGCTGGCCTCGTCGCGGGTGTTCGACCAACTTCACAATGGGAGTACAGCAATTTCGATTTCAACGTCTGCCATGAATACAGTAATCGCAGAATGCGATCCGACATAGATGCAAATCGATGAGCTTGGATCTTCGAGACCAGACGGTCGAATGGGAGACGTTGCAAAACTTTTTTCTCAGCCTGGCTCGTCCCTGCGAAAAATGGCTCTCTGCCGAGACGTTCCCGAAGCAACCAAATTGAGCCTGGATCATCTTCGAAGCACGCGAGAACCTTTTGCGCATTCGAGAAGCGATCAATTTGAATTATTGGAAGAGCAAGAAGACGTCTGCGACACTGTCATTGATGCGTTAGAAGTCAGGTTGTATCATCCCGCTCTGTCGAGGTTCGAAGAGCATATTTGTATCACAGCTCACAACGGACAACGGTAGCAGTTCCTCCGTGGATTCCCGAGTGCTCAGAGAGGCAGGACCCTGTAAGGCCCGAGCTTTTAGAGTCCTAAAACTTTGTCGCGGTCTCCTTTCACCACTTCTTCATCAACACCACATCTCCTCTCACCACACCACATCACAACGTCAAGATGTCGAACAAGAACGCTGCCGATCCCGCTGCGGCACAATCCCGCAAGTCGGTGATGGGAATGCCTGTAAAATTGCCCAGTTCTTCAAGTTTTGGTGTTGCTTCGTCTGGGACAGCCATCCACTGATAACGCATCGACTCCATCGCGGAGCAAGCTCAATTGAGCATCAATTGACTTGCGAGTGATGCAAGAACTCATGCGCAAGATGTTTGAGCATGAGAGACTGCTTCAGCGATGAGTGGTACCGTTGTCGATGAATGGTCGTCCCAGATAAGCATCTTTCGTCGTAGCAGAGCAACAGCTAACTCACCCTCACAGCCATTCATGGTCGACTTCCTGAGTACGTCCACACATCGAATCGCAATTACAATCACATCTGTCGATGGCATTGGATGTCCTTGACATCGGTCAGATGAGTTTTGATAATTGCGAGATGAAGTTGAGCTCCAAAGGAGCTCCGCATTTTATCATGGATAAGGCACTAACAGAGCTCTACAGTGGGTGGTGTTGCCGCTGCCATCTCGAAGACTGCCGCTGCTCCAATTGAGCGTGTCAAGCTTCTGATCCAGAACCAGGTACGTTCTCATCCGATGATCCGACATGGAAATCTCATCAATTACCATTCGATAACCTAAATTGCATCTACTGACAATGAACTACAGGATGAGATGATCAAGGCTGGCCGTCTCGACCGCAAGTACGATGGCATTGTCGAGTGCTTCCGAAGAACCGCACAGCAGGAGGGTGTCGTCTCCCTGTGGAGAGGTAACACCGCCAACGTCATCCGTTACTTCCCAACGCAGGCCCTGAACTTCGCTTTCCGCGATACCTACAAGGCCATGTTCGCGTTCAAGAAGGAGCGTGATGGCTACTGGAAGTGGATGGCCGGTAACCTGGCCTCTGGTGGTGTAAGTCTCTCCCCTATCCATCGAGCGCTCATCAAAAGTGCAATGAATCTAACATGTATTGAATAGGCCGCCGGTGCCACCTCCCTCCTCTTCGTCTACTCCCTCGACTACGCCCGTACCCGTCTCGCCAACGACGCCAAGTCCGCCAAGAAGGGTGGTGAGCGCCAATTCAACGGTCTCGTCGACGTCTACAAGAAGACGCTCGCCTCCGACGGTATCGCCGGTCTGTACCGTGGTTTCATGCCCTCTGTTGCCGGTATCGTCGTCTACCGTGGTCTGTACTTCGGCATGTACGACTCCATCAAGCCAGTCGTCCTCGTCGGTCCTCTTGAGGGTAACTTCCTGGCTTCGTTCTTGCTCGGCTGGACGGTCACGACTGGTGCTGGTATTGCCTCGTATCCTCTTGACACCATCCGTCGTCGTATGATGATGACTTCTGGTGAGGTGAGTAAACTATCCATTAAATACCACTCCATACTTTTCGGGCAGGAAACTAATGAATTCAATAGGCCGTCAAGTACAAGTCCTCCCTCGATGCCGCCCGCCAGATCATCGCCGCCGAGGGCGTCAAGTCCCTCTTCAAGGGTGCCGGTGCCAACATTCTCCGTGGTGTCGCCGGTGCTGGTGTGCTCTCCATCTACGACCAGGTGCAGCTCCTCCTCTTCGGAAAGGCCTTCAAGGGCGGTTCCGGCTAAGCGTCTCGTCTTCCCACCACAACAACATTGTAGTAGGAATGACGTGAGCTTTTCGCTCGCATCAAAGGGGATGATGAGAGAGATGTGCTTGTGTGCTAATGGGTACAAACTGGGAATGATACAATAGAGCGTGCGCGATTCTTTAACTCGTTGGGAAAGCTTTCTTTATTGTGTCTTTTTACAGCATGCTTGCGCGAGTGTATCGATGGAGATGGATGGGAAATGTGTGGACAATCATAAAAGCTGTGTGTGATGGCAAGGGATGTCTGTATGATGAGCTACTCTGTCTACCTTCGATGGGGACTTTGATTGCTGGCATTTGATCACGCATCATCTTTGTATTCTATGGCAAAATGGTCTTTTGTGTTTGTACTACCTTTGCTTGTGCCCGTGCCTTTTCTTGATTTCAGTGTTTGCAGTTGGTGATTGATGCTCAAAGGTTTCAAAGGATTCATGCTACAATTAAGGGTTCGTGTTGATGGATGGATAAGATCACACAAGCATATCCTCCTCCACCTCCCACCCCTCCCACGTCGCCTCATCAAACCCATTCGGCCTCGCCTGCCTCACAAACCCATTCCACGTGCCCTCCACACTGACCACGGGCCTCACAAACTTCACCTTGGCATCGAATCCTTTTGAGAACGTCTCATGCGTGTTCTTCCCCTCCGTAAACAGATCAGGTCGTACCCTGCGCATCGTCTTCAAAGCGCGCTTGCCCACCTCGTCCACGCTATCGTGGTGCCGCAACTCGAAGAAATGCGCGTCGTGCTGCTGTTTGATCTGCTTCTGCAGGGAAGGGGAGTAGGTGCCTAACGAGAGGAGGAAGAGGTCGTACTGCACCAGGGAGGTGGTGCCGTGGTAACTGCCTCCCTTCTTCGCGCGATGGTAAAGCCCCGTCAGTGCAGCGATGGTGCCCATACACCCTGTCCCGTAGTCTGACATGGGAAACGGAGGCACGACAGGTTCATCGAGTCCCATGAACCAGCCTTGCTCCCACGCCACACCAGTCGCGCAGTCGGCGATCTGCTGCCACCCTGGCCGATGCGCCCAAGGTCCCACATGCCCGAAACAGTTCTCAGCTACGTAGACGATGCCCCTCCCTCTGGCCGTGGTCAATTCAATCACTTGCTTCGGACCGTACCCGAGGCGCTCCAAAGCACCGAGCCTGTACCCGTCAAAGACGACATCGGCATCTTTTAGGAGCTGTTCGAAGGTGGCGCGGTCGGCCGTGGTGCGCAGGTCGAGCGAGACGGTGTGTTTCCCGAGATTGACGTCAACTTGGAAGAAGGGGACGTCGCTGAGGTTGGGGGAGGTGACTTTGATGACTTGGGCGCCGTATTCGGCGAGGCCTTTGGACATGCAGGGGCCGGCGATTATACGGCACATTTCTATCACCTTGATGCCGGAGAGGATCTGTGGTTTGGGCGTGTTGGTGCTTGCTGGGGCGAAGGGGACGGGAGGTGAGTCTGCCTCCAGTGTCTCCACCCTCCAGGGCGGCTCTTTCGCCATGACGCGGCCGTGCTCTGTTGCTGCCCACTCGGCGGGCTTCATGCATGTCACGCCTGCTTGTCTCTTTGCTGCGTTCATCTCTTCGAGTTGTTGGGGCGTGAATTTGCGCACGTGGCTTTCGATCGTGCGGATGGCGTCGTGGTAGTCTGTTAGGTGCTCGTCGTGGCCGGAGAGCCCGATCATGTTGAGCGCTGTGGTTGCTTCGAGCGAGCCGTGCAGGTGGAAGTAGGCTCCTGGCGTGGCGGTCTCGTAGAGGTTGGCTGAGAGGCGGCGGTACAGGTTTGACTGTGCGGCGAGGAGGTCGGTGTCTGGCCCATCGCATGAGTATAGCCATTAGATAGGGTCGAGGACGAGTATACCTTTCAATAAAGATTTCGACTTTGGGTTCCCCTTATCATAACCTCCCACCGTCGCCAAGTAGGTCGAGAACAAGAAACACGACGCCCTCTCCAGATCCACCGTAGCCTTCCTCTGCTGCTCCCCCAGCGCCAGATCTGCTATAGCAGACGCCAAAGCGGCTTCCACTGCCTTCAGGGCACTGGTAGCTTCATTCTCCTTCAACGGCACGGGAAAGTCGGGCACGCCCTCGTGCGCGTTTGTGAATTGCACGGCTTGAATGCGTGAGGTCAGTTCGGGCGGGATCTGCGATTTGGCGGCGGCGAGGAGCGTCGCGAGGGCCTTTTGCGTTTCGGAGAGGACCGAGTATTCTGCGCTGTGACTGCCATTTGTGTGAGTGTGTCCATTAACGCCATTTGTGCCGTTGGTGTGGGTAGCTGTGGTTGTCGACATGTTGAGTAGTAGTGAGTGGATATGGATGAAAGCAAAGGGAATGAGGTAGCTATGCAAGCAAGCGTATCAATCACATTGTCTACAGAGATGGATCCGCACCGATCGCTTTACCTAAGCTGAGCAGTTGCATGTCATGTACTATCCGGCCTGCCTTGCGACACCAGAGTGTACCTCCACTGGCCATTCCGAGGTGGAGAAGGACATCCGTCACACAGCCGACGGATGATGGGTGTAAACATGCTTGAGCGATATTGCAACGTGCAAGCACTACGAGAGAGACTAGATCGGTAAGTTTGCTGCAAACGAGCTAGAGCCATTTGCTGTGTCGCGCCCGTCGCAAACAGCGTGTGCATCTCTCCAGCTGTGGGAGGAGAATAGTGAGTGCGCCATCCGAACCTGCGAGTGCGCACGGACCACACAAGCTCAAGCTGGGCTTCCCGAGTGAACATCCATGCAGTCCAGAATGACCGAGAGGA
This sequence comes from Scolecobasidium constrictum UM 578, assembly GCA_000611715.1. Classification (NCBI taxonomy): domain Eukaryota; kingdom Fungi; phylum Ascomycota; class Dothideomycetes; order Venturiales; family Sympoventuriaceae; genus Scolecobasidium; species Scolecobasidium constrictum. Next base: position 115,127 of record AZYM01000219.1, read on the forward strand.
CCTCGCGTAATCCCGTGGCTAAGGCAGGACGGTCACTCCCTCCCTCATCGACACCTCTGTACAGCCTGAAGCTGCGAGGCACACACATTCCCCTTGCGAAATTGCCCAAGCGAGGATGATCCGCGGCTACGTCGAGTAACCACTCACTGAGCGAGGGTGTCGCTGGGTGGGTAAGTAGCCGATCACCTGGTGGTTTCCCCCGGGGCAGCTCCAGGTACTTTATCCGACCGTGTTGCCCAGGTTCCGAACACTTGCAGCGCCCGCCGCTCTTCGAGAGATCAGAGGTCATCGTTCCGATACTTGCTACCTGCCCTCCAGAGGTAGTGCTGAGCGATGACGAGACCCAAAGTCCCGCCGGAAGCGCGCCAGAGGACTCAGCAGGCGTGCAATTCGTGCAAGCGTAGGAAGCAGAAGGTATGTGGGTTGTTTCTGAACTCTGATCTATTCTGTCTATCGCAGAGCAATTGTTTGCTTGGGAAAGGCTCATCCTCGCTATGTCTTCTCCTTTGGGATGGACTGGCTCGGCCAGGATCCATTTCTGGGATCTCGACATGTCTCGATGTATGATGCAAGTCGGCTTACTCGTATGAGACCGGCCTGTCCTCACACGAAATGTCACTGCTGTTGCAATACTGTACTGCCCCGCGCTCGCCAGTTGCTCTGCTTTGCTACCTATTGTACCTCGCCTCAACACCACCCCTGCTAATACAACATACTCCACCCACAGTGCAACGGTCTCTGTCCCTGCAACACATGCGAAAAGCGACACTTCGAATGCATATACGATGACCGGCCAGAGAATGGATCCGCGGGGTCACCTCCAACAAAGAAACGCCTGACAGACAGCCATGCCCAGTCCTCTGCAGCCGAGGGGAGACCACCGCCATCCGGGCCGGATGGACCTGACACGGCTTCGCGGCCCGGTACTAAACATGCTAGTACCCCGTCCGCGGGTATCAAATCACATGATATCAAGGCCTCGTCGCAAACTCCTGCCGTCCCACGGAAGTCGAGTAGTCAGGGTTACGTGCCGGTAGGTGGTAGTACTGCTACTGCTAGCCATACTAGAGACGCCTCGGTCGAGAATGCCGCAAGTTATCTGCAGCAATTTTCCAATTCGAGGGCGACGTCGCAACCTGTTGCGGGCACTGGTGGGAGTTTACCTGAAGGATCCTAGTCACAGCAGGCTGCTGCTGATGAGGAGGCGGTCGTCTACTCGCAGACGAGAATGTTGCAGGATCCGACAGGGCGGTTGCGTGAGTCTAATTTTATTGTGAAGATGTCAACCGCGTGACTAACCACCAACGAAGTCTACGTTGGAGACTCGGCCACCCTCTCCTTCCTCCAACTCATCCGCATGATGGTCGAGACTGTCTCCGGCCCCTCCCCCTTCACCACCGACCCCTCCCGCCACAAAATCCTCGAATCCCAACTCTCCCTCCCAAGCACCGCCCGCAACTCCCTCCTGATCCCCCACAAAACCACCGCCCTCTACCTCGTCGACGCCTTCTTCACCAACACCCACGGCCTCATCGACATCTTCGACAGGAAATACTTCTACCGCGCCCTCGACACTACGTACACGGACCCCCTCTCCGCAGACCCCAACTGGCTCTGCCTCCTTAACCTCGTCTTCGCCATCGGCCTCACCATGGCCACGCCCGCGCAAGGAACCCCCGAAGCCGCCGTCATCGAGAAATTGCGTCTCGAGCACGTCGATCGCGCAGAGGTCTTCTACCTCAACGCCAAGTCCCTCAACGATCCCATGATCGGGCTCGAGGACGCCGATTTCTGGTCTGTGCAAGCGCTGATCCTGATGACAGTGTTTATGCTGGCCAAGAGCAAGCGGAACACGGCGTTTGCGCTGTTGGGGATGGCGATTCGATCGGCGTATGCGCTGGGCTTGCATCGCGAGGAGACGCTGATTATTTTCAGTACGGAGGATCAGGCTGTACGGAGGAACGTGTGGAGGACGTTGTTTGTGATGGATCGGTTTTTGTCGTGTTCGTTGGGGAGGCCGCCGGGGATCGCGGAGGAGGAGTGTAGTGGGGATATTCTCAAATCGCCGCAACCATCAACCTATCATACGGACGACTTTGGGTTCCAGCAGGCATTCCAGGGTGCCGCGACGTCGGCAGGCTCGTATGGTCTTGAGGCTGCGGTCAGGAGTTGCAGTGTCGTGGGCGTGATCTTGAAGAAGATTTATCAGCAGAGGAGGGTGAGTACCAAGCTGGCGCAGGAGATTGCCGATATATGTAAGGAGTGGCCAAAGGTGCGTATCTGCCCTGCAAATCGACGAGGTCACGAACAATACTGATGAGGAGATACTAGGAGTTATATCCGCAACTGCATTGGCGGCAGGCGGCGAGTGCGACACCGAGTCAGGGGATTGCGATTCTGCATGTCAACCTGTTCTACTGCCACTCGATTGTACTTTTAACGCGGCCGTTCTTCTTGTTCATCCTCAATGATATACTGCAGCAGCAAGGACAGGCCAGCGTACCGAATGGTACACGATCACGCCGTGAGTTCTGCACATCCTATCTGATCGCATGGCCGACTGACCAGATGTAGGCTCCTACGCGCGCATGGAGAAATTCAGCGAAGCCTGCGTCATCGCTAGCACGCACACGGTAGTCCTCGTGCAGAACGCCCACGAAGCGGGGCACCTTCCGCGCCGCAACCCCTTTGTCATCTACTTCCTCTTTGCCGCGGCACTGATTCTCATGTCCAATGAGTTCGCGCTGCTGTACGTCAACTCTGCTGCGGACCAGTGCATACGCAATGCCATGGCTGTCATGGCGTACAGCGCAGAGAGCGACCCCCAAGCGCGGAGACTGCTGTATATCCTCCGCGAGTTTGGGGAAGTCATCAGGGGCCAGAGAGACAGGAGAGAAGGGGAGAGGGTGGGGAGTGGTGTGCAGTTACCGCCATTTGGGAGTATGAAGGGAGGTGTGAATGTGAATGTGAATCCGTATGGCGTGCCGCAGGGGTCTACGATCGAGGACGCGAACGGGAATGGGAATGGGATGACACTACCGAGTGTGGCGAATGCGACATATGGACTCGCGCCTATAACCTCGATGCGGCAAAACCCAAGTCCACTAAACGGGCTGAACCTACCAAACCCCTCCCCCTCCTTCCCACCAACACCCTCATCCTTCCCGTCACTACTGCACTCAACAACCCGCCCGCTGGAACCATCACTCACCTCACCCGCACCACCGAACCCGCTGAGCCCGCACCCCTCAGGCATGCAGACACCCACGCTCGGCAGTCTGGAAAGACAACTCAGTTTCAGCAATATATTCGATTTGTCGCATCTGACGGGGGATGGGATGAGCGTTAGTGGGGATAGTAATGGGCCTGGGGAGGAGATTGACTTTGATGCTTTGTGGGCGTGGGGTGGGAATGGGACGCCTGCTTTGGGAACGCCGAAGTTGGGGGCAGCGGGTATGGCGGGCATGGTTGGGGTGGGCGTTAGGTAGCACGTGGCGGTTGCAGGGAGGGTGTATGAATATGTACTGGCTGGAGGACGGCTGCTGTTCGGGAAAGGAAGATACCATAAAAGCGCTGCTTTGTCGCGGTTCGATTGTGTTCTATATGATGCGATATGCGAAGGGAAAGGGATCTAGAGCATAGCCGAAAACTTCTGCCACTCCCTGCTGAAGGGGTAATCCACATATCCCTCCGGACTCATCTTCTTGTAGAATGTCTTGCGGTTGTATTTGTTAAACGGTATCCCCGTCTGGATCCTGAACGCCAGATCCGGGTTCGAGATGAAGTGTCGTCCGAAGCAGATACCGATGTCCTTGGTGGGGTAATCCTTATCGACTCTGGCGACGGCGCTATCGGCTTCGTAGGCGCCGGCGAGGAGGACGGGTGAGACGTCCCAGAGGTTTATCAGCTCGTCGAGGTCTTCGGTTTGTTCCTTGTCTAGGGTGCCGTGCACGCGGCTCTCCACGAGGTGTAGGTAGGAGAGTTTTAGTGCTTTCAGCCCGTTGATCAGGTACGTGAATTGGGGTAGTGGGTCGGCCATGCGCATGCCCTGGAAGGTGCTGAACGGACTGAGCCTGATACCCACCTTCTCAGCGCCTACAGCCTCAATCACCGCCTTCGCGACCTCAAGTCCAAACCGCGCGCGCTTCTCGATACTCCCGCCCCAGGCGTCTGTACGCTGGTTGCACGTATCCTGCGTGAATTGATCGACCAGGTACCCATTCGCCGCATGGATCTCCACGCCATCAAACCCCGCCATCTCAACCGCATTCTTCGCCGCATCCGCATAGGCCCGCACAAACCTCCAAACCTCCTCTTCGCTCATCGCCCTCGGCAGAGCGCTCCGGGAATCAATAGGCACGGCACTGCTACTCACAACATGCAGCCCCTTCTTCTCCAGCACCTTCGGGCTAGCCGCCCGTCCCAGCGCCCACAGCTGGCAGTAGATATAACTGCCTGCCTGATGCACCGCGTCCGTGACTTCCTTCCACGCGGCGAGCTGCTCGGGCGTCCAGAGGCCGGGTGCGTTGTCGAAGCCGCTGGCTTGGGGGGAGATGAAGGTGGCTTCTGTGATGAGGAGGGTGCCTGGGTTGAGGGCACGCTGGAGGTAGTAGTCCTTCACTAATGGAAGGACGGGTACGTGGTCTTCGTTGGCGCGGAAACGGGTCAGGGGGGCCATGACGATGCGGTGTTGGAGTTTCATGGAGCCGATTTGGAGGGGCTCGAATAACCGGGAGTTGCGCGCCATGCTTGTGCAGTGATATCTCCACGTTGGTGATGTCGAGTCAAAAATGTCTCTTTGGGGAATGTATGTTGATTCACGATCGTGGATGGCCTTCGGAATCTCGACTTCTTTGTGGATTGGCTCTATGAGTGACCTAGATTGTAGAGAAGTTTGCTCCGGATGGGTTCTTGCGATTGATTTTTACTGCTGTACAGACGATCTGATCACTAATTCAATGTATGCACGATGTGGACGAAAGATAGACATCCTAGACTAATCCCGTAAGGTACCGAGGTTAGCCGAAGTCGTTCACAGGATGCCTAGAGTCGGTCGAGGGCATTCCGGTTTTCAAAATCTACTGCCTCATGTCAATCTGCAAACAATTCTCGCTTGGGTCAACATCATTGATACTAGAGTCATTGTGGACAGGAATAGAAGGTGAATGTCATCTCATCACGTGACGACAGCCTTGTGTACAGCCTTTCATGAATTAGCCCGTAGCATGCGAAGTCGTGCTCTCCGTCGATCCTGCTACACCATTCTCCTGTGCATCCTCGAAGCTCGCCATCTTGAAGTCATAAGGGAGCTCGAACTGGGCCTTATCGTTGCCCTTGAGTGGCTGGAAATCGACAATCAAGCTTTCCTTCACAGCAAAGACTGAATCGTTTTGACAGTACTTGTCTGTCCGGTCGAAAATCTGGGTCACTATCGGTCTATAGCCTGGCGCGTTCAACTGTTGTTCTGTCAGCGTGGAGCACCAGTGTGGCCATGCGCGTATACTCACAATGAAATGGATATGCGCTGGTCTCATTGGATGTCTGTCAAGCAACTCGAGCAATTTACCACCAGGTCCATCATCTGGTATTGGATATGCCGTCGGCCGCAGGCAGTAAAAGTCATACTTGCCATCAGGGCCAGTTGTGAAGCGACCGCGCAGATTGTACTCTGGCTGATCGGGATCCTGCTGCGAGTAGAGACCATTGGGAGCGGTGTGCCAGACATCGATCTCCGCGCCCTCAATTGGTTTCCCAGTCTTGAAGTCTGTGATGATTCCATGCATCCACTGTGCTCGTGTCAGCGTATCTGAGCACCTGACTTGGAGGTACGAGATATGCTTACTGTCTTCTCCATACCAGGCATTTTTTTCATGATGACAGACTCGCCCATCTTTCTGATCGGTGCATCTTTCATCCAGAACGGTCCGAGAACGGCAGTCGCGGTAGGTTGATCCTTTGCATCCGCTGCGAGCTTGTATGTGATCTCGTCTACCAGTGATTCCAGGCCGATGATGTCACAGAGCAATTGTGTCTCATTTCTCACATCTGTTGACATTCTTCCACTTTCATTGATCTAAGACCTCAATCAGCAAATTAAACTTCGTCGCACGATATGTTATGCTCACAAAGTCTACGGCTTGCATCCACTCATCAATTGTGAGCTCATTCTCGCGGGCAAAGTCATGGATGTGTTGAATGAAACTTGTCATCAGCTGCCTGAATCGTGGTGTAGCCTTCTTTCCAGTCGCATTGATGACATTTTGCGTGAAGTGAGGATCGAATTTGTGTGTTGCAGCACCATTCGTGAGCCCATTCGTTGTGGCCATTTTCAGACGGGTGAGCGGAGGATTCCGCAGGTCGATCAGTATGTCGAGAATAAAGAAGGCTTGCGAGTTCTGTGCAATTTGGTCTTTGAAGCTGAGGAAGTTCAAATTTGCTTCAAGATATGACAAAGATACAAGCAAGAATATATGAAGCTGTCAGATGAAGTACTGTCAGATATGAAGCTTACTACAGGCTCGCTGCTAATGGTGCGGGCAGTGTGGAGAAGGTGGTCAGGGTCGGACTCGGATTCGGAAGACTGCGAGCTTGGCTATTTCTGGGGTTAGATGGTGCATTATCCGATGGATAATAGTACGACCATCGGCTGCATTGCTCGGATCTTCCATAATCGACAGCCAATCACATAAATCTTGTCGCGCCAGACAGTAAGGTGAAACATTCATCAGCAGACACGTAGCAATCTGTTCTCCGAGAGCTCTCACCATACCCCGGATTGATGCAGACAGGACAGTTGATTGAATGCTGATATGCCAGCGAATAAGCTCATAAAACATGCTATGCGACGGCCCGATCATGCGTGCGCTAATGGCTGATCAAACTCAAGTACAGCACCGTCCACCTTGCCTGTCCATTTATCAAGCAATTGTCTTGATGCAGCAACTTGATCTCCAGATCCCAGATCAAACTCGTAGAGCAGACCTTTGAATTTTGAAGGATCAACAATCTTCTTCCTTCCCATTGCCGTCGTCTTTGGTCTCAGATCATGGCTAGGCAGATAGCCGCCGGCTGTTCTCCCTGTGATGTCGATCTCCATCATCAACGGACTATCCGTGTGCTGTACGAGTGCAGCAAGCTGGAGCTCTGAGGGGATACCTCGCTCTGTGGAGCTATTCTCCTGCACAGTCCAGACACAAGTGTTGCGCGTGGGAGTGCCTCTCGCGCTTCCCGTGATCGTGAATGCATGCTGAACCTCCTTCTTTGTCTCGGTCTGCCCAGAAGGTGTCACACCGAGAGAGATGGGTCCAGCTGGTGCCGTGATTGGTAATTCGAGGCCCCAGGCAATACTCCTTTGTTCTGACGACGTCGCACCGAATGACTTGTGAGGAGCATGCGCCAGCACAAAAGGGTTTGCGCTTCTCAGTGCTTGCCTCGTCTTTGCTGATGCTTTCGATTGCGGGTTCTCAGGTGCTGGTGTGAACTTGACGGACACGATGACGGACGAGAATCGCCGGTCAATGGCTGGGTGGAAGTTCGCATGCCATACAAATAGACTCGTTTTCTCGTTCAGGACTTGGATGGTGGTCGGTATGATAGACATGTATGATCGCTTCACAGATTCCGAACCCGCTTCTAGGTTGAAGACTCCCCGCTCGTCATCATCGACCGGTATTGGTGATCCATGCGGTCGCCAGATCTTGCTCATAGGCTCACTGATGATCTCTGTCGCCGCTGAATATGTTGCTACCTCGGGTTCCGATGAGCTAGTGAGCTTCGTGGGCATGGACTCTGGTTCCACGTCCACGATCATCTGGGCCTTGTTTTCGTCCTCTTCGACATCTTCGTACTCGACAGCGAGGTCCGCTAGGATCTCTTCTTTCGTAAGTGGCTGCCAATAGGGATCCAATGTATATCCATTTGTTGTCGATGCTGGCGGTGTGTCGCGTGCCCCGTCTGGCGCGTTCTCTGGGCTACGTTCTTTGGCAATGGGATCGCGTTTTCGCCGCGAGACTTTTCGCTTCAGGAACTGCCAGATGCTACTCATAGTGATCGATATCTGGAGTAATATGATGAATAGAAGATGGCAGAGATAGACCTCAATTTTCATTCAGCTGCTTTGGGATGCGCCATCGCACGCATGATTAAGTCATTGCCGCGCCGATCATTATATCGAGCCAACGAACTCATCTTCGCATAACTGATGAGTTGAAGATCGAACTTGTACACTTGTTCCAGCAGCATGCATTCGAAGATGTGAAAACACAGAATCATGTAAGGATCTTGAGATTCTGCTGTATGAAAGCTGGGGAGCCTGGGAAATAACATGGTCGCAATTCTATGTATAGAACGCGACTAACCGCATTGGACTGATTGAATGTTGGATGCCCTGGGGGTTTTCGCAACGAATACCATAAGTTTCTACCAAACGGCTGTGCAAACAGCTGAACATACGGGTCTATATCGCACAAATCCTAAGCATAGTCGCAGATTCGGGCTCTATAGCTTCGCCCTGTCCACAACGCCATACTGTCGCTTCAGGTCCTCCACAGCCTTCTCCTGTTGAGCGATCATGGCAATTCTGCTCTATGTCAGCGGAACTTATCAGACTCATCATCAAAGAACTCGGACTTACAGTTCGGGGTGCTTCTTGTTCTCAATCCTGGCCAACTGGGCGGCATGTGCTTCATCTGGGCCATCAGCGAGACGTGTTGTCCGTAAATATGCCCATGTCTTCGCAAGTGGGAAATCGGAACACAAGCCTCCAGCTCCGTGCGCTTGCATTGCACGATCTAGGACGGCGAGGGCGACGTTCGGTACCATGATCTTGCAGATGGCGAGTTCAACCATGGCAGACTTCGCATCGCCTCGATCCAGCATATCTGCTGCGTTGCAGACGATCAAGCGAGCAGAATCGATCTCTATTCTTGACTTGGCGATCCAGTCCTGAATGACGCCCTGTTCCGCGAGAAGCTTACCTTGAGCTGTGCGCTGATGGACACGAGCAATCATGTACTCGTAGCCTCGCTCGGCGCATCCGACTGCGCGCATGCAGTGGTGCAGACGACCAGGACCCATTCTACCCTGCATGACTTCGAAGCCGCGACCTTCTCCAAGAATGACATTGGAGCCTGGAATTCTGACGTTGTTGAAGAGGACTTCGCAATGACCTTGTGGAGCATCGTCAAAGCCAAAGACTGTCAATGCCCGCTTGACAGTAATACCAGGGCTGTCCCTTGGGACAAGAATGATGCTGTGGCGCTTCGATTTGTTCGGATTCTTTGGATCGGAGCAAGCAAAGACAATGAAGCTAATGAAGGTTAGTAATATGGCTCGTAGTAGAACCCACGATCACCTACAGCTTGCATCTCGGATCACCGGCACTTGAGATCCACCATTTGTTGCCATTGAGCACGTAGTCGCTACCATCACGACGCATGTCAAGCTCGATGTTCTTCGCGTCCGAAGATGCCACAAAGCGCTCAGTCATCACGTAAGCAGATCGAATCTTGCCGTCCA
>AZYM01000220.1:0-252658 GCA_000611715.1 Scolecobasidium constrictum UM 578
GAGCCACTCTTTCTTCTGCTGCTCGTTGCCATACTTTGCCAGAACCTGCGGGCGTCAGATATGTGATGATCTCTTATCCATCGGGACAACTCACTTCCATGTTGCCCGTATCTGGGGCACTGCAGTTCATAGCTTCGCGGGACACTACACTTCTTCCCAAGATCTCGCACATCAGACCATACTCCAAGTTGGTGAACCCAGCTCCGCCCTCGTAATGGTTGCTAAGCCACAAATTCCATAGTCCTAGCTGACGAGCCCGCTTCTTCAGGTCCTCCATGATGGGTGGAATGGACTTCCATCTCTTTTCAGGATCCCAGCTCAATTGCTGCTCGAATACCTCATCGGCAGGAACACCTTGATCATATTAGTGTATTCAATCATGCGAATTGTTGATTGGGGTATTCACATTCTTCCTCCACAAACTTCTTGATCTTCTTCAAGGTTTCGCGAGCGCGTGGGGAGATCTTCTCCGCGATCAAAGAGGGAATACGAATGTTGTCCATAACTAAGCGCTTCCACAATCTGGAAGCAAGAACTCAAAGGTTGAATACCAATTCTTGATATTTCTTAAAACAATGAATGGGCGCAGAAAATAATCTGGGGTTGATAATGAGGCTGTATGCAAGGAGATCTCATCTTTTGCGGGGGACGCTAATAGATACCCGCTTGCCGATGCCGACTGTGCCGAATTTGGCCAGTACTTATACAACCACGCCCCTGAAATACATTGAATCTCCGAACAACTGGACATTAGAACTCTGCTGTTGACATGCTGACAATAATTGATTCAATGATCCACGTTCGATGTGTTTGCGACGCACAAGAGAGCATGTAGACCAATCAACAGGAACCTGCCGAGGCATAGCACAGCAAAGCATATTAGAGGTCACGATTGAGTGTGCATAGAGATTACTTGAGGTCCCACAGAAAGAAGGCCTTATTTGAGATCCAGAAACTAAAAGACAGCCTTCGTCTCAGAGATTTCTAGGTTCTCGTATTGGGAATACCGATCTCCCCCCCTCCCCGCCTCCCCTACCTACTCCATTGGGAACAACAGACGAGCCTGAAGCCCACGAGGTGCTGTCACCGTAAACGCAATTTCGCTCGAACAGCGCCCGATCAACAAGGCACGAATGGATTGATCACGCTCCTCTGAACTTGGACTGTATGTAGCATGCGGCCGCACGTACATACGTTCCATCGGCATTGTAGCCCAAGTGTCCACCGATCCCAAGCCCAGAAGTTGGCAGTGCCAGCAAGCGTGCACAATCAAGCTGACGGCGCTCTAGGGTTTCAGGTTCAGCTTCAGCTTCAGCATTGCGCCGACGGTTGTTTGCGCAAATTGTGTCGCCCTACATGCGTGTCAGCAGTCGCAAACGCTCAAAACCTGCCGAACATACCGCTTGACAATACGAGATGCATTTTCCGGACACCTTAGCCGGGCAAGCTGGGGCTCCGAACATAGTTACTGCAACGACGCGACTGAGAACGCTGGCTGGCAAAGCATCGATGGTCTGGATTGTCACAAAGCCACCTTGGCTATGGCCCCCAAGTGCGAATTTCTTCTGAGGACTGCACACAATGTCACTACTGTTCCATGCCCTCCGAGCTTCTACACATATGATGAAACGTACCATGCAGCAGCCTGTTGGGTAAGGTAACGGGTCATATCATCAATGCCCTCGCGTTGCGACCCGAGACTGAAGCTCGCCGGATAGTGCACAGGGTATCCGGTTGCGCCTGGAACCAGGACGGTCACATTGGTAAGGAGGGAATAGCCTGCAGCGCCATAACCTTTGGACCACACTCGGGATGCCGCAAGGTCGAACAGACCGGGAACATAGGAGGTTGGAGGCTCCGACGTAGCGCGTGCTGGACCGTGTGTTAGCGACATCACTTTGATGGACGATCGCTCCATTGTTGTGTACCGTAGACAAGCTCTAGAGGAGAGCAGTTCTGACTTGCAGCCAGCGTAGGCAGAAGCGGCACCACTATGACCAAAAGACTGGAGAGAAGAGAGAACATCTTGGCTGATAGCTTGGTTGAAGGACTCTGTAAAAGTGAACCACTGCAGCACTACCAAACTTCGAAACGACGAGTGTATAAATATTCTCCATGTTGCATCGTACATGAAATTTTGCTTCATGAAGGACGTTAATCATTGCGGGGAAGCCTGTATGGTGGTTTCGATGGAAGGCTTGGTATAAGAGGCAGTTGAGTTGTCGCAATGTTCGCCGAATGCTGAGTCGGAAGCGAAACTCGGTGCACTCCTGGGTTCCGTGAAGGTACGACCATTGGTGACATGCGTCAGACTAATGACATTTCTGCAAGAAGCTGGATCCATAGGCTTCACCCGTATTTTCATCTGTGGTAATGCCTGTGAGAGGACTCAAAGTCAAAGCGGGGACGGAACTCCATGCTGCTTTGCTTTTGCTTCGTGTGTGGAGAAGCCGCGGAAGTGATCTGCGATCGCACTTCCTGGGACTGAACCACTGGGGAGATGTACCTGCCGTTTTTTTAAACCAACAAAAGCTTCATCGTTAGTTGTAGTGGGAGGATTAGAAGCTGCATACGCAGCTTCACTGTGCAGCATATCACGTGAGAGATGTCTCCGCAAGCCTAACCAGAAAGAGGCCCCTGTCCCATATCCCTAGCCTCTGCTTGTGCTCGTTGGCCAAGACTCTCCCCAATTTTCGTGCCTAAACTGTGTTGCAAAGTCTGCAAACTAGAGGCCGCAGATCCCAGCGACTGGAAAGCAATCTGGATGAGATTGAGACAGCCGCGGCAAACCCGCTGCTCTTTGCAAAATTAGGCTGATAGATTTCATGTCTCCTTAGAGATTGAGCTACATGCAAATCCTAATATGCCATGACCCCGGACAGCTTGAGCATGGTATCGGTATGTTCGTGCTCCTCGATTGGTTTTGCTCGATGGTATGTCTCAGGCACCCCAAGGCGCTGTTGTTCCCATGTATCCCGAATCCACATATTGTCGTGAGGCCAGTGCGTAGTTGCGTGCCTCCTCTCAAAGATTTGACGTTTGAGATCAAGATTCTCTGCCGAGGCAAAGCTCTTAGGAGTATAGCAGGCATAGAAAAGTGCTCTGAGTTGGTCATCCTGCGGCAGTACATTGTAGTGCACGCACCGCGAGTCCCAAAGAATCACGTCTCCAGGTCCGGCGCAGACCTTGACGAGCTCGCATCCTCGGTCCACAAACCACTGCACCTGCTCTTCCGAGAAGCCTCGCCAATCTTCACTCCCCCAATCGGCCTTCTTGCCCTCGTTGTGCTTGAAGAACTCCTCGAAGAAATTGTATGACCCCTTCAGGACGACCAGACCACCGTCATTGGGACCGTTTGGTGCGAGGTTGATGATTCCCTGAACGCAATGCATGCCTTTGCGATTGGGCGACTGATCGACGTGTGGCCAAGGCAGAGTTTCCGCTTTGGGAATATGATTTTTCATACCGGGAAGCGTGAAGTTGAAGCCATCGAACGAAACGAGCAGCTCTTGGGTGCCCCAAATCTCCTCGAATACTTTGATGACTGATGGTTCTAATCGAGCCTCCCAGGCGAACTTCTCATGCTGACACGCGTAGCCATGGTACATACCACCCTTCATGTTGGCAGGAAGGTGTTCCGGAACATGTGTCGATGGGTCATCCTTCTTGAAACCGTATGGGAATGTCTCGAGCCAGCTGTAGAAAGAGTTGATGTAGTGGTCACATCTATCTTGGCCTAAGACCCCAGGTACAACGGCGATACCGTTGTTCTCCAGGTCGGTCTTCCATTGAGGTGTCGACTTCTTTGAAGCCAACGTGCCCATCATCTTTGGAGAACCGGCGTGCGGGGCCATGCTGGGCAGGATTGGTTGCGGTAGAGGGATTTATGTGGTGATTGTCGAGGAGAACCGACCTGATCTTTCCGGTACACATGCAATATCTAATGACCACCTGCTATGGTGAGAAGAGGCTTACAACCACAGAAATGAGGTTAAGAAAGGAGGGGTACGTCAGGTCTGTCCTTATTCCCGTGAGCATCCCGCGCAACATGTGGACACTTGACTTGTGCCCTGACTCCGCATAGTCGCGTATCAGTCGCTCAGATAGCATTGCCACCATTCGATGAGATCCATGTTCGGCCGAAGATGATCGTCAATCTTGATCAGGTGGTATCGACAGCTGGAAACGATACTCCGAGTTCCCGTTGATCGACTATCGTCTTGTGCATGAGTTGCGAGTGGACTCTAGGCATCGTGTGCTTTCACGGTGACAACCTGGATGGAGTAGGCTTGTCTTGCACTTGCGATCGACTTGTGGATATAGGCATAGCAGATGTCGCATGCGAAAATACCTTGACCAATACCGCCAGAAGACAATGGCGACTACTGTTCACCCCAAAATTTGATTCGGCCCGGGGATCCTACCGCCTGCAAGCATAAAGATAACTGGAGTCCTCGAAACGGCGCTCGGGAACACACTTCCGCATGCTAGAAGTAGTTGAGATCGCCATCAACTGTAATCTGGTCCAAGCGATGCTAGACGTATGGACAGGTCTTGATGAAGTTCGACAATTGATCACGGAATCGCGCTTTAGGCATCATTCTGTGAGGAAAAGAGATTGGGTGGTTGCAAGATCAGACCATGAGGATATAGTAGAAGCTGCGCTAACCGGAAAGAGTCGTCGTTTTCCAGCCTCAGGCATCCAACTCCTTTTTCCGTCGAGAGCAACTATAATTGTCCACAACTATCATCACTATTGCATCAAACCGTCTACGGGGAATGTGACGATGTGTCTCCTACCTTTATCATTACTACCCTATCGGCAGCATTCTGCCGCGGTCGATCGAAACTTGGCTGCATGATACACCTCAACTCTAGGACGTCCTCGGGTATGCCAAAGAACAGTGCTGGCACACCCCGGAGCAGAGCAGCTCGCAGTCTAGCCCATGAGAATAGTCTTGCCTTTCAATAAGGAACTGACTAGTGTATTCGACCGCATGAATCCCAGCTTGCGATCAAGATGTCGGGCATCTTGCCGCGCAAGAACAGTTACCCTCTTTTGATATGCTGTGCATGAACACCAATAATGCGGAGCGTGGGGGACCTTAGATGATGAGCGTGACTATCTCCGGTACATGCCAACGTCCAGTGAAGATAGGACGGTCCGCTTTGGCTCATAGCCGATACCTGTATATGCAGAGCGTGGTCCTCATTTCATGGAGTCAATCTGCATGTATTCGCTGGATCAGTTCCTTTCACCATTCGGCTTCTCTTCTGCTCCTGATAGACCTGGCTTTTAGAGGCACAATGGCATCAACACATGCCACCACAGTTCAAGACCTTCAACAACTCTCCAACAGCACTGGCAAACGCTGGTGGCAAGATGCAGGCTTGCGGCGGCTCAACTCGTACATTGCTGTGATATGGCTGGCTCAGATTGTAGGTGGCTTCGATGGCGCACTTATGGGTAGTTTGATTGCAATACCGCAATTCCGATCGGGTAGAAACTCTGAACACAATCATCGAAAAGCTGCTGACGAGCACATCAGACATGGGCAACCCGGATCCGTCGCAGGTCGGCACGTTGCAGGCCATCATGCACATTGGATCTCTCGCTGGCGGTATTCCCGCAGCTATCGTCGCAGATCGATGGGGCCGGAAGCCGGCGATGCTCTTGGGATGTGTCGTCGAGATCATTGGTGTTGCTATCTCGACCTCGCACAACTACGCCGCCTTCCTGGTCGGTCGTTTCATCCTCGGTACAGGTGTCAATCTGTGCTTGACGGTTGGTCCGGCTTGGACGTCTGAGCTCGCACATCCGCGGCAGCGAGGTGTTATTTCCAGCTGCTATAACGTGCTGTGGTACGTCGGTGCAATCTTCTCTGCCTGGATCTCATTCGGAACGTCGCATATGAGCTCCACATGGGCATGGAGAATACCATCTTTAGTCCAGGCAGCGCCACCAATCCTGATCATCACGTTTGCCTACTGGGTCCCGGAATCACCACGCTTCCTCCTCGCCAAAGACCGAATAGAGGAAAGTCGCAAGTTGCTTGCTGATCTTCATGCCAACGGAGACGAGTCTGACGAGCTTGTTGAGTATGAGGTCATGGAGATCGGCACAACCCTCAAGATGGAGGCGGAGGCAAACAAGACTGGATGGAATGTGCTGTGGTCCACAAAAGCAAATCTGCGACGAACGTTGCTAGCGTGCAGTCTGCCGCTTATCGTGCTGTGGTCAGGGCAGGGCGTCATCTCATACTACTACAGTGTGGTTCTGGAACAAGTTGGCATCAGGTCTACGGCTCAACAGACCGGCATCAACGGTGGCCTGCAAATCTTCAATCTCATCTGCTCGATCGTTGGCGTATGGGCTGCCGAGAGATTTGGGCGGCGGCCGATGTGGCTGGTGTCCTTCTCCGGCATGATCGTAGCTAATGTGATGATGACGACGTTGTCGGGTCTTTACGCTTCACGTGGCGAAGAGGGTCTGGGAATCGGCGTGGTCGTCATTCTGTTCTTCTACGATGCCGTCTTCAATATCGCATGCAACCCACTGATCTACTGTTACATGGTCGAAATTTTGCCGTTCTACCTTCGTGCAAAGGCTACCGCTGTAGCAGTCTCCTGGTCATCGGCACTTCTGGTCTTCAACTCATACGTCAATTCGATTGCACTGGATTCTATTGGCTGGCGGTACTATCTGGTGTATCTTGGTCTGTTGTGGTTGTGGCTGGCAATCATCTACTTCTTTTATCCGGAGACAAAGGGCATCGTGCTGGAAGGGGTGGCAGTGCAATTCGAAGGGGACAAGGCGGCAGTGGCGAAGGCAGGCATCTGCCCAGAAGATGTTGTGGAGCATCGACCGAATGATCCGAACGAGAAGACTAGTGCGGGCGTGCAAGTGAAGACGGTGTAGGACCCTTATGTCAAGAGCGCGGTCCACTCTTCATGAATTTCCCTGGAGCTCCAGAGCAACGCGGACTTGCTCTAACACGTACTCACGTGCGGCTCTGATACTCCTCCCGATGCACCCGAATGATTCGATTCGGGCTTGGATCCAGATCGTCCAGCAGGTCCAGAAGGTATTCGTGCGTCGGATACGCCGTGGTGTCTTGACCACTAGTGACATCTTTGAACATCTGGTTGAGAGCTGCTCTCTGAGTAGATTGTTCAGGATACACGCGCGCGTGCTCTTTCATAAGGCTTTCGAAGTGCAGCGTCAGCTTCAACACAAGATCCTCAACAATGCACTTTCGTATCAAAGTCGCGAGAAGCCCCACCAGTGACAGCATTTGGTTACCGTGGACGACTGGCTCTTCGCCTCTGAACCACAGAGAGAGCACGTGCTTTGGTCCCATGTCATCTCGATTGAACTTCGGCTTGCCATCGAAGTAGTGGATGTCGCGACGCTCTATTAGACCCGTTTTCTGAGGAACGGCATCTGTCCCCACCCGGTACGGGTCAAGCGAAGTCTGCATGCCTGAGATGCCGTGCTCTTGAGGACGTGAGGGCATGATTGCATGCTGTGGCTTCATCGTCTCTGAATGTGGCTCGAGTACCACATGATTGTCGAGCCTGGGCCTTACTCGTGCCGGAGTAGTGGGCATCGCGGTCTTCCCAGCAAGTCGAGCGTAGGAGTTTGAGGCTGGGCGAGGAGCGGCAGGTCCCATGCGAGGCTCGCGCAACAGAGGCTGGTCGACAGGCAGTGAACGAGGAGCTTGTGCGGGATCAGCGGTGGCGAACCTAGTTGTTGTCGCGGGGTGTGGTGCCATTGGCATCCGTGAACCTGCTGAGAAGAGACCAGACGGTGGTGGACGTGCAGGCGTCGATGAAGCTGACACCGTCAAGCTACGAGCCGCTGGTCTATGTGCAACATTAAGCTTCGTAGGGGATGCCCAGCCATGGACGGATGTCGACTGACCAGAGAGCATCGACTTGTTGGATGCGAGCGAGGCCTTAGACGGTGCCGCAACAAGCGCTTCGTGCATAGGATCATCTTCGTCATCATCGTCGACGTCGTCGCCGGACTGCTGCTCTTTCGCCTCACCATCCATCTCCTCTCGATCTTTCCCTCGCCCCTGCCGCCGTGCTCGCTTTTGAGGCGCTCCGGTTCCTGAATGCAGACCATCTTCTTCAGCCTCCCGAATGATGGCTGCTCTACTCCTACCTTTCAAGTAATCCTGAACTTCTTTCCTCCTGTTCATCCATTCTTGTCCCGGATTGGGGTTCGAGATCAATTTGGAGCCGTACTTCTTGATTCCTTGGTGGGTCCGTTTGGGAAACTTCAAAGGCCATTGCTCTGCTAACGTCGACCAGGTGCCGGATCTGACTCTGACTGTTTCCTGTCCTGTTGATTCGGCTCCCTCCATACCCTTTACCACGAGGTACGCGTTCTCGAGGTCTGACCAATCTTCACCGTGACCTCCTCGCTCTGGCGGCTGTGTTAGCGCTGATTGCTGTGTTTACCATTTGGTCAAGGGGAAGAAACATACTGCCTGTTGCCATCCTGTTCGGCTTTCGCAAGACTGGCCTCGTCGCTTCGGACTAGATTTGACGGCCTCCGCAATGATGCCCGGTACTTCGAGGGCAACAGCCGCAAGGGTTTCGAGGTTGTTGTAGCGAAGGAAAGGATCAGCTCGAATGAATGGTGTTCAGTGGGCGATAGTGAGTACAATGTCGGGGAAGCTATCACTTAGAAGCAGAATTAAAAGCGCTCGAAACAAAACCTTTTATAGTGCCCGCAGTCACCAGTGACCGATTTGTCTGCCTGAGGCACGCCATCGTCTACGGAGGCGAGGAGCTGAGGGCGCACGATTCGTGATTTTTTGCTGTCCGAGGTTCCATGACAGGGAGTTCGAAGCCTCTGTGTCATCGTCCACCCAACTTGAGGTTATCACGTTAGCGCCTGTCAATTGAGAGCGTGCTTAAAGGCACCATTCAGAGTGCTGTAGAACAAAGGCCAGAACTCTGGTTGTGTCAAGCAAGCACGTAGCAAAGCCTGCGATAACAGTGCCAGGTCTCGCATTTCGAGAGGAATAAGCACTACAAACATCTAGAAGCTGTCAGTCGGTGCGACAGTAGTGGCGTTACAACGTTGCGTTCTTGCTCGATGTCTCTGACATGGTCCATCACTTCGCCAACTCAACTACCTCAGACACTTCCTGGCTCAGAGCACTAATCACATCAGACCACACGGCATCTTTCAAGCGCTCTCCTTCTTCGCCGGATATGTTCGCCGCATCGCTGTCTCTGCATCAGCACAGGTCTTGTCGAGAAGCGCCAAAGCTACACTCACGGATTTAGATGATCTTCCTTCCAGAAGCCGCCATTGGATTCGGGCCCTTGAACGACACCACTGATGAATCCAGTCGCACCTTGTTCAGCAGTTCTGAAGAACAAGCCGAAGTACACGCTCGCAAATATCTTCATCACGGCGCTATCGAGCAGCTCACGCGCGAGCTCCGACGCACAGGCTCCGGGACAGACGCCGATGACGATGACTTCCGGTGTGGACTGCGGAGTAGGTTGCACAAGCTTTGCCAACTTCTTGATGCAACAATGGAGCAAGAGCTTGGAGCCATCGTATTGTTTCTGGTACTCGTAGCCGTCCGGCTTGTTGAATGCTTGCAGCGGATTTGTGCTGGGTGCTGACGCACCCGGGTACAGGCCCGAGGAGACGATCTCAAGGACAGGCGTGTGATCTGTCGTACGGGACTGCCGCAGCTTCGGCAGCAAGAGCAAAGCCAGCAAAGTAGTGGAGATCATGTTGATTTGAATCGTCGTTTCGAAACCGTACTTCTCCTTGCGGTACTCTTTCGCGATCACGCCGGCGTTAAGCAGAGCGATGTCGAGTCTTTCCAGACCCTCAGCTCTGTTCGCAAATCGCTTGATAGACTCGTAGTCTCCCATCTCCAGCTCCCACACCTCGATGTTCGTGCGATTGTTGCCTCCAAGCGCAGACTCCATCGACTCCTTCGCCGCTTCGCCTTTCTTGGTGTTACGCACAGCCATTATGAGTCTGCTTGCTCCCTTCCGAGCAAACTTCAGTGCTGCTTCGTAGCCTAGGCCGCTGCTAGCTCCAGTGATGATGATGGTCTTGCCCTCAAAGGACACATCGACATCTTTGGGTGGGTTCCGCTTCTGCTGCCAGAGTCTGAGAGACATAATGATGGCGTCAAAGTAGATTGGACAAGGTTGGAAGAATGTAAATCTCCAGATCTACCAGAGCGAGGCCACATCTTTGAAGACACCTGGATCCGGGTGAAATTGCGCACACGTCGCGGAATCTGCCTGGAGCTCGCATTTTCGTCCGCAACGGGTTCGAATGTGCATCGAATGTGCTTCCAAAGTGGTGAAGGTCGTATGCCATCGATTGGTGCAAAGTGGAGCCACCGAGAGCCCCGAACTTGGGTTTGTCAGCCTCGCGCGAAATTAACCGTGTTGGGCATATTAGCAGCCATTGATTAGCACAAATTAGCATAAATCCATCTTCGAAGTGGAAAGTACACATGCGCATACGGTACAATTAATCTCCACCGAACGCTCTGCACTCGCAGAAAGCTGACATTGTGTTGAAGCCACACCTGGACAACCCGTTCAATCAGCACGGAACTTCCGAGAAGCCAAGAATCGACGGACGAATATGGGGGCACCTCATCATTATCATGCTTCGTTGGCTTCGCCTAGCTAATAGTTATGTACAGCGAATCTCATCTGCGCAGCGCCAACATCAAATACAGCGACGACGCTGTTCAGGAATTGGTCACCGAGCACGAATGGGCCTGGTGCAGCGCCTCCATCCTGAATAGCGCTCACGCAGACACCAGTCGCTTCGTCCCTGAAGATCATGTCGACTGGGTTGATGTAGAAAGGTTGGCCGCCTATTCTGACGCCGAATTGCGGTGCGCGTGCGTTGCATGCTACTGTCCAGACACCGTCGGTCTGGACGGCTTTCGGGCTGAATAGCGAATTGATGGCCCGGGCGGTGTTTGTGGGCATGTGGTTGAGAGTCGTGCCTGAATCAATGATGAATTGGTTGGCCTGTCGTGTGGCAGCGCCAGGGAAGATAAGCGCATCCGGCGTGATGGTGTAGAATGATTGACCAGTAAAAGCAGACCCGGCCAAACCCTTGAACTCCTGAAGAGCAGTCGCGGCGAAGGACCCGGATGTCTCTACTGGTGGGAGCCCGCCGAATGCAATATATCCTCCATTGCCACGCTGCAGGGCAAGAGAGAAAACAGGAGCAGAAAGACCTTGCTTCCACATTGTCGTGAATAGGGGATCGTATGGCACTCTCGTGCTCGGACTGTTCTGAGTCGAGTCTGTTCCCTTGTATGCCGACGTGATCAGACCATACGCAAGACCGACGAGACCGGTCGCGACATTGTCGCCGATCCAGTATGTTCGCGTAGCGAGCGCGACCTATGATATCGTCAGACTATTGATCGGGCAGTGTGGTGATGATGCAGCATACCTTCGCACGTGGGACGGTGATTCCACCGATAGTCACATCCTGGAAACCCATATTGCCCGTAACAAACTCGCCATTGCCGTACCCAACCATGAAGTTCTCATCCTGGATCTGCTCCGCAAAGCCACCATCGTACGTCGGTCCGAACTTGCACTGCGACGCATCGACCGGATTCCCCTGCGCATCCGTGCACTGAAAGCCATCCTGCACCAACCAAGTATCACTCGACCCCGTGTCCAGTATCGCCTTCACATCCCGATCCCCAAACCTGATATCCACGATATACTCTGCGCCACCCAGTGCCGTAGACAACTGCCCGACTTGCCGCTTCTTGAGTCCATCGCGCTTCGCATACAGTTCTGGGTTGTTCACTCTGCGCACGTTGTCGAAGAAGGTCGAGCTGCGCGAGGTGAGGTTGTCTGCTCTGGAGATGGCCATGTAATTCTCGCTCGGGACGTCGGGCGATGCGCCGGCGAAGGCCTCGCATTTCGATTTCTGCAGTTCGAAGCGTCTACCTCCCTTCTTTGCCCATGGGACCGCGAGACCGTTCACCGCGAGCGGGAGGAGGAGATACGTGAGGAGGGGAGCCATGGTAGAGTACAGTGATTTATTCCTCTGCTCTTTCTAATGCATACTGCACACGATCCAACACGACGACCCAGAACGAAATGACAGACAGGTAAACGAATGACTGGTGAGACGCGCAAGTAACGAACGTGAGTATAGACAGTAGTAGATTGAAGCGCAAAGCAAAGACGACGTCAAGACATGTAAAAGTACAGCCGAGCAGAGGATCTCAAGGGTAATATACCGTACCCACCCAGCCCGCCACGATACACACTCCATCATCTAGATCCAGGTACCCAGCAAATCAGGGCTTCCAGCGTCCCGGTCGTTCCTTTACGTGCAATTTCGCGCGCGTGTTTCGTGGATGGAGGGAATCAAGTTGCGGAAGGGGCCCAAAGGGGGAGCTGATCGACGTGACTTGGCACAGATCCTGCATATTATTCGTCAGATGTCTAGCGTGGCCTTGTCGATTTCGAGGCTAGAACGTTTTGCTGAAAGGTGTGAGACCAAAAATAGTACCAGGGGGTGTTCCTTCTGGGGAGACATCGAATGTCCTACGCCCCTCCCTCGTGGAGTCTTTTCCTTACGATCTGGCGAATCGATGATGAGAAACATGTCCTTCCCATCGTGAGGCTGTCACTCACCGTCATCTAGGAGGAGCCTCTGCAAAGGCTGGTGTTGCGATTTTACAGACTGAAGCCCCCTGCCACGGCCAGGAACACCAAAAGGAAATTTGAGCTGGATCTTCACCAGGCTCCGTGTGCAAAACCGCGGCTCTCGAAACACTTTGCCCTCTCGCAGACGAGCCTTCCGTGCAAACAATGCACAAATGTTTCAATAGCACTGCAAACTATGAAATACACAGCCTCTCATCTTTGCGACATTGGAAGGTGACAGTTCCTCAAACGTGCGCAACGATGAAGCGAGGCTGAGAGAGAGAGAGAGAGAGAGAGAAAATCATTTCTTTGTGTGCTCGGATCGTCACTCCCTCCTCCTCGGGATCCACGTGTGTGCGATGATCAGCTGAAGAACGAACGACGCAAACGTGGAAATTTGACACGAAGATCGATTTGTGCTGCACGACTTTCCAGATCGATCTTCGAGGATCCGCAAAACTAGATATGAAAGAGAAATGATGTTCGATAGTTTTGCGTGCAAGTATAGCAATGCTCATTTGGATGCAAAAGTCTCCTGGCCAATGAATGTATACTCCTCGGATCACAGCCGAATAATGCGACGGAGGGCTGGTGAGGTCATATGTATTCGCGATGTCAGCTCGCGTGGTGAAAATGTTATTGCGATGATGTTGTCCAATCGACGCTATACGATCAGCCCGGTTTCTCTATCGTGGCTATCCATAGTACACATGGGTCGAGCAGAGTCAGCTCGATCTGTCGGCAGGTACTTCGCAAGAACGTGACGACATGCATAGGAACATTCAGCTCGCGTGGTCCAAATATCAATCCCAATGCTGCCATCCAACCGATGCCCACATATTGACAACCACTTGTATACAGCTGATGCACAACATGAGTCGACAACAGTATCAGCTCGATGTATTATCAGCTCAGCCGTCAAGACGCTACACCCAGCGATACCAGCTCGACACATCACAAGCTGAATGATCCAGACACACCATGCCCAAGCACACATCTGATCCCTCACATCTCCCCAGAATTGGACAAGAATAGCACACACGGAGGGATTCTAGATTCTGAACCAAGTCTTGCATTCATGACTCATACATCAATCAAAAACGATGAAGTGTAATTCTATCGCCTATGCATCAAAGTTGATGGAGGCTAACGATACCGCCCAACACGCCAAAGCAGGAGAGGACATGTAACCATACCAAGTAAGTGAATGCAGAATAGAGTCAAGGACCTATGCCCCCAAGAAGGACCAATGCCATGCGATGCCGATAGCGCACTTAAGTCTGCGTGCCAAATCAATGCGCTGAACGCCAGAAAGCCAGAAAGCGAGCATATGAACGAGATTGGAGTCGTGGATCGATCCTCTAAGATGCACCTCCGATGCCAGGCCGGTAACCAATCCATCGCATT
Source organism: Scolecobasidium constrictum UM 578 (assembly GCA_000611715.1). NCBI lineage: Eukaryota > Fungi > Ascomycota > Dothideomycetes > Venturiales > Sympoventuriaceae > Scolecobasidium > Scolecobasidium constrictum. The sequence goes on from AZYM01000220.1 coordinate 14,104, forward strand.
TGATCATGCAGATCGCAGTCCGCTCCACTCCTTGGCTGAACGGCGTCTGCATCGGCACAGCACCTGATCATGAAATTCCTGGCTTGCTGCCTCGCCGTGTCGTCGTAATGAGGCGTCTCTACTGTCGCGGCTGTCCGACAGCCGGCCTCGCAGCGTTCATAACACGATGATACTGCCCGATCTTCTGGAAACTCGACCTATGACACCAACGAGTTAGCTCGCCGCCGTAGCACACCAGAGGCCTCTAGCGCGGGAGGGGAAAACTCACTTGCTCAAATCAATGCCATCATCATCGTCCTCATCATCCTGCATACTCCCATGTCGCTGATGCCCATACATGCCCAGGCCCAGGCCACGCGACCCGAATGAACTGCCAGCCTGTAGATTGAACTTCGGTTGTGGCGGTGGAGGCGCGAGTTTAGGTCCAGCAAGACCGTTTGTAAGACCATTGCTGCTTGACGCGCCATTTACCTGCGAAGGAGGAAGCGGTTCACGCCGACTAACCGGACGACTAACCGTACGCGTCGGACTCTCATCCGGCAACGCCGCATCCTCTTCCTCAGCCGCCTTATTACCCAACGGACTCGACGGCGGCGGGATCGACACGTCTTGCGCCTCCTCCTCCTTGCTCACTTCATCCACATCATTCATCACCACCTTCTCATCCGTCTCGCTCTTCTTCTCCACCTTCTCATCAAGACCCTCCACATCATCCTCTTCATCCTCAAAATCCGTCTTAATCTCCTCGTCCTCGCCCTTCTCGATCGGTCGAGCAAACTTCTCGGGCGATAGGTCAGGCATGGGTCGCAGCGGCGTAGAGCCAACCACGTCGGCGTACTTCCAGAATGGCGCAGGAGAAGAGAAGAGTTCCTTCGCGTAGAAGCTAGGCGGCTTGACTGTGCTAGGGAAGGGACGGGGGGGCGCAGAGCGCGCAGGCAAAGGCGTGTGCATGATCCCGTGCGCGACTGTGTTGTCTGGGTGCAGTGTTGTTGGTGGGGAGTCCACGTGCTGCAGGGTTTGCTGCGACGCGAGAGGGTTACTGCGCTCGAAGGTCGGCGTGACGAGGTCCGAATTTGCGGAGATGGGCGCAGGAACACCATTCGGCGCGGGGAGATGCTGCGTGTGCAGACGCGGGCCTCGATCAGGCGTGAAGGACTCGTTGGCAAGTGGGTAGGCACTTGGACGTGGTGGTGAGGGCGAACCAGAATGTCGCTTCATGTAGTCTGGGTGCGCGTCTATGGCGCCCATTAAGCGCTGCGTCTGCATGATTGCTGCGGGTGAGTTTGGACCCGACGAGTCCAGTCGTCTCTTCATAGGGAGCCTGCTCTCGTGGAAGTTCTTCTTCATGTACTCATCGCGGAAGTCCTCGACGATCTGCCACTTCATGCCCTTACCTGGCTCGTCCGTGCGCCGCGGTATCTTCTCGAAGTGCTTGCTCAGTGACAGATTATGCCGGATGGAGTTCTGCCAGCCACCGCCTCCAAAGCGGAAGAAAGCGTAATTGTCTCGGATGAAGTCGTAGATCTGGCTGAGCGTCGCGCTCTGCTCCTCACGGAACATGATCGCCTGTCCGATCATCTGCGCGTAGCTGTGTGGCGGCTTGATGTCCTTCGCGTTTTCGTGGCTGTAGTCTATCTCTTCTGTACTCTCGATCATGACGCCCTTCACCGCGTATGCAGGCGAGTTCTTCGACTTTGGCTGTGGCGGCGGAAGACGTGGTGTACCTGGAGGATCGCGTGAGCCTGACAGTGCCGCTAATGCATGTGCTGCTTGGGTACCACTGCCACCAGCACCTGCTGATCTAGAGAGCGACCCAGTCTGATATGCATTCGGCGGCTGCTGTCCTCCATATCTAACATTCGTGCCTGTTGGCTTGTTATCGCCAGGCTGCTGTGGCTCGTCTTCGGCATCGCCCTCTTCGAGGAGTTGCCGCTTGATCTTTGGGTCGATGACTGGTAGCTCGTTGGGTAGAATGAAGATCATCTGCGTGCCGAGTATGCTCAGGATGGCGCCAGAATGCAAAGGACAATTGTAACCACGCTCTATCCGCTTCTCGTCCAAGTACAATCCATTCCGCCCATTGCAATAGATGACCCACTGCTCTTTCTCAGCTTCGTACACAATCTCAGCATGAATACGCGAGATCTGCTGATCTGGGCCCAGATTGATATCGATAGTCATGTCTTGAGCTGGATCGCTTGGGGCGACCGGTGTCCCATCCTGCTCCCCAGCAGCCATACTCTCGCGCTTCGCCTTGTCTTTGCTGTTAGGTCGACCGAAGATGACGTTCGTGGTCTTGACGTAGTAGGTCCAGTTGCGGCCTGCGATCTTCGCATACGCTTGCTCGTTGGGCGGGATAGTCAGGTTGTTATACTCCATAGCGACCGCGACTGGGTAATGTGCAGTCCTCAAGCGCTGTATGATCGCCTCTGCGTCCCTTAAAGCGTCATCTTCCATGTTTTCTATCGTGGCATCTGATGCCGTTGAGCCCTGCCGCGAGTTGCGATCTGTGGCGGGAGCCTTTCCATTCTTTGGTGGATTCACCTGGGAGATGTTAGTACACAATGCCCTCATTTTTGCAAGAGATGTTCTCACTTTTCTCCGCTTCCTCGATGGCGTGGTTGCCTCCGCAGCGTCTGCATCCACCCGCTGCTCGGGCTCCTTGTTCTTGCGTCGTCTGCCGGTAGGCGGCATGCTTGCGGTGTGTTTGCGTGATCAAAATAATGCGGTGCGTGTGTCTAGCCGGAAAAGTGTGGTTGTAAGGGAGACCAGGAGGACAGATGTGGTCCAGCAACTAGAAAGTGCTTGCAAACACACTCCGCATCCAACCAGATCTCGTCAATTATTAGAGTTTCGCTGCGTGCACTCTGGCAGGAAGTCAATATTGGCCTCGCGGAATGGATGCGCGTTGCCGTCGAGTAGTCGTGCTCAATGCAGGAGGAGCGACCTTGCGTTTGCGTTCGAGCGGAGAAGGAGGAGGCATGCGATGCGGAAGGCGCGAGCGATCTGCTACGTTCTAATGAAAAGTCGTAGATCCGCAATTGAAGCACAATAACACTGCGAGCTAATGTGCGCAAAGTGACTGATCGGTTCGAAAGCGTCGTTGTGGTCAATCAAAAGCGTAGCAAGACGCAAATGACGAACTTTCGGGGTGTCACGCCTGGGCCAAGGTTTTGGGGTGAACCGCGTCGCTCGTGTTTACGCGATGCGGCGGAAGGAACGATGCGATAAGAACTGCCGTGGGCAAGCGTGACTGTCACCACGCGGGAAGTCGCGGAGTCCACGTTCGACTTCAACAATCGTGTTCGAGTGAGGTAGCAGGGAACAATGAGAATCGTTCGGATACGATAATGAGGGTCATAGAAACGAATCTGGCGCGTGGCGTTTTTCTTGTGCAAAAGTTATGCCTGCTATGCCTGTTTGTGCCTTTCCTAATCGAGCCCGCACATCCAACGAAGACCGGGCTGATTAGGTCATCATGAATCAGGAAGCAGATCCGACATCATCTGCGCAACTCCATCTACACATACAATCTAATGTTTGATCTGTGACCTCCTTGTCGTTCGATCGAAGTGCGTTGGAGTTCTACATCGCCTTCGTGTCCCAGTCGATGTATAGAGTTAACTTTGGCCGGGCGGGCTCACAATTCGCATTGCTAGGACTTCGGACTCGACCGCGAACATGTTTTCCAACCTCCAAGAGCGAGGACTCGAACGAAGGCAATAGAGCTCCAATGGATAGGCGCAGTATGAATTACTCTACACAGCGTTCGCGTCGGCCTCACCATCAGTGCCCTCCCGCGCGAAGAACATATCCACTGCCCTCCGATTCTGCTCCTCAATATCAATCCCGCTAGCGAACACCTCCCCTTCATACATCATTCCCCTAATCCTCCCCAAATTATCCCCAGCCCCAGGATGCATAAACGCATACACCCTCCCATACTCCCTACTCAACTCCACCACATTCTGGCTCCTCGGCTTTCTGACCGCGTCATACGCCTTCAACGCTCTCTCCGCCTCTTCTCTTGTGCTCACGTGCTTGAAGAGCGCAGTGAGCACCGCGCCATCTTCTAGACTCTGTCCTGCGCCCTGGCCGGCGAATGGCAGGGTCGCGTGCGCGGCGTCGCCTGCTATGGCGATTGGGCCTTTGCTGTAATAGGGCGCGGGATCGTGGTCAGCTAGTTTCCAGTCCGTGATTGGGTCGCGGAGACCGAGCTCGACAACATCTCTCGCGTCCTGGGTCCAGTCCTTGAAGTTCTCTGCGAGGACTGGGTCTGCGACCTCCTGGACGCCGCGTTCCTCGGCCGCGAAGGATTCACTGGCCTCTCTGCGCTGCTGGGTCTTCATCGCTGCGTCACTCGGTGCTTGCACGACCGCCAAATTGAGCGTGCGCCCGAAGTGGAGTGGCATGCAATTGATCATCCCACCATTTCCGCAGAAGATGGGCACACTGTCCAGCAACTTCGGATTCAGCGCCCTCACCTCTTCCGCAGGCACATTCCTCCGTATCCACACCCAGCCATCGTGATTCCGCGGTTCGAGCGCTGGATGTCCCTCACCAAGTAGATACCGTCGCGTCGCGCTCTTGACGCCATCACAACCGATCAGCACGTCTGCTTGCGCTGTAGTCCCATCTTTGAACGTCATCTCCACCCCACCATCAGCTTCCAACTCAGTGATGTGAGCAAGCCGCTTCCCAAACCGCACATCCACGCCCCTCCCCTCTAAAGTTCCCAAAAGTCCCGCCAACAGATCCGCCCTCGCAACAGTCTTCCTCCCCCTCGCCTTCCCAATCTCCGCCAGTACTGCCCCAGCATGCTTCCCACTCGCTACAGACACCACAGTAGCCATTTCTACATCTCGTTCCGTCTCTGGAGTCGCAGCTTCGAAGTAAGCGGTTAGGAGAGCAGGGTCGATAGATTCGAGCGCGCGAAGGGCATTGCCGTGTAGGGCGAGGCCGCCGCCTATGTCTAGGAATTTCTGTGTGGCTTCGAAGATTGTTACGCGCAGGTGGGGGTATTGGGAGAGGCCGCGGGCGAGGGAGAGACCGGAGATGCCGCCGCCGGAGATGGCTATGTGTAGCTTGAATCCTGGCTCCGTCATGATTGTGAGCTGTTGAAGAGCAGTATAGATTCTGCTATTTCGTTAAGGACGCGCTGGGTTGCTCAGGTGCACAAGAACTCTCCAGGGAATATCGCTGAGCGAGAGCTCTCCAAGAAATGCAGTCCTGCCCGGAGTGAGTCCAAAAGCGTGATTCCTCATCTTATATGCGTCTTGAGCGGACTTTACATGTCCGTGATCAACCTCGCGTATTAAAGGACCCCAAATATATGCAGGTCAAGACGATTGGGCTCACGTAAGCATGCCCATCCAATGACTTGCTTCTGTGAGTTGAACGCGAAGGTTGAGGAACAGCGAGTGGTGTTCTGGAAGAAAATGCAACACTATTCCATCGATCGCTCGAGCCAAGAATTGCTGGTGAGCTTTTGCGTGAGCCAAGTTTGCCGGGTAACAGGTCACGTGCATGATGCCAGAGAACTGCGGCTGGCGACAAGCTTCTTATGTGGAACCTGATCAAGCCTGCGACGATCAATGTCTACGATAGTGAATGGGATCCTACAATGCATTTTCTTGGTTCGAATGATTGGGATAGTGTACGTATTGTCCTCCATCCCTATTCGGTCGTCACCTTTGTCCGGTCCACGCGATCACCACAGTTGCAGGTGAAGTCGATGAGCAAACATATGGAGTCTTGCCACAATGTTGACTCGATCGCTTGCAGTCACACAAAAAGCCCATTCTGGCTCATCCGATCTGATCCGTCCTGTTCAGTACAGCTGTTGCAGTCGAGGCATGTTGACGAGCTCCAACACAAAAGTGCCCAAATCGGGCCAGCTCGGCATTCTGAGGTCAAGCCAAAATTTTGGGTATATGAGTTCCTCCAGGGTCGCTTTATTGTTCCTGACTACCTGCATGGTCATCCCGTGGTCCTCCCCATATCCCGCAATGGCCATGTCGAGTCTCCGCAGACGAGAGAGGCCGAACATTGTGCTGATGAAAAAGCCTTTGCGCGGGTAGTACTCTGCGTGGATTGGCGTTCTATACCAAGAAGGTTTCGCCACCTCACGCACGGTGAGATCGACCAAGGCCGGAAACGACCTGAAGAAGTTGCGAGTCGGTCCCACCGGACTGGGTTTCGGGGAGTTGAAGTCTCAAGTCGAGGCGCAGTTTCGTAATAACGCGACTGTATGCTCCGCCCTGAAGATAGCGTCCGCTCATTGCGATGTGCAGCTCTGGGATAATAAGAGGTGTCCCGGCTAAATCGATACTTCGAGCAGGCATAGTGCTTGCGAACGCTGCATTGAGTACTGCCATGACTCGTCTCTCGATTCGGCCAGCAAGTGCCGCCAGGGCAGCATTGTAGGGATCATGTCTGAAGCATATCGATGTACAGTTTGTGAACGCGTTGAAGCAAACGCTGAACATCTTCAGTGTGATCCTGGGGTTATTGATCGGTAATGCTGGCACGGCTGGTGGCGTAGCGAGGATTACAAGTGTTCGGACTTTCTGCGGGAGCTTTGGACAGCATATCGCACCTGATAATCTCCGGTAGCCGAGCGCGCTGATGGTGATGGGAAAAGTGCTGTGTATGGCAAGGAAGGCATCATCAGAAGCGTCCCGGAGCTCTTTGCAGAGGCTTCTGAAAGTGCACGCGTCCTCGTGGTCATCAAACTCGAAGGCGATCATCCGTTGGAGCTCGAATGGAAGGCGGAAGATGCTAACTTGCGCCATCGTGTCGCTTGTCTGACCTGATCCCAAGACTTGGTGACGAGGAGGTCTGGGGCATGCGCTGATGTGCCGTCAACGAATGGAGTATTGATGTTGACGACAAGAATGCTGATCTGACGATTGGTGATAGTATCGAAGATGCCACCTTCGAGCTCGCTGGTCATTACAAATGCGCCGTGATGCGGCATCGCACCTTCCAGTTCAGTGTTTTCCAAGGTGGCAAGTCATGCCTCACAACCATCGCAACTGCCTCGAGTTGAAGTCGCTGATTAAGGAAACTGCGGCAGGTTCGACTGGGCACCTTGGAAATTAGCAGACGCACGATCAGGATCTGGAAATACAAGATCATTGGCTTTCATCTGCCACGAGAGAATTAAGATATGCTCAGATCCCGAAAATAGCTGGATATGAGTTGAGTATTAACACATTAGTCATTACTTTACCCTCGTCTAGCGGGATTATACATTACGCTACCTTGTACCAGCTCGCCCGGCTTCTATAATAGCAACACCAGACAGGTGAATAGGACCATAAGAAGCTCCACATGAACGCCAAATCTTCTCGGAGCAGCAGACTTCTTAGTCTCGCTTGGTGAAGCACCGGATGATATCGAGGTCGTTGCCGTCTCTGGTGTTGAAGCATCCACAAGTGCTCTGCCATCACTAGCTCGCGACCAAGCCAGCGAGTTGCCATCCACATCAAACGCATGGCCGATCACATACGCTTGCAGCTGATTGGTTTCTCCGGAAAGATCGACTGTCGTTTCGAATCCTGTGCGAGTGACATTCATCACTGAGCCCCAGGCTGAAGCGTTCCCTGCGGTGTCTGCAGTGTAGATACCCCACGTCTCCACGGCTGTGGCACCGTTCCAGCTCAGGTACGCGCGTTGGTTGCCAGAGTCGTAGACAAAGTCCGGTCTGCTAAGCGGCCTCCCTTCCCACGGCAGTTTGTATACACGGTATGAGCTGACAGCATTGGTTGATCCTACACGTGTGAGCGGCAAGATCTGACAGGAAAGGCTATAGCTTACCAAACTGGACATTGAGAAGTTCGTTGCCATCGCTGTCGAACTCAGCAAAGTATGGCTCTGACCCGTAGCCGATCATGAAGTTCGTATTTGGATCACTCGGATTGATCGCTTGCAGGCTACCTTGGAAGGTACCAAACGTTCGCTGTGTATTCTCGAATTCCTGTTCAAGCCTCGCAGTCATCGCATCTTGGTCGATGGCCAGAAGCAAGCCACGCGAATATGTAATGTTCTCCGTCGGCCCGTTGTCGAACAGTGTCATGCGGTCTTGCGCTTCTCGTGAGATCCAGCGTGCGTCGTGTTGCAGCGCAAATTTAGCATCTCCGGCGAGGTCAAAGTCATTAAGCTTGCCACCTAAGCGCCAGATCACGCTTCCATCTGAGCCATTGATCTTGTAGATGCAGTCCATCGTCCTTGCAGAGATCAAATAGTTTCCGTCTGCATCCTTGTCGGCCGAATTGATGTGGAAATAGTCGTATGCTGCATCCTGAGCGCCACGGCCATTGAGAAGGTTGTAAGACTCGTTCAATGGAATGTGATCGGAGGACTTCCATTCGAAGATCAGTTCCCCTGTGGAAATATTGACTTCCTGGAAGATGCTGTCAAAAATATAGCCACCTTCAGCAGCACCACCCACTGGTGACAGGTCCGCAGGTACGACAGGATAGATTAAGACCATGGCAGTATCATCAGGCGTTATGGTGAACTCGTGAAGATCGGCGCGTCCTTCGTAGCCGACAGCTTCGACCTTTGCGATCTCAACATATGAAGCATTCAATATGTAGAATGATCCGTCACCCCAGCCATTGTAAGGTGCTCCGGCCCAGAAGGTCAACACAGGCTCACCCTGATACGTCTGCGCCCTGAAGTCGAAGGCATCGCTGTAGTTGCCTGACCAGATCATTGTGCCCATTCGCTCTTCCGACATGTCGAAGATCACAGGCTGTCGCTGCAACGAGGTCGGCTCGCCGCCAACCGCCATGAAGACATAGCCTGGTGCAAGGCCACTGGAGTTGGAGTTGATCTGGAGCTGTGGCGGTTTGCTGGGATTAGACTGGAAAGTCTGGAATGGTGAGCCTTTGGGGTCATCTCTGCCATATGTGCTGATATCCTGGTGGACAGAATCCTGAGCTCGAGTAATGGCGATGAAAAGGGCTACTGCCCTCAGAACGAGGGAGAGCATAGTTGGATGGGTCGATGACTGGGATGGAAGTTGAAGAGAGGAAGGAGAGAATGGCTCAAGGCCACAGAGATCGCTTGATGGCTGGCGCACGTCCAAAACATGGACGACCAATGCCGACTACCGCTATCTTGCATCGAAAAGAAGAATAGCGTCTGCAAGAATTCGATTGTGATCCAGCCCCAAAAGCCGGGAAGATGATGGGGTCATGAATCATGGTCCGCAGGAGTCGCCTCCGATCTCCGACTTGCCGGTGCCATCTCTGGATTGCATCGTCCATTCTGCAAGAGGATATATTCGGTATGCATGGGGCACAGATTTGGCGAGATTATATGCAGGTAACAAGCATCATGCAGTGCGTTCCTTGGTCATGGATGTTCAATGATGGTAGACCGCGCGGGGTGGTAATTGATGTGTGGATCTTCGAAGCCATATCCCATTGTGTGCTAAGCTAATTTCGGTTAAAGCTCGACGCGAGCCGCGATAAGAGACAGGGAAACCGGATTGACAGAAGCTTGAGGATCATCACTCTCTCCACACTGCCGGCCCTCATCTTGCTTGAGACCTCTGTGGATTTTGAGCAAGAGAGCACAAGGAAGTGTTCTCGTGAAATCCAGACACGAAGCTATGATGCCTAAGTCCTCGATTCCTTGCTGTGGCATATTCCACAGCTCATGCATTTGATATCGAGCAAAACATTTTGATGCATTGTAGCATCTCCTGGCCTCTCATGGGTAAGAGTATGCTCGACGATGCGGAATAGCCTGAACCTTGGAATATCAATTGTTGCAGAGCTCCAGCACGCACACTGATCAGCAAGCCTAGGCATATCGAAACTCCTCGTCCATCAAATTTTTTCCCAGCGGTCCTTCGAGCATCATTTTCTTCTTCTTGCCTCTCGCCGCTGCGCCGTCTGATAGTCATTGGGTCTCAAAAAACCGACCAACTCACAACAATCCGCACGAGGCAGCAGTGCCCACGGCCAGATCACGTACAAGTTCTTTGGCACTGTCACGATTACGGTGACTTATGCGAAGGACTACCAGTAGGGCACTCAGGATGGCCACAGGCAACATGCTGATGTCCTCACGCTGAGATGCCGTGATTAAAGAGGTCGAAAAGGGTTTCCCAAGGTCGTCAGCTTGCGCGGAGCCAGCCCAGTGGTTAAGGAAGATGGCAATGGCGCTCCCTTCGCGATCGACCAGTTCGAGATCACCAGCGCGCGACTTTCCCTTATTGGCGTGAACATACTTCCTGGAAAGCCTCGCTTGCAAATCGCCGGCTTCAAAGAAGTACTTCGAACTATCCCCTCTGGTCGCAGCTGCCTGCGAGGCTCGGATGCTTGCTATGCTCGCGTGCTCAACCACGCGAAATTTCTTTCCTTCGTATGCAATCACACCCAATACTTCGTCAGTCAGTGGCATAGTCGCAGATGCTACTATCGAAGCGTCTTCGCTGGCTTTGCGCAAGACCAGATTCCGTATGGTCATCTTGCGAACATCGTGAGAGGATGGCTGCGTCTCGATCTGGACGATGTAAACATCTTGACCCGTGAGTCTGTCTCGAAAGATGACTTCGCGATCGTTTCCACGTAACTTAGGAACATGGGTGACATCGAATTCTCGAAAGGCTCGAACTCTGCCGTCTAAGATCGGGATGTCGATTGCGCATTCTACTGCGTTGTCCTGGGAAGTTGAAGCCGTATCGCATGCTGGTGGAGCTGGTGTCACCGGGATGGAGACCTCATCAACCTTCTCCATGGCGCGTTCCCGTGTTACAACAGTGTCATACCACCGCGGCGAGTCAATGTGGTTGTCGACAAGTCGTGATGGGTGACATCATCGCGTATCAGCCATTAAATCATAGAGCAAATCCTTCCCACGCCTTCACGACCATGCTTGGCACTTTGCTTCAAGCTCAAACTCGAGGCAAACAAGCTTTTGCCTCGAAAGCAGATACCACACGCAGCGGGTCGACAGGATGTGCAAGTCAGGCACCGCGCCGAAGGAGGACAACCTATATGCTGAAAGGCTAGTGGCTACCAAATGTACAATGCTTCTCGTCATACTCAGACTGACCGCCTGATCAGACTAGACCTGCGTCTCGTCGCTGCCTCTTCATCGCCATTCCCGAAATACTTCGTCAGCTCATCATCTAGCTGTTCGCCTCTGAACCGTGGCATCTTCTTCGCCATCTTGACAGGGCTGTCACCTTCCTCATGCGCCTTCGCAAAGTACAAGTCGATCTCCTCCAGACTGCGCTTTGCTGTTTCCGGAAAGAAGAAGTAGACAATTGGAATGATGGCTGCATTGAAGACTGCGAAGATGATGTAGGTTCGCCATTGTAGATTTGCGAAAGCGGGAGGCGTGATCATGACGATTAGAAAGTTTCCCAGCCAGTTGGCGCACGTCGATAGAGCATTTGCGCGTATTCGAATGGTAAGATTTGTGATCTCCGCAGGGTAGAGCCAGCCTGTCGTGAGGTTAGTCTGGTGCTGCCAGTCATGTGGGCTTGACACCTACCCATTCCAAGCCAGCCAATTGCGAAGAACGAGTTGAAGCCGAACAAGAACACGACAGCAGTGACGCCATACGCGGTGCTTAATTGAGGCGCTCCCGTCTCAGTGGTTGTGCCGGTGGAGGTAACGCCAGCCAGAATCGCCATTGATGCAAGCATGCCGACAGACCCGAAGAGCATGAGCTTGCGACGTCCGACACGCTCAATCAGAGGTATGGCGAGCAAGGAAGCCAGAAAGTACTCCGTGCCGTTAGCTGCACCCAAGAGACGTGACAGCTCTGGGCCAAAACCGAGTGAGGTCTCGATAACGAAAGTTGCATAGTACGTGATGAGATTGATGCCTGTCATCTGCTGACAGAACTGAGCTGCAATGCCGAGCAGTGTGCGGCGAAGATTCTGTTCCGGACCACTCCTCAACAATGTCCTGAATGAGACGCCACCGCTTGTCTTGCCCTCAACACCGAGAGCTGCGGCGACAGCGTTCATCTCCTCCACCACTTCCGGATGGTCTTCTTCCTTGCCTAGTAAGCGAGCTTGCACGTTCCTAGCTTCGTCCACACGTCCGCGCATCAGCAGCCAGCGCGGGCTGTCCGGCAGGAATAGTAGACCAATCATGCCGAGAATGGTGAAGAAGCTCTGAAACATGAGCGGGAAGCGCCATCTCACAGATCCTTGCAAGAAGTAAAAACCATAGACTGTCCAGTACGCAACAGCAATGCCGAAGGTGATGACGGCACCACAGACCATGAGTAAAAACCCTCGTTTCTCAGGTCGCGCGCACCTGCACGTTACACTGTTAGCTCCCATCATATCGGCGAGGGTTATTCAAGGGAATGTGCGGCTGCCAGATTACACTGATCGGACTGCAAATACTTACTCGGACTGCCATGTCGGTATCGTTGAGCTGACCATGCCATTACCTATCCCAGAGACCACACGACCAGTTACAAAGAGTCCAAACTCAAAAGACGCAGCCTGCATGATTGTGCCAATGATCATGATAAGCGAACCCCAGAACGTGGACGACCTGCGTCCCCACCTCTCGCCATAAAACAGAATCAAGATGCCGCCAATGAGATTACCAATTTGGTAGACAGCGACGCCTGCTGCTTGGATGTTCGCAGTGCCGTGGCAATATCTGAAGTCTCTGTTAGGTGGGCCAGCTTCAGTCCAGCACAGCGGATTGCTTTCGTCGAGGGGTGTCATCAAGGTGTGGACCTTTTGGAAGTCGTCCAGGGTAAGAAGACCCGACAACACGCCCTGATCATAGCCTAGCATCAAGAATGCAAGTGAGGAAACACTGGCAATGCCCCAGTTGAGACCACTGCCAGACAACTGCTTGCCGGCCAATTTCCATTGTGGTAGATTTCCAAGTCTGGCGAATATGCTCTTGACCTTAGGATGCTTCTTGTCCTCCGTGTTGGATTGTGCTGGGTTCCTCGTCGGGCTCGCAATCGGGGACTGATGTTTCGTGGACGCCTTTTCTTCGTCCATGTTGACGTATAGAAAAGGACAAGTACAGGATGCGAGACGTCCGTCTGATCGTAGATGAAACCAAGTGTATCTATTGCAAAGTGTGCGAAATGCCTCGTGACAATGGAGCAGGCCAGAATATGCGCTCTTGTATCCAGCATACGTCGAAGTCCGTCATGTCAAATTTCAGGATGCAGCGGCCTTATGGAATCTGGGGTATGCATCGAGATCTGGGGAATATGACATGGGCCAATGCTTATGGGGTTCGGAGCATTCTGAAAGTCGTAAGTGGACGCGCTCTTGAAGACAAGCATTCGCCAAGGGTTATAGTTAAGCTGCACGCAGAACGATCGTGAAGAGAGCATAACTTCGTGAGTTGCAATACCATGTGAGACGATTCATCCAGACTGACCCTGTGTCAGACGAGCAACATGTTTTAATGCATGGCTAAGCAGGATGAAAGATCCGACATACAGTACATGTCTCGCAGCCCAAACCGGCGCCGCGAAGCAGTGATGGGTGATGATGTGGGCATCGTGGGCTGAAAGGTGCCGGCAGTCTGAGGACGGACATCGATCACCGCCACGTTACGATCTCACTGATGGGTGTTGATTTCGAGATGAAAGCCTCCAGTAAGGGGGATGTCGATTGTGCTCAACGCGCCGTGGAACGACCGTATGACGATGCCAATGTGAAGCTCAGAAGATAAGACCGAGGAATTCCCGAGCGGTCAGGCTAAGGAGGTGTATCGTGGGAGCGCAATGTGCCTTCGCAGGTATCGGACCGACAAGGCTTCTCGGAACATCACCGCGAAGTAGATGGACGAATCCTTCTACCGACCCATCCATCCTCCATCAACAGTTACGATCTCTCCACTGACATACGCCGCCGCACGACTCGCAAGCCATACAACAACGCCTTGGAAATCCTCTGGCGTTCCCCACCGTCCCGCCGGTATCCTCGCCAATATACTTGGCGCTCTTTGCGGGTCAGCCTGCAAGTCCGTGTTCATGTCCGTAGCTATATAGCCCGGTGCAATAGCATTGACATTAATGCCTTCCCCGGCCCACTCGTTGCTGAGCGCCTTGGTGAGCTGTGCAACGGCGCCTTTGCTTGCGGCGTATGCTGGGACTGTGAACCCGCCTTGAAAGGAGAGAAGGGATGCGATATTGATGATCGAGCCACGGCGGCTATGGTAGTCTGGTTCGCGGGAGAGCATATGTGCGCCTACGTCTCGACATAATGTGAAGACCGTATTGAGGTTCACTTGCAAGACTCGATTCCAGTCTGAGTCAGGAAACTCTGCGGCTGGGTGTCTTGACTGGATGCCGGCACAGTTGAGCAAAATATGAATGTTGTGACCATCGGCAATGATCCGTGAGACCAATCCAGATACCGCTGATGCGTCAGAGAGCTCGCACGCATAAATCTGGCATCCTCGTCCCAGCCTTTCAACATCATCTTTGGTGGCATGATTCGAGGCATCTCGCTGCGAAGATGACTATCAATGTCTCGACATTGAAATCCTCCGTGGACAACATACCTGTACAAGTAGAATATCAGCACCAGCTTCCGCTAAAGCCATTGTCATGGCTTGTCCGATGCCCCGCGTCCCGCCGGTGACGAGGGCGGTCTGCCCTTCAAGTGAGAAGAGGTCTAGCACGGGGCTCATGGTAGCGGATTTCAGTCTGGCTGCAACATAACTTGATGGAGGTACATGACTGAGCACGCAGCAAGGTAGTTGTGCTGGCGGAACATTTCCATGCTCAAGCTGTACCTGCACTTTTCGGTAACGTAATTCACTACCGAGCGGACCACAAAATCAGGTATACTAAATATAATCTTATATTACAGCTTAATAATATAATTAAATTAGCTATTTATTAATTTATTATATTAATCGGTAGTATAGTTATAGCTATAATAGATAAAATAGCTCGGTAGCCCTACGCGGCCTCCTTAAAGCGTACTTTTTAGTAATAGAGTTATATATACTCTACTATTATATTAGACTATCTAAGGTAATTATATTAGCTATATTAATACTTACGTATTTATAGTAACTAGAACTAGATCTCGGCTTATATAACTTTATCTATACTACCTTTTACGCTTCTACCTCTTATTTATACTTCGTAATCGCTTGTTATCTATAGTAAGAAGAACTACGCTCTATATCGCTATCTAATAACCCTTAATAAGTTAACCTATAGCTCGATCTATCGGCGTAGATAGGCTATATAAGCGATGTTCGATAAGGCCCTTAATTAAGAATACTTATTACTCTAGTTAAGTAATATTACGTGGCGTTTCTAACTACTATTACTCGAGTAAAGTTAGTACTCTATCTAGTAGTATATATAGCCTAATTAAGAGCCCTATAAGGACTCGATCTAGATTAAATAGTACTAGACTACTTACGGCGAAGCTACTCTATATATTAGTAACTAAAAGAGCCTAATTTTGTATTTATATAAAGTAAGATAGGAAGTCGGACTTATTAATATAATTAATACTAAGACGGCTAAGCTTAGCGACTTAAGATCGATATACGTATTTAAGGGCCGTAAAATAGCCTATATCGAGAAGCTAAAGAAGGTATAATAAGTATAATAGTATATATAATATAATAATCGAGTTTTATATATAGTATCGGTCGAATTCTAGTATTACGTAGCTATTATATCTATCGAGGATAAGAAGACGATATTTACTAATCGATTTTAGCGCCGTATACTTATCGAATATCTCTATAAACTACCTTATTCTAAGCTTATTTAATATCTAATTATTCTTACTAACTGCGATTACCTAATTAGGGGGAATTACGTTCTCTTTATACTAATTAGATAAGTAGATCTTACCCTTAAAGATAACTATTAGCGGGAGGCTCTAACTAGTTATACTAATTACCTTAATCGCTATTACCTATTTATAATTACCTAGCTAGATCTATAATAGTCTACTATACTTCTCTAATATAGTTATAATACGCGAAGTACCTATAAGCCCTATTATAAATCTAGTCTCGTCGAAGTTATAGATATCCGCTATTTAGATACTATACTTCTTAATTATATTATCTATAAGCCGAAACTAGCCCTTAATTACTATTAGGTCTTCGTATTAGGCGCGCTAATAGTCGTACTAGCGTATAAAACTTAATTTAAGTACTTATCAATATTTAGTATACTTTAAAACCTAATTTATATCTAGAGCGATAGAGGGACTCGCGCGTTCTTAAAGTAGTATTATCGCCGTATCTTTAACTACTTTAACTACTAGTAGATACCCTCGGTTATCTATAGATAGAATCTAATACTTTAATATTTCCTCCTTATTCTTAGTAAGTTTATAGCTATTAGCGCGTCGATTAACGCGTACGACGCGTCTATTAATACGGCTTTAAAGGGTAGTTTTTAGAACTTTAAAGGCGTCGGTATAGCTTTATAAGCTTAAAAATTAGCCTAATTAATAAGCCTATACTATAAGAAGGATTCGGCCTTTATTTTAAAGATTTTTATTATAACGTTATATTACTATAATTAATTAAAGATAGCGGAGGTAGATTCGTAGTTTATTCGGTAGTATAGTCCGCTCGGTAGTGAATTACGTTAGACAAGTTGTTGCCTGAGGTTTCAAGGAGCTATTCTCCCTTCGCAGCGAGAAATGGAACAATCATAGCTTCAAGTCTGCCAACAAAATTGTTAAGAATGGTCACTAAATGAGTCTTCGGTACCTTGCGCGCATTAGGTTTCATCCAGCAGTACTCAAAATCAGGCTGATTCTCGTTCCTGAGCAGCCTGCGGCTGCTCCTTCAACACTTCCTGATCGCCGTTGATGCTACAATATCTCAAAGATATGGTCAAGATACCTCTTGATCGCAACCCGCGAGAGTCGCTCATGAACCAATGGGCAATATCGTCTAGGTAGGAGTCTATCGTACTTGGAAATGAATGCTCTCGCCGGAGAAAGCCATGTGCATGTGGTCTGGAATAGCAGATGATACAAGTTTACATCGATCTCGACTTCTCAGACACCCTTCACGACTCCAAGACCTGGCGTTGCTCATACAGCTTCCCATACGAATCGAACCAAGTCTTTACCGACATCTTCGCCATCCCAGCTGCAACAGTGTCATCGCCATTCTTCCAGCCCGCAGTAATGTCATCCATGAACTCCTCCAGAGACAAGGTGTGGCTGTTCTTTTCCTTCTTGTTGTTGTCAGGGTCCGAGTGATCGCGATGAAGATCGGTAGCCACCATTGGAGGCACGATCTCAATGACGCTGATGTGCTTGGTCGTGTTGTCGTGCTGCAACTGGGTACGAAGATTGAGGGTGAATGAATGCATGAATGCCTTTGTGGCGTTATAGATGGGGCAGGAGACCAGGAACGGTGTGTAGGCCAGTCCGGAGGTCACATTCATGATGCTGGCATATGGCTTGGTCTTGAAGTGTGGGAGCAGGTGAACGGCCAATGCAATGGGACCGCGGATGTTGACGTTAATTTCGGTGCTGCCCATGGAGATGAAGTCTGTCGCTTTGTTGTTGACCACAGATAGTGGCCTTTGAATGCCGGCATCTTTGATGTTTGTGAGACATGGTCACCAAGTCAGCCTTGTATATGTACTCACTGTTGATCAGGCAATCGACCTGAGGTTGCTCCTTGGTAACTTTTGCGACGAACGACGGTATAGCGTCGCTGTCGACATCGCCAGTGTCGAGGACATAATATGCTGTGGTTGATCATAAGATGATGCTTTTAGGTAACTCTTGGGACACTGTTCAATATACCCAAAGCTTTAATCTCCTTCTGCGTCTGCGCCAGATTCGATTCAGTCCGACCAACGAGGATGACTTCCTTTCCCTGCTCGATAAGGTATTCTGCGATCGCTCGCCCAATGCCACCGGCACCACCCGTAACGATGGCACAATTGAAGTCCAGAGTCGATGGCATCTTGCAGTGCAATGTATCAAGAAGAATGATTGAAAACTTCTAGGATGCCAAATGCTTATTTTGAGCCGCAAAGCTTGGTTTCCTGGCTAATATACAGTCTCCGGATGTAGCCATATCGCTCGCGTTTCGTGTCGTACTTAACTCCGGAGACATGATCTCATTTATGGGACTGTGATATCATGATGTCAAGGTCGGCAGTTATCACCAAGCCTTCGGCGCCGTCAGCTCTGTATAGTGGTTCCAGAGGGCACCGTGGGCATCAATGTGATTTCAAAAATTAACGAGTATCAGAAAATACTGCGAGCTAACCGATCGAGTCCTCTAGGGCTGACGGTGTCGGGCCCACTTTTTCCGGTCATCGCGTGCTGGATTCCACGGACAACTCCGCCGTTACTCATCAACAACGCATCAACTTCGCCGTAGCGATGGAACTCCATGGCAATGTAGAGTTGTGTTGGATATGTTGTGGTTCGTTGCAGGGACTGCAGAATGCCATGCTGCGCCAGCTCAGCCACCAAAATTGCTAGGGAGCCCGGCATCGACTGGGTTTCGGTTATCCACACTCGTGGCGCGTACTGATCTATAAGATCACGCCTCTTAATCCATGTGCGTGTCTTGGAAGACTGATATTCATAATGCGAAATCATGGGCCGACCAAAACCATCGATTGCGCCAAAGGAGGTGCCAGAAGAAGACTCTGCATCAAAGTACAAGTACCAACCAATTCACCCGCGAATCCGGCAGATCAGGCTCTTTCGACTTACCAAGTCAGAGGCACCAGACAGTGAAATCACAGGCTCCTTGGAGGTCTTTGACCTTGATCGAAGTCCTGCCTACCAGGCACTATCATACATGTGGAAAGAGCGTGCCGAGGAAGGAAATAGAAAGGCAATTTTGGTCAACGGACAACCCTTGGAAATATGGCCAAACCTTTACGACTTTCTATACGCGTACAAAGAGCTCTCAAGCGAAGAGTTCGCAGACAGGTTTCCTGCCTGCAAGGCATGCGCGAGCTCACCTTACGAGGCCTACTTATGGGTGGATCAGCTGTGTATTGACCAAGCCAATAAGGCGGAGAAGAGTCAGCAGGTCCAGCTCATGGGTCAGATCTACCAAAGGGCAACACAGGTGGTAGTCTGGCTTGGAAGTGAAGAGGCGTCGACCTGGGGTAAACAAGGATTGGAGCGCTTGCAGAACCTACGTCGCGCGAAAGAACAGGGGAGCATCGAAATGGACAATTCCTACTACTATGAGTGGGGACGAAACGATGAGCCGGACTACGAGCCAAGCGATTATGAGGCGGCATTGTCAAATGGCGTGGACACGCTGATTATGGACCCGTATTTTCGGCGTCTATGGATAGTCCAGGAGCTCATACTCGCACGGACGATAACAATATTGTGTGGAAGTTTACACGCGCCCTGGGCGAATATCGAGACCTGGGCTGATATACCCGTCGCCGCTGAACTCCCAGGAAGTTTTGGCGGGAGAAGCGACATCAACATCCAGCGGAATGAGATGCTTCGGGAAGCCGTGCGATATAGGAGAGATGGTTCATGGCGCCGTCAACGTCTCTCGGACTTCATCCACTATTTCTGCCAGCAGCAATGCAAGGACCCTCGTGACAAGGTCTATGGACTTCTTGGCTTGCTTTCTGATGAGGAAAGAATGTCTATTGAGCCAGATTACGACAGATCCCTCAAGCAACTGTTCGTCGATACCATCATCAGCGACTTCAAGATCTGCATCAGACGGAACTTTGAGAGACTAAAAGCTGGAGATGCATGGGCTCACGTGGGACGCGGGGTATCGTTGTTTCTACACCAAGAATTGGGTCTCGGATTCAGGTTCAATTGGAACCAAGAGTGGGCAAGGCTCTTTGGGCTGAGATGGTATCCCCTCAAGCAAATTTGCCGGGGCAATTCCATGTCGGATATGATCGGCCTGGAGCTATTGTGGCATCACCTTCTTGTGGTAGCATGTGATGACATTCTTTCTCAGGCAGATGCTTCCCTTGAACTGATCGAGCGAGCATCGATGCTCAAGGCAGCTTCCAAGGAGTTCATCTCTCGGTGGGATGATCGCGACACGAAGTGGCCATATCAGCAAAGGTGTCGCAAGCCTGGAGGCAACACTACGACGTTCAAAAACGATCTCTCTACGCCTCATCTCTCGCAGGATCGGACTAGGGATGCGGTCGTCAGCCAGCATTCACTCATGGACTTCATGAAGCCGAAGGACAGGTCCCGTTGCCTCGAGCCCACGCAGGCCAATCATCAGGACGGACAGACCCCAAGATGAAGCATCGGAACAAGCCATCTGCAAGATGTCTAAGCTTGCACAAGCAACTTGAGCTGGCACCACAGGTGTCTTCGATCGCAGCCAAGCACACACGAGCATGCGCATGCAAGCTATCTTCAGCTGAGCTTCAGCCTTGTCTTACTGCTAGTCTGGAGGCCTGTGACACATATTTACAGGCGCTGCATTCGATAGACGGGTCCTCGACATCATTTTCCTTCGATGCCCTGTACACCGAACTTCTGCAATCACCAAGAGACTCATATGCTGTCTATACCCGCGATGAAGACCTCCACGCTCCTCTCGCTTGCAACCTTGTGCATTGCCACCAACGCCTTGGAGGTGACAGTGGGCTGGCGAGGCAGCGACAAGAATCTCGTCTTCGAAGGTCGAAAGGACACGCACTGGAATACCATTGCCTGGCCGTCGGGCAAGACACAGGAAGACATCAGGTTCATCAAGTGACTGCAGACCCGCCGTGGTCTCTGCCATCGTACTAATCCTTTGAGCAGCTTCAACGCAAGGACTGATCTTCTGCCCGATCCTGACAAATTCCGAGTCTACCCAGGTCGTACGTGCGGTGCAGGAGAAGTGTCTTTCGGGCCCGGCATCCATCGGCCCAACAAAAGGTTTTTGGTTGGTAGCTACAGGGTCACTGGCGGCGTGCCTGCAAGCTTTCAAGAGGAGACAAATGAGGCTCAAGGGGAGCTGAAGTAAAGAGTGTTTTGTCTGGCATTGCCTTGTTCACAGCACCAGTTAGGCATCACGTGCCAATGGTCGGCTGGGACCATGTGTCTAGACCAACGATGCTGCTCTTGAATATATCTCCCGATCGAGTCCATCATCGAGTCCATCACTTCATGTCGAGCCCACTGTGGATATACAAGGCAGTCTTCGCGGAGTAAATAGTCTCTATGCAGTTGCCGTTGCCAACGCATGCATGTTAGTATGTACAGAAACATACAGATAGGGTTACCTCAATGTCTATCTATTTTGTCTCGCCCTCTCCATCGCCACCTCTAATATTGCCTCCCTGCTTCTCCAAGATATCCTTGATACTGAACATGCCCGTTCCCCTCTCCAACGGCTTCGCTTGACTCGGCGCGCTCTTCCAACCAATCATGTATATAAGTCTGAATGTCGCAGGATATCCACCCTCCTCCGTGCCATCGCCATGCAACTCCTTGTAAATCGCATTCGCGCTCGCCAGCACATCTCTCCTTATCCCACCTGCTTCGCGGCCGAGCACGGCGTTCGACTCGCCCATGGCTTGCAGATCTGACATGAGGCTGAACATGTCCGGGTAGTTTATTATGATATCGTCGACGTCGACAGTGAGGAGTTGGAAGTTGGCGCGCTGGAGGAGACCCCCGACGTCGCGCACGTCTGCTAATGGCGAAGTGTGCGTAGCCACGCCGCCACGTCTGTCCAATTCTGCGAGCTGTAATGAGGTTCGTAGCTCGTACAGTGTGTCGCCTCCGAGCATGACACCCAGGAAGGGCGCATCTGGCTTCAAGATGTGGTTTATCTGCGCAAGCACAGACGGTAGGTCGTTGATCCAGTGTAGACTCAGTGAGCTGAGTACCGCATCGAAGGTGTTCGCTTCGAAGGGAAGATGCTCGTCTGACTCTAGTACTTGTCTCGTGAGGTTCAATTCTGAGTTGAAGGGGAGGTCTTCGTCGCGGTGGAGGAGTGAAGGAGAGCTTTCGGCGCACAGGATGCTGCCTATCCGGTTCTTGAGTGCGGCATGTACGGGCTTTGAGCTATCGGGGTCGGGGTCGGGTTGCGTCAGTATTCGAGCGACGTTGCAGGCATTGGCCCCGAGATCGAGTACGTTTGGGAAGTGCCGTTGGATGTCCTGTTTGCCCATCGATCAGTACTTCAGTTCTCAAGGAGTGAGGAAGGTGGACGTAGAATCACGCACAAGTAATCTCTCGC
Source organism: Scolecobasidium constrictum UM 578 (assembly GCA_000611715.1). Classification (NCBI taxonomy): domain Eukaryota; kingdom Fungi; phylum Ascomycota; class Dothideomycetes; order Venturiales; family Sympoventuriaceae; genus Scolecobasidium; species Scolecobasidium constrictum. Next base: position 36,285 of record AZYM01000220.1, read on the forward strand.
ATAACCGAAATGCAACTTCATCGCGTAGGTAATCGACCTGCCGACTTGCATCTACGTTGCTTGCTGCACGCTCCTTTTGCATCCATTTTGTCCGAGCATCGAATATCTCAGCGACAGGTGCACCAGGCGTTTGTATCGCGTAGCATCGTCGTGGCTGGACGAATGTGCGGCGTGGACATAATGAAGGTATGAAAGATCGGACGGAGAGGGTGCGATTCATCTCCAATGGGACGGATTAAGGCGTGAGCCAGTGGATGGGATATCTGTACAACTCTACGCCTGTACAGTTCTCAGCCCATCAGTAGCTTGTTCCGAATAGACAAGCTTCCATGGAAAATCGAAAATGTATGATGCTACAGTTTTTGGGAGCACAAAGATGTCCATGACGCAAATATGGTGCACGTGCTCACGCGTTGCCCAATGCACCTTGTTCAGCCAAAATGAGACGCGCCACGCGACGCCACGACTATCCCTGACTCAGGTCTCGTAGGACAAGCGCAAGCAGATTCCCAGTCTCCTTTGCATTGCCTTCCGCAAAACATTTTCGAGCTTATTACTGTCTAGCTGATGATCGCCTCTTCGACATGGCGAAGCGCAGATCGTCGTTCCCGCCTCCTCGAGCGAAGAGAGTGACACATGAGACTTCGAAGAAGGTAAGAGAAGGCAGACACAGAACATTGAGATGCCTGCTGACGATTCTACACAGCCGTTGCCGAAGCGAGCATCTCTGATGGGCTTGCCCATTGAGCTTAGACTCGAGATTCTTAAATACTGTTTACCTGATCTCTCCACCATCCCGCACCGTGGTTCGTCGAGAATCCGAGCTCGCGAACACGCGATTCTCGAGCACATATACCCCGGCCTCAACCCCGATTCCGTTGTCACCAGTAAAGATAGAGAGAAAATCGGGCAAGTAGCAGGCGGACCCCGGCTTTTTAGACACAAGACGAACAAGTGGTTCCAGGAACAGGAGCGACATCCTCAAGTCGATCGTCCGCACTGGCCGTTGAGACACGATGGAACAGGTACAGACCTCTGTATCATGAGGGCAAATTCCAAAATTTATCGCGAAGCTCAGGAGATTCTATACGATCGCAGCTTCGAGATTTACATCCAAGGTTCCACTTTGGAGTTCTTCACGCATCACACTTCGCTTCACAATAATCTGTCCCCGACCAGCCTTTTAGACGATGCCGGACTTTCCTTCCGCCACATGAAGTCCCTCGAGATTGTTGTTGAGAGCCAATGCTTTCATTGTTCGTGTGAAGAAAATCTCTATTACGAGTATGATTGCGGTGCAGGGCTTTGTTTCCCACAATTGAAAGACAGCATGACCACACTTGCAAACCTCCTCTCCCATTGGCCGAGTCTCGAACACCTTATAATCGACATCATTGATAGGACCCTCGAAGAAGAAGAAGTCATAGAAGACCAGGTGAAGAAATACCACGATCGACTTATCCAGTTGATGGAGCCTTTTCACGCTATACGCGGCTTGAAAAAAGCGAACATCTTATGGTACTCTAAAGGTGAGCACCGGCTAGAAACGGCATGGCTGTTACTGACGCAAGAAAGACATCACATGGACACCTGAGCTCAAACAGCATGTCGGCGACTTGAAACGAGACATGACAAGTCCAGGTAACGCAAGAAACCGAACAGATTGGCCATTGGAGAAGATGCGACTGTGCAATGCGATCGACCTTGCCAAAGCGATGGGGGTGCGAAGTTTTCGCAGGCCGACATTTCGTGAGCTGGTTGTCGAATTCGAACTCGAAGACGAGATCAAGCAATTCAAACTTCGAATGCTGGCGGGCTTGCGAGCAAGGACACGAGGCAAAAATCGGGAAGCTCTGGACTCAGATCAAGCGTGCCTGCGATCTTCAGAAGATGCTAGTGGACGCAGCCAAGATGCAATTAGAGAACCTGCTTTGCGATAAGGAGCTTGTCTTGGACGTCCACATCAGGCCCGGTCAGTCACACTCTTTTCTCAGTGACTCGGAGTCGACGTCCGGGTCGGAGGTCGCTGTCTCTTTGCCATCCTCTAGAGACGAGGACGAAGAGGACGATTGACAAACGCTTGTGAAGTGAAGAGCGACATGTCGGATTTCAGAGGCCTTGGCAGAATTCCCCTTGCTGCAGTTGATTTTGAGCTTAGCATGCTACGAGAGGACAAATGTACCTCCAGAATATCCAATACACATGGTGAATAATTCCCCAACTTCCCAAAACTCCTTGGCGATATCAGACATTTGTTTTACAGTTGCGGCTTCTCCAATTGCTCCTTCACGACCTCGTCCTTGAACTTATCCTGATTCGCATTCCCCATCAGCATCGTACTGTTCGGGTTATACTTCTTCGACGCCAGCCTGATATCATACTCGCAATCCAGCGTCGCGCCATTCTTCTCATTCTCCACCGGCTTGAATGTCAGCACCAGATCATCCTTGACTGCACACGCAGTGTCCGTCTCCAGGTAGGGGTCATCGCTCGGGTACAACTGCGCCGTGACACCGATATAGTCCGGATGCGTAACCATACAATGGATGTGCGCCGGCCTATACGGATGCCGTCCCATAATCTTCAACAAATCCGCAGATGGTCCTGACGTATCAATCGCATACTCCGTCGGCTTCAAACAATAAAAGTAAAACCGGCCCTCTTCATCCGTCTTAAACTTGCCCCTCAGATTATGCCTGCTCTGGTTCTCCGGGTCGAACGTGTCGTATTTGCCGTTCGTGGAGGCCTGCCACATGTCGAAGACGGCTCCCGGGATGCCCTTGCCCGTGTCCACGTCCTTGATCACGCCGTGGAACCACGTTTTCTGCCCGTCGGAGGGCATGTCTTGGATGACGCTGCCGCCGAGCTCACGGAAGGGCGTCTCGGGCGACCAGAAGGGGCCGAGGATTGTGGAGGAGGTGGGCGGTGCGCCGGCGAGGTTGTCGGTTACGACTTTGTGGTTGATTTCGTCGACCAGTCTATCCATTCATGTCAGCTTTCTCTACCACTACTACATGGGGAACATGGGAAGGGGGACTCACGACTCAACACCCAGAATATCACACACCCTCCACGCCTCATTCCTATTCTTCTTGTACGCCTGCCCAATCGAGTTGACGTAGTTGACGCCGAGCACCCACTCGTCCTGCGTGAGCTCGACGTCGCGGCAGAAGTCGTGCAGGTGTCTTATCAGGCTCGACAGGATCTCCCTGTGGCGCGGCAGCGTCTCCGGGCTCATCAGGTTGATGACGTGGTCTGTGAAGTTTGGGTCGAATTTGTGGTTGTTCTTGCCGCAGCCATTGGTGCTGGCGGTGGCATGCGCGCCGTTCACGCCGTTGGTGGTGGCCATTGTGGTATGTATATGTATCAGTAGTTATGGCGACAGCGAGGGGATGATGGATGCAAGGAGAGGAGGAGGATGATCAGGAAGTCAGTATCGTGGACCAAGTCAGTGAACGGCACGAAAGCTTATTATATGCTCCTCACGCAAGCTCGCATCCGTACTTATTACCTGCAACATTCTGGGTCGTAAATCTGCCGAAGTAGCTCCCGGCAGGCATCATGTGGGCTATGTGCTCATGGTTCTGACATTATCCGGTAGCTGTGTGGTTCAGCAGCTCCCGCGCTAGACTCCCGCGTCGCATGGCCGAATCTTTGGCGGGCTCGAAGATCCATGCCCCTCCATCTTATCGATAAGTGTCTGTAGAAAAAGGGAGTGCTGGTCGGCTTCGAGGGAGGGGAGATGGAGATGGTCGTTCCCCACTTGTAGTCTGCGTGGGGCGGAAGTGTTCCGTGCTTCGGAGTCGTCGGCTCCACATCACGTGGTCATCAGACCATCAGATATCCTCAATTGCGTGTGGGCTACCAATTGCGAGCCAGTCCTCCGGAACAGATTTATCACAACCGCGAGGGATTTCTATGAGACGGACTAGTGGAGTCCTAGTTCTTGCCATCTCTTGCTTTCTTGAGGTCGCTGTATGAGTATCACTAACATGAACTCCGAGTCCAGAATTGCATCTTTTTCTCTTGATTTACAGAAACGCACCGAGCATTTTCTCGTCCTCCCATATGGCACCTTGAGCAATACAGCTGTCACATCGCACGTGCTCCATAAAGTCGTATCCGCTACTGGCAACAGTTCCGAATCACGAGGCTGCTCTCGGCGACATATCGCGAACAATGTCGCATGAATGCAAGGAGCCCTTTTCGCGCTATGCTCGATACCAGATCGTGCTTACCTAGTCAATGTGCTTCCAAGACTTGCACGATTAGCTCTCACTTCCACGATGATGTCCCTGTGGTCTCGGGACTTCGGTCTATCAATGCTTCAGCTATCGTCACGTATACCCCAGGTGGCGGATTCGTGGTCCATGTCTCCATGGGGAATTCTCCCGTGCAGCATTGAGACTCTGCTCTAAATAATGCAGATAATCTCGCAGTTTAGGGTGTAGTTACCTATCGTCTTGCTTACTCCCATGGCTGCCATGATGGTAAGGCCCGCCGTCGCGTCGGACATGCAGAGAGCCGCCACCAACAAGCCCCTATACCTAGGTACTTAAGGCGCACTACATGTCCCCAAGAGCTCAGCGAATGCGTCTTCGTCCCCAGAGCAGAACCACCGTCCTTTACTTCTCCCATTTCCCCACTCACCTCGTGGTCTTATCTCCAAAGCGAAATAGCATCCGCATTCTCTCGCTGGCATCCCAATCTCGTAAGAAATGGCATTCAACCCCCAAGTAGCGCCCCTAGCCCTCCCCCTCGGCTCCCTCGTCCTCGTCACAGGAGCCACAGGCTACATCGCCACGCACATCGTGACCCTCCTCCTCGCCTCTGGCTACCGCGTCCGGGGCACTGCACGCTCTCCCCCCAAAGCAGCAGCGGACACAGCCTACCACGCCAACGCGGACTACACCTGCGTCGTCGTGCCGGACATGCTAGCCCCTGACGCCTTCTCTACCGCTCTAGCCGGCGTAGACGGCGTGATCCACGTCGCCTGCCCCACGGCTATGGTTCCCGACCCGGACGTTATGATCGCCCCTCTGGTATCGCACATAACCGACTTCCTGGCGTCCTGCAAGGGAGTGTCTACCTTGAAGAGAGTAGTCTACACGTCCTCAGCCAACGCATGTACCTTGCCTGTTCCCGGGAGGCCGGGACATATTCACGCCGGGACGTGGAACGACGAGGCCGTGCGGCTGGCGTGGACGGCGCCCAGGACGGAAGCGATGAGCTACCCCATCTACGCGGCCGCGAAGACGGAAGCCGAGCGCGCGCTCTGGCGATTTATCGATGAGGAGAAACCCGGTTTCGTGGTTAATGCCGTACTACCGGATACGTGTTTCGGGCGGATCCTCAACGGCAAAGTTGGGCCGACGGGGTTCGCGGTTCGGGATCTGTACCTGAAGGGTGAGGTGCCCGGGTATATCCCGTCTCGTAAGTTCTGTCGTTTCTTCCGCTTCTACCTGCTTCACGGCTCCATATATCAAGCTGCGTACTTGCTTACGCGGTGATATCTGCGAACAGAGTACATGGTCAACACGACCGATGTCGCGCGCCTCCATCTCGCCGCGCTGGTAGACGCCTCCCTCACGAACGCCCGCATCCTCGCCTTCGACGAGGTCTTCACGTGGAACAGCGTCATCGACGAGATTGCGCGGGCGCGTCCGGCGTGCAGGGGCAGACTCGAGGGCTACAAGTCTGACGTGTACGAGCTAAGAGATGTGACCAGCGTGGAGAATGAGGTTGGTAGGGAATTGCTGGAGAAGTGGTTTGGGCTGAATGGGTGGACGGGGCTTGCGAGGACTGTGGCGGAGAATCTGGAGGGTGTGGAGGCGGTTGAGTGAGTGAGTGGGTGGCTGGATGCTGGAGCGGCGATGCCTTCTTGCATCTTGGGGTTGGTAGATTGTCATGACTTCGGGGCAAAGGGCATCTGTAGACGGCTCGAGCATCCGAGAACATGAAGTATGGCATGCTTTCTCCACTCGTCTGACAAATGGCAGGCTATAGTGCTCTCCAAGTCAAACATATTCTCACACAGGGACCCCCTCAACATCCACTTCCCCAGCTCTCACGCCACTAGCCCCATACACCCTCACCGGCACCGCAACCTCAAAACTCTCCACCCTCAGACCTTCGACGCCCTGTAGCACCATCCCTCTCTCATCCTCTGCAATCTCCTCCAGTAGCTCCTCCCCTTCCAGTCCCTGACTCAATCGCGGCGTCACAAACTCAACCCTGATCCGCCAATCCAAGCTAATCCCGCTCGTCACAAACTCGGGCGTCCCGTTTCCAGGTATGCCCAGCGCAAATGAAAGCCTTTTAGCGAACAGCGCGTTCGCGGCGTCGTACGCATGCACTTTCCGCGTGTACCTGTAGATGGAAGACGCAGACCTCATGGCGATCGCCGCGTCGACTGTCTCCCTTGTCTCAAGCGCGACTTGCACCGCGTACGTGGGAATCACAGCGCCCTTAAACTCAGCAACGAGGTGAATCGTCTCACCCAGCCTATAGGCCGGGCGGGTAATATGCAGTGTAGCCACATGCCGGCCCGAGCGTGCGATATCGAATTTATTGCTTAGATTCTTGTCCGAGGAGAGGTTAGAGCGCAGGATTGCGAAGTCGACGAGCTCGGCTTGGGAGGTCCGGTGTTCGCCGACGCTCGAGGCGCGTCGGCCATTGTTGGGACTGCGACTCCGTGGGAGGTTTGGAGATCCGAGGGGGGAGGTTGGGGAGAGGAGTCCGTTTGTGTTGTTGGAGGTGGATTTGTCGAGGAGGGCAGAGATGTAGTCCATGAACTCTTTTTCGCCGTCTGCATCGGGTGGTTTCTTGGGCTTGAGCATCGGTTTCGATGCGCTGGGGTCGACGGCGGAGGTTTTCGCTTGATCCCGGAGGAGGATGTATGAGGACATGAGGTCGTGTCCTAGAATATCGCCTGTGTGGTCTACGCTACCGAAGAGGCGAAAGGGGATCTCAACTGATTTGACTTGCTGCTCTTTGCCCTTCCCGGCTCGCTGCGTACCGATCACGAGGTGATAGGCTACCTTGATCGAGCGTCCCTTGTGGGTGGGCGGTAGTCCGCGTGGCATCGTGAATCGGTACGAATAACTCTTGCTCTCGCCCGGTGCAAGTCTCAAATCTACAAACAAGATACTCGGTGGTGTCGTGACGAGCGGTATACTCTTCGAGCTGGCAATTCTGCCCATTTCCTTGATGGAACTCGGTGCATCGGCGCCTAACAATCCCCCTATACTCTCGCCAATATTGCCCCAACCAAAGGCACCGAAAAGACCAGAATCGCGCTTCGTTCTTTCCACGCCCACAACGCCTCCACCTCCATGACTCCCAACCACGCCCTTGCGTTTGATTTCTTCGAAGGGCGCTTGATTGACTAGACTGCCTTCTAGTGTAAAGGAGCCGTTGATCTGTGCATACCCCATCATGATCGTTTCTGGACCTCGAGGCGGCTCTCGAACTCCAAGGCGCGAGTTGTTCCTTACGTGGTTCGGTCTGGGCATCAGACGAGCCATCTGCTGCGGGACGTATTCTGAGGCCATCGTCTCGTCTGAATGTGTGCTCTGAGCCTCGGAGAACAGGTCGATACTGCTCCTCGGGGAGTCATTTGCGCTCGATTGTGAGAGCACTCTCGCGATCGGATTGGCGGGGCTAGAATTTGAGTCTGAGAGGGGCGGTGATAGAGCTCGGAAGGGCAGCGAGTCTGTCTTCGGACTGATGGCTGACTCCGGATCGAGGAGATTGTCATCCGGCGGCGGCGCAGCAGGGAACTTGAAGTCCTGGTGCAGTATCCCTGGCGACTTCTTCGCTTCAGATAGTGGCCGTCGGGACGTAGGACGCTTAGGTCGAATCGTAGCTTGCCCGTCAACATCTTGCTCTGTGATGACAGGAGCAGACACGCGCGGCGAGCCTTGTCCACTGACCTGCCGCGGAGCCGTTTGCACACTGATAGTCCTCTCGTGTCCTCCTCTTCCAGCTCTCTCACCACCACGCGGCATGCTAACCACCGTCCCCACATCCGTCCCCATACTCAGAATCGACAGACTCCGTCCATGCCTCGGTTTACTCCCGGCTCCCACCGCCTCACCACCACCACCACCAACAGAATTCACGACCCGATGTCCCTGCCCCTTCCTCAAATGCGCAGGTATATTCGGTCCCGCGCCATAGCTCGACTGCCGCGACCCGCCATTCCCAGGTCGAGGTAGTATAGGTGTGACCTTGCGTGTGCCCCTGCTGCTGCCGCCGGGTGACGTCGCTGCTGCCCCTTGCTGCTGCTGCTCATCTGCTGTGCGCGCAGTGTTTCTGAATGTGATTGAGCATGCTACGTCTTCGCCTGCGAAGACGGTCGGGGTATCGAAGGCGACGGAGACGCGGATATTGGAGGCGTGGGTTTGGTAGCGCGACATGTCTTAGTCGTGGTGATTGATGATGTTGAGGCTTGGGAGATTCGCGACGAGATGCGCGCGTAGGGAGGTCGTCATGTAATTAGGAGGGACATTATCATTATGAAGAATCTTGAACCATGTACGAAGATCCAACAGCTGACCGAAGTGATCTCGCGCGACTTGTGTACAGGTGGTGACGGTGAAGATGTGGTGCCTTGTACCTGTCAGAGCACACCCTTGTCATCATGAGCCACAGCCGAGTGGAGCTTTGGGCAAGTCCCAGCGGAACTTCAGCCTCGCGCTCTAGAATTATTTCGACACGAAGACTGATCGTCTGAGATTCGTTGCATATAGGACATGGATTCGTAGACAAAATTCCTCTTCTAAGCCCATGTAGAGGTTCTTGAGGACGTGTGCGTTGGAACGACAAACCGGAATGATAGTGACAATACGCGACCGTCTACGATCTATGAGCAGTCTGTGATGGCTTGAAAGATACTGCAAGCAAGGGTCTACCGAGCGTATAGTGAATCGAGTTGGTACATATCAGAAGGCTGAAGGCCTACGGAGTACTCCGTACCCATCGACACATGAGGCTGGTACGATCACGTGAGGCTGTGGTCCCTTGCTGAGTATCCCTGCAAGTGCATATGGCTTTCGAGCTCAAGCGCGTTGCCATTTGCGATTTCTCCAGCTTTCCACATCCAACACGACTTGCGCCGCACAACATCACACCGTCACGCTCGCACTTCTCCTTCCCTCGTCATCATCAATCGCTTCCGCACACTATCAGCGACGTCTTGACACCCTACCAACCCATTGAAGGCGCATAGTCGAGGATTATCGAGCGAACAAAATAAGTGCCTGGTGAAGCACTTACGCACAAGATGGCACCAGGCGGCGTGCAGATCAGCGAGGTGAAGGGGAATGCCAGGGAGAATAGGACGGCGACGCATTCACACATCAAAGGACTCGGTTTGAGCGCAGATGGCACGGCAAGCAGCAATGCAGGCGGTTTCATTGGGCAGACTGCTGCGAGAGAGGTACCCGTGTTCCTCGCTCTTCTTCGCACATTGGGGCACTAACAGGGGAATGAATAGGCATGCGGCATAGTCGTCGATCTGATCCGCGCAAAGAAGATGTCTGGAAGGGCGGTGCTATTGGCAGGCGGACCGGGCACGGGCAAGACAGCGCTCGCCCTCGCCGTATCGCAGGAGCTGGGCACGAAAGTACCATTCTGCCCCATCGTCGGAAGCGAAATCTACAGCGCCGAAGTGAAGAAGACAGAAGCACTCATGGAGAACTTTCGAAGAGCGATTGGTGCGTGCCTTCCTTCCTCTTCTCTCAGCACCAAAGCACAAGCTAATTAGATCGGATTGCAACAGGCCTCCGCGTCAAAGAAACCAAAGAAGTCTACGAAGGCGAAGTCACCGAGCTGACCCCCGAAGAAACCGAAAACCCCCTCGGCAGCTACGGCCGCACCATCTCGCACCTGCTACTCACCCTCAAAGCCGCGCGCGGCACCAAGAAACTGCGTCTCGACCCGAGCATCTACGAAGCGATACAAAAGGAGCGCGTGCGCCTCGGCGACGTCATCTACATCGAAGCCAACACGGGCGCCGTCAAGCGCGTCGGCCGCTCGGATGCCTACGCCACCGAGTTCGATTTGGAAGCCGAGGAGTACGTGCCCGTGCCCAAGGGGGACGTGCACAAGAAGAAGGAGGTCGTGCAGGATGTCACACTCCATGATCTGGATGTGGCGAATGCGCGGCCGCAGGGCGGGCAGGACGTTATGAGCATGATGGGCCAGCTGATGAAGCCGAAGAAGACGGAGATTACGGAGAAGCTGAGGGGGGAGATTAATAAGGTCGTGAATAAGTATATTGACCAGGGTGTGGCGGAGTTGGTGCCTGGTGTGCTGTTTATCGATGAGGTATGTGCCTAACTTGCCTACCAGATCATCTGGAGAACTAACGTACGATGATTAGGTCCACATGCTCGACCTAGAATCCTTCTCCTACCTCACCCGCGCCCTCGAATCCCACATCTCCCCCATCGTCATCCTCGCCTCCAACCGCGGCCTAACCCCCATCCGTGGCACGGAATCCGACGCCTCCCTCCCCCCCTCCGCGCATGGCATCCCCACCGACCTCCTCGCCCGCCTCCTCATCATCCCCACGCACCCCTACAGCCCACCCGAGATCCGCCAGATCGTGTCCAAGCGCGCCGAAACGGAGAAAATCAGTATTAGTGAGGAGGCGCTGGAGAAAGTGGGTGAGGCGGGCGTGAGGGTCAGTTTGAGGTATGCGTTGCAGTTGATGGCGCCCGCCGGGGTACTGGCGAGGGTGGGGGGTAGGGAGGAGGTGCAGGTGGGGGATGTGGAGGAGTGCGAGGGGTTGTTTCTGGATGTGGGGAGGAGTACGAGGGGGTTGGGTGAGGGGATGATGTAGACGCGTCTAAGCAGGTCCAGAGGTTCGCGAAGATTGGCAGAGTTTGGCGTTCTGGCGACAACGGGGACCAAAACAATGGCGTTTGGACTGATCATGCTGCGTCTGGCGCGTGTGCTAGATTCGGATGCATGTAGAATTACTACTATATTGATCAAGCAATGGAAGAATCTCAATGTTTGTAAGGAGGTGGTGTTTGTGGATATGATGCAAGCGAGACCGTACCAGGCTTGCCATGATGACATGCAACGGCCAATGTATTACTGGAATCCATGCCCAACGGCAGGAATGGGGCTCGTCTCTCTTCTCGAGTCTTGAGCTGGAATCGTGCCGGGTCACGACGCTAGCCTAAAGCGTCCACATGCCCGAGAGACGGCGTCAACGTCGCCGTGTCCCCGCCGCCGTGTGCCATACAGTCCAACATTCCCAAGTAGCAGAATCAAAACCAGAACCTCCATCACGACACCGTCCTGATCTTTTGGATTTGGCCATGTGAGAGTGGAAGGATATTGACCATGATCGTCCACGCTCTTCACATCTGGACTACGCAGCTTTGCCATGCGCACGAATATGGATCGCCTCGTTCATGACCAGCTGAAACCCCGTCTGTGTCTAGGAGCCTAACCCTGACTTTTGCATTGATGTATGATGTCCATGGCCTCGTCCCCTCCCTCTTCTTTGGCATTCAATCCCGAGGTTTTCAGACGCCAAGTGCATTCCATGTATGGCGAACGCGCAGCATCTCGAGCTCTCATGCCTGGCAGCTTTTGCGATCGTGTCTGTTCGTAGATTGAATGAATCTTTGAAATCGTCGCCCGGCCGCGGTTCAGAGTGAGCAGATGTCCGGCCTAATGCGTTTTAAAGCCGTCCAAGACACTCGTGTTTGCTTGACAGATATCTGGTACCTTCAACCTCTTCCAAGCCAACACTCGTGGTATGCTGAAGCTCAATTTCCATGCCTGGCCCGTTCCATCATGTGTGTCCAATTCCCATGAACTAGCCATACGCCTGGCGATTGTCCTGTACTTGATACCTGCCGTCGCTGGCTCCGTCGATCCGTCCTCATCCAATTAGGCCGACTTGTGCCTGCTCATTGCGATCCGTCGATGTCGGCTATGAATTGGCTGTTGCTATCTCGGCCCTTCCAGGGTGTTGCTACGGCGGCTCGTGTCGACTCGTTGTCGAAGTGCGCATATGGACGGCACGGACGGCGGATTACGGTCGCTGCTGCCCGTTAATCTGCGTAGACGGAAGGATGCGTCCCGAGCCTTGTTGGCCGGGTCATCGAAGGTCGTCCGTAATCGACGGACGGCGACGGATGCGCGTGGGATCGGTAAGGATTGTTGTGAATTTCATTCGGCGCCTTCGTGGAGTCCGGTCCTGTCCATTGCCATGGGTATCGTCTTCGGACTCAGACGAACTTCGCTTCCGCCCATCATGCGCGGTCTTCAACCATAGACTGATCAAGAAGACGTGCTGGAGTGGCATGAGACGAGCGTCCTGCGGCGGGCAAGAGCTTCTGTGATTGTCAAAATAGCTGTTTAAGAGCCGTCTGGAGCCTTGAGACAGCATCATCCATCCAGGTGACCATGACTTCTGACAGACCATTTCCCTAGACCAACTCTCAAAGACCATGAGCTCGAACAATGTTAGATGAATAGACCTTTGGCTCGCTTGACGACGGCGTTCGCAAGACAACTTCGTAGCACAATCCCCACTCTACTCCGTCCTAAGCCTTCCCCAGCCCTGACATATCACGGGCCCTACTCCGGGTCATCGACGATATCCCCAGGGTCCTTCGGCCTCGCCCAAGTCCGGGTGGAAACGGCCTCCAATTCGTCCAGAAAACATATTTAAATCGTGCATCATGGGTGCCGGCCAGCTTTCGATTTTTCACCTCCCACCCATATCTCCTTCACCTGCTTCCACCACCAAGGGGCCTTATATAAGGTGCCGGAACGCCTTTGCAGAGTCCATCAAACCTCCCGCAACACCGCGTAAGCCTCTATGGCCAGCACACATCCATCAGATCCATATATTGACGCTCAAGAGGCTTAGGGACACGATATCGCGATCTTGAGAAGGCGCGAAGACATAAAGAACGAACGCTTTTAGGCGTCAAAGGGGTCAAGGATCCATCGTACGTGCTCTGCTCATCGTCAACGACCTCGCTAATCTCTATCGCACCGCAGCAGCTTCCTTGTATACTCGGTCGTCGGCCGCCGTTGGCTACCCCTGAACACATCACGCGCGACGAGTGCCTACTGGTGAGTCAGTCGTCCTGTCTGAGTATAGCCCCATTGTTAGTGATCCATTGAACAAGGCAGTAGCATTGGTCCTCGTCTCCACCGGTCCCGCTAGCGATCGCAACCCGATACACCTCGATCTCTCGCACACAAACACCACAGCACATCTACAACCTCATCTATCCAGCACCACCCACCACATATATATCAACCGCCGCATGTACCCACTGTTGAAGAACAGTCCGGTGCTCGCTCATCATCCACAGCTGCGCAAGGCGCCAAACCCGCCTTCGACAAGCCACGACTACCTTGACGTAGCGTATCGCTACCGAGAGTTCAGGACGAGGCAGCATTATCGATATCGATCCTGGTGAGAGCAGGATCGTATCGTAGGCATACGGCATACGATCAATAGGCGACTCGAAGCATACCACAAACACCCAACCCTACAGGAATCAGACGCAAGGACAGCCCTATGGATCCCACGAGGATGATCGCGTACACCCACTCCAATGGCTGGAATACTGCTATCCCGATCATCGCCACCCTGCTCAGTCTCAGCCCACTGTTCCTGGATTCCATCCGTCAAGATTGGTTGCGTCTGGAGCGTGGAATCTTGAAGATGTATCCCGTGGGCCGGTTCAAGCATAAGGCGTGTCCTTTTGTGCCCCGGACATTGCTCGACTACATCTACCACGTCGTCGAGATGAAAGAGGGTGAGCAGGAGACTATCAAGAAGCGGAAGCGGCAACCGAAGGATCGATCCTACATGTGCAGTGACACGAAGCATAAGAAGCATTTACCATTCTGGGGTCGAGAGTTTGGACACCTGGAGTTGGAGGGATGCTTGACACCGTTCACTCCTCACTGGAATCGGCATGAAAATCACCCGTTTCGCTCTCCTGTTCTCGGAGAGATTACGATCTGGCATCGTTGGATCGTGGATCCAAGGCAGTTCGGCGAGTACCGGCCGGAGGTGAACTGGCCAAGCCCTCAGGAGATGTCCTGGGAGGGCGATGAGCGTGTTGCGACAGAAAATGGACGCTACGGACGCTTCCCGCCGATGCCTCGCAGGGACGACTACTCCACGCCCATGCCATTCCCCGACAAGGATCAAGTCAAGGCTTGGGACTTCGACGAGACATGGCACGTTCCGTCTGGCGAGGACATCTACCTTGAGATTGACGAGATCGATGAGGACATCGGTCGCTTCTTCCTCGACAAGGACTTGCAGGATGACATCGACGAGAGCAGTATTCCTGTCCCTCTTCCGGCGAAGAAGGCCGCGGGAAAGGCCTTAGGTTGAGAGACCTGTCTGGTATATTATCCTCGGATATGATCTTGCAGGCAGAAGAGGTGAGAACACTTCATGCCTTGGTTTGGGAATGATATGGTGAGCGACTACTCCATGAGCTCCCTTTCAGCGATGACTTCTGGTCTAACGTGTCATAGGACATTGATCTCTGCGACGGATCGCACTATTCACAGTCAGCATTTCTACTCACAAAATTCTGCACACATCAGTGTATGCTGCTTCCGAGAAGACATCCAAGCGCTGGACTGGTACCAGCCAATCTCTTGTCATCTCGGAAGCATAATTGTCGACCACGATTGCTTTTGTTCCTTTCTTGAGCATGGTGTAGGAAGTGGCGGGTTCTGGAAGTTCAGGGCATTTTTGGATGTGCAAACACATGCGTGGAGACCGGCACAACACGCGCGTCTCCACCGAACACCTCACCGGACATGGTCGACCTGCATTTACCCAGCATATCTTATCATTTCTTGGACATTCAATTTCTTTGCAGATATGGAACGGACTCGAGCTGTATGCAGCTCGAGATGATATGGAAATGATTGGTGACTTACGATGGAGATGGTCATTTGCAGCTATGGATGCACCAAAACATGTGTGTGGTATCAGCTATCCGGCATATCTTAGCGAGCATATATCCCGAGCATTTTTAACCCATGCGAGTGTTCCGACGCGTTCTTGATCATGTATAGCTGGAATCAATGGATATACCGACGACTCCGATGAAGAACCAAGGTCTGGAGATCATTCGTGCAACTTCTGATGTCGACTTCATGTCGATGGTGCAGCTGGTGAGGTCAAACGAGAAGTGGAGACACGCCGAAATTCACGCTAGGCTGTTTTCGTCGACCCCTTCTTAGGATCAACTGTCAATGGACACGAAGAACCTCACCTTCACAACATTGAGTTCCCTCGCCTATCCATCAAAAGACAGACTCTTGTGCTGCCATCATTCGATTCTCGGGACAGAAGGCGAGAATATTCTACGAAGTGTCGCGACATGTGCAGCATGCAGCATGAAGCCTTCATGATTCTGCAACGCCACTCCTGAATTCATCAATGCGGCATACGTTCACAGTCCATGCAGATTGAACCCGTATAAGCATGAACACCATAGGTATTCTTGCATTGACATGCTCATGAATCCTCTCATTTGGACAGCCTCAACATGAGTTTCCTTTGAGATCCAGCACGGTTGTCATGAGCACGCACGAAGACATGGAAAGAGCCATGAGACATCTGCATTGGCAGCGACGGCTGTCAATGAGATCGTCTGTTTACACCGCATACCTCTTCTCTGAGTTCTTGATTCCTGTCATCAACATCTTAGTCTACGTTCACTCTCAGCAAGAATCAGGAGCATTTTAAGGAAAGACATTCATACACTCTTTGATACACACTAGACACGTCTTGGCTCGATCGCTTCCCATATCGGCCTTGAGATACTACGCAAAAGCACCATTCAGCCATGGCGGACGCATACAACGTACCCACCGGCACGGTCTCTCCAGGCTTAACTGCTGATACATCCGGGCAATCATCGGAAGCTCAGAGTGGCCACGGCATGCATACCTCAATTTCAAATTGTGAAGTCAGAAGCTAATATTTGCGAAGCTGAAGAGGTTGAATCTAGACCGTACCATCTACGATGCTCTATACCAGGCTGCCCAAGTATGCCTCAAGCCACATTCGAATGCCCTGCCTGTCCCTCTAATGACCCAAGCCGGTTCTGCTCCCTCGATTGTCAGATTCGCCATCTCAGCCAGGACGGAGGCTCACCAGACGCTCGATGGTCCAGAACGATGAGAATGCTCACGTGTAGAACGAAGCTATTCTACGCAGAGGTCAATAGATCGAAGCTGTCCTGGCCGAGGGACTGGTACGCCATCCTTCAACTCTGGCGATACATCGGTTGGGAGGACATTGAGCTTGACGAAGATTGGACGAGATTCCTGAAGGAGGTTGAGCCCAAACACCGTACGCTCGGCATTGCTGGTGAGGTTGGGATAGACTGTGCTTGGCATCCTGATCGATTCCATCCACATCTACTCACAAGCAGCAAACACACCCAGATGAGCCGCGAGCAATACCGGCTCTATTTGAAGGAAAACCCAATCGTCGAAACCTTCGAGCCGTTGCATGGACAAAGCCATACTGTAGCATGGCATCGACCACTCTTCTGCGGGTTGGACAGAAGTGAAGTCCCAAGATGTGGTGTCAATCTCTTCCCACATGACTTCTGCAAATTGTCTTTACAATCTTTCAGAGCCTATTGGGTCCACAACAAAGGCGTCATGCACAATCCTTGGGACGAGCCGTTTGGTCGATGGATTATGCGAAGGGATTATCGGCCCACCCTTGGTGATCCCTGCAATATGCCCAAGTGGCGAAGGCATTTGCCGTTGAGCGTCCAAGATCTTGAGCAGCATATCCGGCCCGAAGCAGCAGCAGGACCCGTCCTCGTCTTAAATGTGACAGCATGCCCGGATTGTGGCGAGCCATGGTACGATGACGACAATTGCAACTACATGCCAGACTGCTATGTCACAACGGAAGATAAAATAACCCCAGGCTTTGACGATGCTCAAGGCTGTGGCTCCAGTCAAAGTGCTGTCGAAGGAGATCCATCTGCCGAGAGACAGGCTGATGCTTGGGAAGATCCGACAAAGGCGCGTGAGGAATACCTGCGACGGGCTGCCCAGTTTGCTGGACGACCAGACCAGCCATCTTACCTACTCATCACCCCACCATGGACCAACAGCTCGGGAGCGGCTTCGGAACGCGCAGAGACGGATGCGAACTCTCAATCAGGTGCGTCATCCTCATCCGAATTGCGAGCAGATGTAACCGCCTCGATTGCTGCGCCGTCGAGTAGCGAGGTCGCCTACAAAATTGGATTCGCGCCTCGGGACTATGGCCAATGTCGGATCTTGTAGCCGGAGCAGAAATTGGCAGGGGGCGGACGGTTTGAGGAGGTGACACTTGTGCTCTTGAGCAATGATCTTACCACCAGGCGTGAGGAGCTCAACAGCCACCGAACTACACTCTCTTCTGATAGTATGTTTGGGAACGATTGGCGACCGTGATAGGCTTTTCTGTTGTAGGCAATGCTAGGTAAGAATCATAGCTGTTGCCGACATCCAGTCGAATTCCAGGATTGCAGACTGGATACAGGTGACCAATGACATTCACAGCCGCCACATTGTATAAGGTGATCGGGAAGCAGAAGCGGTCACTGCTGGAGTCCGGCTGCCCTGGCCTTCAAATTGGCTTTCTTCTGCAGGATAATCGACGAATAGTCCTACAATCGAGCTGCAGCCCGCAAACATATCGACAACGCTCAGCCACTGAATTGTCAAATACACCGCTATAGGACCGCTCAAGATGCCGGAAGTCACACGGGAGTTCATGAAGTTCAGCACCGCGATCCCTCGCAACACGATCTCTTCTCTGCCACCCGCTCTGCCCGGACCCGATCTTGAGCACCGCTGTGATCACTGCGGCAAGCCGGCTACCCTGCACTGCAAGCGTTGCCCAGACACTGACAGGTCCTACTATTGCTCCCGCAAATGTTACAAGAGCGACTGGCTGAAATGGCACAAGAGCTTTTGCGCAAACAAACGCTTCTACGCTCTTACCCGAAACATCAGACTCACACAAAGTCTCGTCAATGCAGCGGACCAGGATGTCATCAATGCCGTACAGAGCATATTGGACGAGGCATGCACCGCGACAGGCATCTTCGCATCGAACTCATACCTGGCCTATCTCTACAACGTGGACGTGTCGCAGCGCCCCGTGACCATGCTGGGCAATCCTCCCCACTCTGCCTACATCTCACAAGCCGCATACCAGTCTATACAGTGCATTAGAAAGGTCGAGCCGCTCGTCCACCAAGCTCTACGCGAGGCCATGATCCGCTACAAGTATCCAACGAAGCACATCTCCGAAGTGCCTCTAGAAATGCGGCCAGCGTGGGCTCCAACCGTGAACGGTGTGATGCTACCGAGAGGAATACCTTTGTTCCCGCAAGACTACCAGCAGCTGAGTTTCGGCTTCTATGAGCATTACTGGGGCGCGCAGCGTCCGATGTCGCCGCTGTGGGATGTATGGGGTGAGGGATTGATTCTATTGCACGAGAGACTGAGTGGCTACGGAGCGGTGCTGCCACTGAGAAATGCTGCGCCGCACTAACACAAGAGCAACACGGACGCGGAAGCCTCGCGACGCGGTCAAATAAACAAGTAACATTATTCGAGCAAGGCGTACACTTCTATTCAGGTAGTCAAAGATCTCTTGCCGTGAGAGAGGAGAGTCTGCCATGCAGCTTGTGCTTTGCATTTGTGGGCAAATACGATGTACTGTAGCAAGCCATGCGTTAATCATTAATCATAACGCCATCATGTACATTGCAATCGAGGTCCCTTGCACCGTGTGAGCATGTTTCTAGTGACATTGTGACAGACGCCGTCCCTGCAGTCGCCAATAGTGGAAAGCTTGCAGAGCGCGACTGCGGGAAAGGCCTTCGGGCAACATGTGACTGTCGTCCTCGAACGGTGACTGATTGCCAAGCATCTTCTTCTGCGCCTATAAAAGCAGCATAACTTCCTTCGAACTTTCATCATCAAGAAACGAACGCACACCTCCGGCACAACTTGCGCTACTATATCTCAACATGTCTGAATTCGCTCCCATCATCCCGCGCAACAAGATCGCCTTCCACGCCGACTCGAGTGTGCGCACCTGCGATCACTGCGGTGGCCCTGCGACACTCCGCTGCGCTGCGTGTCCCTCGACGGACATGACGTACTACTGCTCCAAGGAATGCCAAAAGGCTGATTGGAAGCCTTGCCACAAGCTCTTCTGCGCTAACAAGCAATTCTACGCGCTCACTCGTTCACTGAACCTGACGCATATCGAAGAGGCGAAGAAGTACGAGGTACTCGAGAACGCCGTTCGTCAGACCCGCCTCATGTGCCCAAAGTGGTATCTGCCTTACCTCTTCCACACTACTCCCGAGCAACGCCCCATCACCATGCTAGGCAACCCGCCCAACTCTGGCACTCTTTCGCGTTCCTTCTTCGTGGGCCATGACCTGCTTCAAAATATGACACCTGCACAAGCATCGGAGCGCGCTGCAATTCTGCGTCGCACCACTTATAAAGGCATCGACAACTTCTAGGACATCCCCTATGGCGATCGCCAGTGCTACAATCAGATGAGTGAGATGCAGCGTCTACCGCGCGGCATCATGCTGTTCTGGACGGACTACGAGATCGTGAGCTGTGGACTGTACAAGGAGAATTGGGGAGAGGGTCAGACACCAATCATCGATCCGTGGGCTGTGACCTTGGGTCCGGAGACAGGTGCGGTAAGGTGCATGTTTGTGGGTGGAGCTCATCAGGGTTTGCCAAAGGACTTGCCCATGTTCTGAGAGTAATGCAGGGCGGCGCGACCAGAGTGAGCTCATGACTTCAACTGCGAATGGCCGCTGCTTGCGACCTAATTCCCGAATCCATAAGAGCGGTCGCGAACAGATGAATATGGCGGGGTTCCACACTACCGTCCCTCCCGATACCCATAGCAATAAACACCATACTGATAAACTGAGGTGCGAACTGTGGGTGGCTCCGCTGCACTCATCTGTACCGCGAGTACTCCATCAAGTGCGTTTGTTTCAATTCAGCTTCTTCCTCGAGTTTGCTTGCCTCAGCTTCCACAAATGGAACATGCGCGCGAAAATGTAGTCCTGCTCCACCGTTAGCCAGCGCTTCTCGAAGATCGCAATGGTGCATGAACTTACTAGGAAGCCGACAGGCAGGAATGTGCTCGCGAACCATACCAACCAAGCTCCATATCCTGCCCAAAGCTGCCTCCTGCGGCTGTTGATGACCCTCGGCACGACGTACTTGGCATACTTCTCGTTCGCTACGCCAACTTCCTGACTATGTTTCAGACGTCTCTGATACTCCTGTGCAAGGGGCACATATATCGAGTCCTCTGGTAGCTCTCTCGGCGTATTTGCGATATTGCTCTTCACACCACCAGTCACCACCGTAATGACCTTGACGTCGAACGGCTTCAGCTCAACCCGCAACGTATTCGAGTACTGATGTAGCGCAGCCTTCGAAGCATTATACACACTTCCAAAGACATACGGCATGATTGCCGCCAGACTGCCAATCTGCACGATAGTGCCCTTGGCCTCGATGAGCAGTGGCGCAAAAGCCTGGCACATCCTCATAACACCAAAGACATTGGTCTTGAATGTCTCTTCAACTTCATTGAACTCGATGTCCGTGGCAGGCACAGTATAGTTTCGTCCTGCATTGTTGACGAGATAGTGCAATTTGCCATCCGTGATACGCGCGACATCCTTTTTCAATTGTGCTACGCAGTCGGCATCGGTGACGTCGGCAGCGAGGAGGGTTATGCCTCGTGGGCCGAGGTCTGCGATCTTGGACTTGCTGCGCGCGGTCGCGATGACTTGAAAGCCTGTATATATTCAGCAGAGTGACTGGCGTTCAGATCCAGACACAAGTACCACGCGATTGAAACTCGCAGGCCAGCGAATGTCCAATGCCGCCTTGCGAACAGCTGCGTGATGGTCAGTCTGGTCTGCGCACCTATTCATCTTCCACATACCCAGTGATTAACACGAATTTGGGGCTTGCTGAGGGCACCATCGTTTTAGTATGGTATGCTGTAGAAGTGAGGAAGTTGGATCAAGGCTCATTTGAGAACGAAACAATGCGATGGAAACCCTCGGTACAGTACAGATAAGGTTTGCGCCTACGCCTACCAGCTTCATGTGATATGACGAATGGCAGCAATCAAATGTTGAGAAGACCTTTGCCACACGATCATGATGGACGTCAGGGATTAGTGATATTCAATTGACTACGATGTCGTACCCGCGCACGAGCAAACAGACGAAGAAGAATCCAGCGTGATAGTGAAGCTGCCGATTCACTTACGTAGTCACGTAGCCACGCTGCCCAAAGCTCCATGCTGTCCTGATTGGTGGATGTGGCTGGAGAGGGTGATATTCGACCCCCTATGAAGCACTAAATTACTGACCTCAAGTGGATCTGCTCCAACCGACCCGGTCCCTCCAGCTTTGATACTGCAATGTGTCCGTTATTTCAACTTGGTCTTTCATCGAGCTTCATCTTACATACGTCGCTTTGAACCGTCACTGCTTGTTGCGCCTCACCGGGCTACCATGTCATGGTCTCTCTAGCCTCGACCAGTTGTATGGAGGTGGTTGCCTCAACACCAATTCCACAAGTCAACAACACGCCAAGACACAGATCATGCTGGCTCATGCGGATCTTTGGTCTTCGCTTGTTACCGACCTCTGATAACAAGGAAGCACAAGGCTGCCCCCTGTCTTTCTCACCATCTCAGCTCTGCCTCAGCTGAGAAAGAATACCCTGTAGATGTGGAGATCAACTGATGCAACAGCTCAGCCTGCTGCTGCATGTGTATCTGCAAGTCGAGTGATAAGACCTGCTAAGCTATTCCCTCGGCCGTGGACCGACCACTCAGACCTTGCAAACGCTTCAGCGTGTTGTTATGCATACGTTCAGCGGCTGCCATCGCAGGCTAAGCATACGAAGCACGCTGTTCTACGGGATAGACTCCGTCATGATTGGATGTGTAGCATATGGAACACTAACTCAAAGCTGCAGATCGTCGCGAGCAGCCGGTCAATACCCAGGCTTGTCGCCTTCAGCTGCTACCAGCGCTGGGATTTCACAACCTTTAGCGAGCTGTCCAACGTATACTTCGACTTCCGTCAGCCGCGGAGGATGGATTGTGACCGCTAGAGACCCGATTTGGACCTCTCCAAATGTTGCAATATCACCAGTGGGGTCTTCGAAAGCCGCCTCGACTCGAGCTCTGAGGGCGGTGTGCCCCGTCAGCTCAGCTGCTACAGGCTGATTTCTTGACTTTGCAAACTGAAAGACATATAAGTCCTTTCTTGAGCGATGGATGCCAGCCGGCGACCACGATCTTCGACCTCCCTTTCCCTTGTGTTCTCCCTCTAGCCGTCACATTCTCACATCGATCAGGCAACTCACCTTACAAACATGACAGCTACCGAGCATACTATAGCTGATATTGACTGGGCGTCAGTGTTTTCCGCTAGCGCTAATCAATACACACATTAATTCCACCAGCAAGGTTTTAGATGCCGATGGCAACGTCCATCTTCCATACGACCAAGTCACTCCACTTTCCTCGTTGGTCTTTCGACACGGACCGCGTATCTGCGAAGACCCTTGATCTGATAAAGCTGAGAAGAGAAAGAAAGGTCTTGGTAAGTTTTTTGATTCCTCGACAGCGACTTGTAGAGGCTAATTATCCAAGGCTTCGAATATGCCGAGCATGCTCATCTCGGAGATTTCGTACTCTCTTGAACTCAAGGACGGCTCTAGTGTCATAGCAAAAGACCATCCATTCACGATGCGCAATGGGCTTAAGCTTACCTTTGAGCAAATCAACGGTCTCGCAGCAGATTTCTACGCAACTAAGAATCCCATCAGCGACGGTCGCGATCTCAATGGGCAGACACGAAACTCTCAAGCAGCGTTCGATGCGCTTGATAAGAACAGCGTGAAGATGCCTGCTGAAGCGACAACTATCTTAGGTCTGCTCCAGGACGAGGTCGACGAGATCAACAAAGCTGCTGCTGCAGGTATCGACCCCTCTACAGTCTATGCCAAGCTGACCAAAGCACGGCATTCTTCAACGCTACCCTGGATCGCCCAGATCCGCAGCTCAAATATCTGCAGCTCTCGCTTATCAATTGGGATCATTTTGGAGCTGATGCGCGCACAGCATAGAATGCCGGCCATTTTCAAGCTTTGGGAGTTGCTGCCATGGGAGATCTGGAGCGCGGTTACGCAATGGATGCGGTATGGTTGGTCTTTCACAGACTTTTCGCAAGCGAGATCTGACTTGCTTGCCCAGTTCGCTTGCCACTATCTTGAAGATAGCTTCTCCGCTGGGCACATCAGGACACCGAGGCGTGTGTTACACAGTGGCAACGATGTGACAGCGGACAAATGTGCCCAGGTATGCCCTTGAACATTCATCAAATCACCAACTCTTCTAACTTGAAACTAGTACATGCACGGTGCGGATGAAGCCTATGACACGTTGATGTAAGCTCTGACTAACACAAAAGTCCGCCAGATGAGGAGAATGCCATCGGTCTCACTGTCGCTAATCCCGCAGGTGAGACCTGGCGCATCTATGGCGACAAGCGTCTCCTCGACCAAGCTGACGACCAGAATCGCGCTCGCTGCCTCAACGCCATTCAAGCCTCCGTCGACGAAATCTTCCATGCTTGGGCCCACAAGCATGCTCAGCAGTGGCCAAACTACTCCGCTTGGGAGCATGCGCCTGCACTTCCTGCATCGCAGTCAAATGATCAGAAACTGGCGGCGCTATTCCTGCCCGATGGTTCTCGCAGGAACGTGATCGAGCACAGATGCAGAGATGCAAGCACTACATACACCAAGAACTGGTGGTTCTGGAGTACGGCTGCGGCGTGTATGAACAGTGGCCTGTGGAAATATCCGATCACGATGAATTGTCCTGGTGTACAATTGGACGAGAACGGACTAGTGATCGGAGAGACGACGGAACCTGATCCAGCAGACCCTATTGGTCTCTCGGGTTCGGAAAGCTTCTGGCTGAAATACTCTGGTCAAGATCGCAGCGCAAGCGATGCGAGAAAAGCTACAAGACTGAAGCACAAATTGCTCCCTAGAATCATTGCATCAGTACGTTGCTGGCTCACGAAAATTGCAAGACACGACAAGGCTCTGTAGAAACATGACTTACCATGTGCATACTTGAACGACTCGATGTAAGTTCCTATGACGAGTTCACGCTGTTCGCCTTCCAAGGAGAGCACATACTCGATACTCTCAAGTGCCTTCTTGATAATCTATCTTTCTATCAGCTTTACTTCTCGGCAGCACGAAAGATACTCACACGGTTCCTATGCTTCTCGTTCCTTAACACATGCTGAAGACCGATCCTCAAGCTTGTCTGGATCACGGCACTAGTCACCGTAATGCCCACAGTCGTACCAACCATGCTACTGAGATGCGAACTTGAAGCTGCGGATGCGCGATCCTGCTCCTCGATGCCAACTGTAAGCGAGATAAAGGCGACCGACAAAACGAGCCCATTTCCGAACCCACCCAGGACCGTGTATACCAGCTCCCATGGCTTAGCGTGTGCATCCCAGCGCAACGCTAGAAGCAAGTAGCATGCTGAAGATGAGAGAGTGGCTAATGCCAGCATCAATCTGTATCGCGATGAACGTCTGGTCCAACAGCCACCAACAAGGCCGCCGACTGTGACGCCTCCGACAGCCGGAAGGAGATACATCCCTGCTTCTGTGGTCGAGACTCGCTTCGTGATCTGGAAGTACATCGGAATGGTGTACATCATGCCTAGTTGTGCGGCTGCCTGGAAGAACATGATCGCATTAGACACGAGCACATTTCTCTTCATAAGCAACCTGGGTGAGAGAATTGGCTCGGTGGCGTAGCGTTCTTCGTATACGACCCAGAAGAGAAGGCAGAGCACAGAGGCAGTAAAGAGGATCCGTATCGTCGCGTGACTCCAAGGAAGCATAGTGCCTCCGATCTCGAGCGGCAGGAGTGAAAGCAGGATCCCACAACCTAGAAGGACAGCTCCGACAAAATCGATTCTCCTGAGCCGGCTTTCAATCTTGGATTCACTTGACAATGTAGCAGCATAATTAGGTACCAGGAACCAGATCAGCAGGATCGTCAGGAATATCGGTGGGCATTGTCCTAGAAATGACCTAAGCATCATTAGCCATTGCATGTTTTGATGGACAAGGAAAAGCATGCCACCGCCAGCCCACAGTATCCGTCAGGAATCCACCGATCGGTCCACCACTCGCGCGACCAGCGGTCATAACAATGCCAATGTAGCTGCGCCAGGGCCCGATCTCCTCAAATGGTACAAGATCCGTCACGATGATGGAGACGATGGAATGCATACCTGCTCCACCGAGGCCGGATATGACACGTCCGGCGACAACAATTCCGAATGAAGGACCTAGACCGCTACAATCAGGTCAATAGAGTACCGACCGGCGTCGCTGTACACACACCAGACAAGACTGTCGGCTCAAGCATCAGCGCTTCATTCTTAAACAACGGGGTCCTGACAACATACTTCCCGAGGGCAAACAAGCCCGAAGCAACAATTAGCAGAACTGAGCGTCCGAAGATGTCGCTTAGCTTCCCATACATCGGCATAGCTACGCTCATCGCGAGGACATAGCTAGTGGCGAGCCAGGATGCATTGGACAGACTATTGAAGTCAGACGCGATGCGGCTATATGTTGCGAGGACTATGGAGCCTTCTGCGTTCGCTATGAAGACTCCTAGGTAGTAGGGCGTTATTTTTGCGAGTTCGCATGCATCTGGTGTTCTCCATGGAACATACCTATCATGAGAAGACCCAGAGTGCTTGCTGCGGAACGTCCATCGGAGCATCTTTCATGCTCTTGAGATGATACATCATCGTTCTCGGTGACTTCATCATCTCTGTCGTGATCTGTTCTGAGACGCGAAGCACTTCCATGCTGCGAGCCCAGTAGAGGCTCTCGTTCCGGGGCTGCCCTGAGTGCTGCCATTCCTGATGTCAAATGTCACGGCACAAAGACGTGACAATGGAGGATCGAATTCAATGTCCACGTGAGCCACCGTGAGGTCGGAGAAAAAGGCATGACTGTGTGGGTTTAATTCGCTGCAGGTACTCGGATACTCGGGTCAAGCAGCCGCAGATGATCATATACCGAATTCGGAACACGCCCCCGAGGGCTTTCTTGGTCGCATAGGCATGGTTGCATTGCATGGCGTGGTTATGATTGTGTGGTAATGGTTCTTAGTAGCTGACTTTTGCCGTCTAATGCCGGATACATCGTCGCTCGCTGGATCAAACGACTTGCTGTCAGCCCGACGGAGATCGAGTCACACAACTTGCTCAAATGCTTCAATATGTACATGCTATGCTGATGATATGTCTGGCTCATAGAAGTCTCAGACGCATCAAGTCCAGACACTCCAATCAAGACCGTATCGCTCGAACGCCTTTCCATCGTTCTTCCAACTAGGGCCTTCCGCCTCAGGGAAATACCCATTCTCACAGTGATCATATTGCACTTTCGTCTGTTCTTTAAGGTAGAAGCGATCGTATCTGGCTGCTAGTGCATCTTTGAGTGTCGTGATACTGCCATCAGGATGCAGCGATTTCCATGGCTCACGGCATACTCGACCTTCGCACGACTTGAGAACTAATAGCAGCGCATCGAGACGTGAGACGACTTTGTCGATTGCGTGACCGGCTATGTGTCGTGCTGGACCCAGCTCGGATGTTGCTTTGAGCAGATTGTCGAGTTGACCAGGGTCGTTCTGATAATGCGATTCAGTACTTGGCAATCAATCGCAGACGAAGGAGCACTCACATCCATGTCATACAGCTCATGCTCATTATTACACCAAATGCTGTAGTGAACATTGAATCCGGAGCCAAACAGTCGGATAGCCTTGTACGTATTATTCTGATGCAAGGTTCCTGCACAAACCTCAGCAACGCAATGCACAAGACATGCAGTAACTTACGATCATACTCCCCCTCCCCTCCAGCAAAGCCCCAGTACTCAACATTAGCATATTCCCGTCTGTTGAGGGAACTACTCTCTAGTCGGCTTCTCTGCATCGGAATCGCACGCCCGTCTAGGTCCTCGCGTGAACTAATTCCTAGCATCTCGAGGAACGTCGGGGCGAGATCTGTATGGGTCGTGACAATGTCGGTGCTGAAGTTCACAGCTACACCGGGCCCGCGTACAATCAAAGGGATATTCACGTCTTCTTCGTAGCCGCAAGACTTGCCTGGCTGGAGCCGGTGCTGTCCGATGTGGTAGCCGTTGTCGCTGCTATATATAATATACGTATTCTTCAGGAGATCCTGGGCTTCGAGACGTTTGAGTACTCCGTCTACAAGTTCGTCCACGGCTTGAAGTGCTCGCAGTCTTTGTCTATATAGGTGATCATTGTAGTCAACGTTCTCGTCAGTCTGCTTCGGCAAGTCAAGCAACCAATTGGCTCCTGAAGGCTACAATTCGGTCAACATTTGACGTAAATCTTATGGGAAGCGCTGGAACATACGAAATCTGGATTGAAGTTGTTCGTTCGCGGTACGTACACATCTCCAAAAAGATGCCGGTGGCGCTCAGCTGCGACTGGCGCACTAAATTTGACTTCGTAGTCATCACCAAACGGATTCCCATTCATCTCGATATTCACATGAGGTGCGCTTGGTGCAATGGTAAGAAAGAATGGCTTCTCCGCTTGCGCAGCTTCCTCCAGTAGCCGGAAAGCTTTTTGTGTAAGGACATCCGTGACATATTGTCCTTCGTAGCTTCGTGGAGGCTCTCGATCACGCTGAAACGTGCTGTTCATGTAATTGTATGTGTATGGATCGAGTAAGAAGTCCTGTTCTCGATGAGTCGGTGCGCATTATCAAGGATCAGAGAAGCATACAGTTCCAGTGAAGCCAGCAGGGTACGGCGAATCGTAGTTTGATATCGAGTGAACATTGAAGAGCTTGCCAGTGTAGTAGACATTATATCCAGCTTCCTGGAGCCATACTGGAAGATATCGCTGGTTGAAGCCTTGTTCGACAAACTTGGGATATCCGCCTGGGAGCAGTTAGCTTGGTCAGTGCCCGCTTGAACTCGTCCGCATGTTTCATGTACCATATGGCGGATTCACGTCCGTAATGTTCGTGTTATGAGCCGCTTTCCCAGTCCATAGAGTTGCTCTTGAAGGGCAGCATACTGCGGTCGTGCAATAATGCTTGCTGAAATATGTGCCTTGGTTCAGCAAATGCTTCTGCACGTAAGGCATGAACTTGAGCGAGTCAAGGTGGACATCTTGGTCATCAGTGAGTATGAAGACTATGTTCGGCCGTTCCTGTTTCTCGAGGCTGAGAGGTAGCTGCTCGGCGAATGAAGTGTTGGTGAGCTCAGAGCAGATCCCGAGCAAAAGCAAGGCAGTCTTCCATCGCATCTTCAATCCTGGCTAACGAAGGAACTGGTCGAGAGTTCCGAGTCTGCGTGCGCACAATCGCCATGTGCGAAGGACCAGTCCACCTCAAACCCTGAAGCCGCGCGCCACGAGAGAACTCTCTCCAGCTCCGCGGCCTCGGAATACTGGCGAACCTGTACTCTGTTGATAATTTCCGGTACGCTACCAGGTTCTTGTCAAGAACTCAGTCGGGCCATTCAAGGATGAGAACATGCCATTGGAGGATTATGATCCAGTCAACAGGCGGTCAAAGGTTTGATCAGCGGCCATCGTGGCCAACCGTGCGGTTCGCAGGTCACGAAAACTTGGTGGAGTCGAAGAAAAGTCCCTGATCTGCAACTCGCAAGGAGATGTTACTGCATGAGGTAGCAATCGTTCGGATATATGCAACCGCGGCGGGGTTTTCAAGCCACAGTCTCAGATGTTCGAATGATGTGCTGGAAAATTCCCACTCGGACTCCCCAGATCAGCACGGAATCACATCCGGATTCGACAATGCCATCATGTTTGAACGGCATTGCGTGCTAAGCTCGCTAAGTCGGGTCGCTTGAGAGCTAATCACGCGACTACTATGTAAGTTATATTCAGGTGAGCTGAAGGAGTCTTTGCGGCACCGTTTTGTGCCTCAAGCTCCTTCTCTGTTCGCCCGATAACAGGATTGGTCCCTTAGCAAATGGCTTCAGACGACAAGGTCGCGCCCATCGCGGCAGTCAGTCATCCAGATGCCATCGATGCGTCTATCACAGATGCGCTAGCCGTCGAAAGACTGGCAGCGGTGGATCCCAAGTTCACTGTCCTGAGCGGCGATGCCAAAGTCGCGACCCAGGCTGAACAGGTGATGACAGTGCGCGAAGCCATCAGGAAGTATCCAAAAGCAGTTGCATGGTCAATGCTGCTCTCCAGTGCCATCGCGATGGAAGGGTTCGATATCGTGCTGATCTCTGCGTTCTTCGCATATCCAGAATTTCAGAAGAAGTACGGCGAGATCACTCCGAAGGGTACATACCAGGTTTCGGCACCGTGGCAGGCTGGCCTATCAAACGCGGCGAGAGTTGGAGAAATTATTGGTCTTCTGCTGAACGGTTGGTTCGCTGAGCGATACGGTCATGTCAAGACGATGCTGGCGTCCCTGGTCCTTCTCATCGGGTTCATCTTCATTGCATTCTACTCGCGAAACATCAAGGAGTTGTTCGCGGCGGACTTGTTGATGGGTATACCATGGGGCGCATTTCAGACACTGGTGAGTATGAAGATGCCTTGTAGTTGACTAAAATTGACGCTTCCCGAAGGCTCCAGCCTACGCTTCGGAGGTCTGCCCAATTGCGCTGCGACCATATCTCACCACTTACGTCAACATGATGTGGGGTGTAGGCCAGCTACTGGCGACCGGTGTGCTCCGCGCGTTACTTTCTCGATCCGATCAATGGTCTTACCGCATCCCGATGGCGCTACAGTGGGCATTCGCGGTACCTCTGCTCATCAGCATCTCGTTCGCCCCAGAATCCCCGTGGTTCTTGGTCCGACGCGGCAGAGTCGACCAGGCTCGGAAGAATCTGCAACGCCTTTCCATCCAATCTCAAGAAGATATTGATTTGACTATCGCCATGATGAGACACACAGATCAAGTCGAGAAGGAGATCTCTGCCGGAACGTCTTACGTGGATTGCTTCAAGGGCGTCAACTTGAGACGAACAGAGATCACCGTTATCGTATGGGTCATTCAAGCCGCCACGGGTGCGTCGTTGATGGGCTTCTCTGCCTACTTCTTTCAGCAGGCTGGACTTCCGACCACTATCTCATTCGACTTCTCGCTGGCACTATACTCCACAGCTATCATTGGCGTGGTGATCTCGTGGTTCGTCATGGCACGTATTGGACGGCGGACTATCTATCTGCTCGGCTTGAGTGCCATGTTCTTGACTCTGATTACGATTGGGTTCCTTGCAATACCGAGCATCTCCAAAGGAACGGCATACACGACTGGCAGCCTGCTCTTGGTCTTCACGCTGGTCTACGACATTGGCGTCGGTACTGTTGCATACTCCATCGTGACTGAGATGCCATCAAGTAGACTCCGCACTAAGACGATCGTCATCGCACGAAGCTTCTACAATGCTCAAGGCTGCATTAACAGTGTTCTGACACCGTACATGCTCAACCCTACGAAATGGGACTGGAAGGGCAAGGCAGGCTTCTTCTGGGGCGGCATGGCTTTCATTTGCCTGACCTGGTGTTTCTTCAGGTTACCGGAGCCGCACGGTCGAAGTTTTGCTGAGATTGACCTCCTCTTCGAGCGTAAGGTGCCGGCGCGGAAGTTCAAGTCTACGGAGCTAGATGCATTCGAAGTTGCGGAGCATGAACAAGTGGAGCCACGACGGAGCACCGAGAAGGTCTGATTGAGTTTGTTGGCCCTGAAAAGAACATTTGATTGGGTATATGAACTACAGTTGTAACTTCAAGCACGTTCGTGCACATCGATCACGGTTGAGGTTGTGCACTCACGTGTCATGGCCCTATTGAGAGTGCTCGGCCTCAGAGCAACCAGATATCTAAATCCCACATAGAATTCCTCATCCGAGATCCCACACATATTCTTCGAACGTTCAGCCGAATCGCCATGCAAGACTTGAACCCTATGCCGATTCTGACGCCTATCGCGCGATACAAGCACACACCACATCGAAACACTTTCCGCCGATATTGCCAACAGACTTGCACTACCAGTAATTAGCAACATGCGCGATGCCCACTCAACGACTCAATACATACGCTCTTCTCACACTCAGCTGGCTTGCAAAGGGGTGCGGTACCCTCGCGCACTGGTTTCTCGCCACTGGTCTCGAGCCCAGGGCTATCGCAGTTGTGTCCATCGAAAATAGTGCATCCGCTACCTGGAAGGCCTGCTTTAAAGAGTGGAGTTGACGTGACGAAAGCTGCCAAAGCAATGATGAGAAGGGTTGACTTCATGGTGTAGTTCTTTTCCGGCCGATCAAGTAGGTGAGTTGGTGTTCAAGTCCTATGTCTATTCCTTTTGCTTCGATCTGGGCGGCCAACATCTATATACTCTTCACGCAGAGATCTCTTGGACTTTTGGCCCCAACATCCTGCGAGCGTGAAAAGATATTTCTAGACATCTCCGCTTCTTTCAAGATCCTCAAAATGCGAAGGGCCAATGCAGTCTCGTGTAGACGAAATGGTCGTGGCACACAAGGCTAAGGCTGAATGCGGAGTGTGGGGGCTATGCACATGACTCGGCCAATCCGCAACGGGGGTCTCATTCAAACATTAAAGGCCAAGCAACGAGGAGCGATGGAAAGTTCCGATGTGACTATATATGGATCGCTCTTGCCGTTGACTGTTCAGGAGACCTTTTTGTTTCAGATTTTTCGAGGGATTAACTGCGTGCTGGGGAATGGTGTGACACAGAAGAGCTTCAGGTCTAACGCATCGGCCATAGCGAGCGAAAGTATCGTTGACTGCCGCCTATATCCATATAATGGTGTATGAAGTTTCTGAGACTTTCGTTTACGGTGTTGTTCGCATCGTCCAGACATATATCAAAGTGATCGGCAGCAGATACCCGAGCATGCATGAAACTGGAGCAAAGTGGAGCTCTTCCTGCCCACACCAGCGAATTATCTCCCGTGATCTGAGCTGTCAACTCACTTCCATCCTGCCAAACACCAACTCGGTTGCGTCTAGCCTCCATACAGAAGTCCCACATCCTGCATATGGCTAGCACTGGTCAGTCATCACGCATTATGCAATGCCCATGCATAGAACACCAGCAGCAATGCACAGAATTTTATGGTACGCACCAGCAACATGACTTGACGCATTGCTACACCGGATGTTGCATGGGAATGTCGTCCAGGTCAAGAGATCTCTTGAAGCTTGATCGTCATCCTCACTTGCGCCTCCGGAGTAGACTCCCTCCCATCCGTCACATAATTGCTTCAAGTGATAGCACAATATCTGCGCAGGTCCATCCACAATGCTCTTCTCCGATCTTAGGTGGGGCACCGACATCGCCACCATGTACGTCCTCATCAGACCCCTCCCCTCACCACGTGAGCCGAACTGATATCGACGCTAGCATCCTCATCTGCTTCAACTGCGTCGCAATCTGGTCAGCCGTTCCACTTACGATCCGCATGTTCGCCACCATCCGCGACAAGCGCAGTCTGTACTTCCGCGCCACATTAGCATCATCATGGGGCCTCTGTCTGCGTTCGCAAGCCTACCTCATGGGCTACTACAATCGCTCCATCCCGTGGTACATCTCCGGCACTCTCTCCCAGATCGGCTGGATATGTATGGTCTCTGGGTTTGCGCTTGTGCTGTGGAGTCGGCTGGGCTTGATCTTTGGGAACCAGCGTGTGAAGAGATACCTGCTCTACATGATTGTGTTTAATGGCGTGGTGTGGCACACCATCATGACCGTTTTATCCATGATATTGTGGCAACAAGCTGGCCATGTACAGCCGACAGCACTCTACAAGCGAGTCCAGCGCGTGAACGTGGTGTGCGAGTACATCCAGATCTGCTTCTTCAACGGCCAGGAAATGCTCATCTCCTCTGTGTATATCTACGCGGCGTACATCTACCTACGCGACTTCTCCAATCTCGGGTCGCCGGGCACACGCGCTAAAGTTCGGCGCGCGATCGTTCTACTACTAGTCATCCAGGCGATCGTCTCGTTCATCGATGCGGCGATCATCACAATCGACCTATTAGGATTACTGCAGCTGAAAGGGATGATACACTCGTTCGTGTATTGTGTCAAATTAGAATTGGAGTTCCTTGTTTTGAACCAGCTCGTGGAGATCTCAAGGTTGGGTGTACCTGGACTGCCATCAAGCTCGCGTGCGAGTGGGCGGTCGGACATCGAGAACGCTGTGGTGGCTGCGGCACCCGTCGCCGCGATGGCTACAGCTGTGAGGATTGAAGATCGAGACGAAATTGGAGCAGATGAACATGGGCAGATCAGTTTCAGCGATGCGTTGAAGGACCGTGGAATGACTGTTACGCAACCAATCTCACCGTACAGCGATATTCCGGAACGCTCAAACGTGGGCGAGCAATCGAGACCTGCTCAGTCGTCAGAAGTATGGATAAATACATAGCAGAGTGTGGCCGAAAGTGGTTCTGAATCTTTAGCAAGCATTTATACAGGCATCTTTTGATGTTCGCACTTCTCGCTCACTGATCCCGCAGGCTACATCGGCTGAATCTCAGAGCAAATTTCGATTATACGACATGGTGATTAGAGGCATTAAGTCTCTGTCATTCCGAAAGTACCGAAGCTCGTCTTACCGAGCGGCAGGAGCTGCTCCACCCTGCTGGCCTGGGTTCATCCTGCGGCCCCTGTGTCGTAAAGTCAGCAAAAGTATGTGCAGAATCGAGAATGAACTCACATGAAAGATCTTGAGAAGAAAGAGATAAGAACCATTGGCAACCAGCTGGGCATCTTAGCCATTCCCCAGAGGAAGTATGCCACCGGCACAATAACACCAAACTTGATCAGAGGGCTATCGAATGGATGGAAGAGACCCTCATACGGCCCCTTCTTGGCATAATTTTCCTTCGTGTGGATCTCAATGATTTCTTGCGCTGTCACGGAGGTGCGGTTGAGTGGGGTGTAGTATACGCTTGTCGCGGGCGTGGATTGGTCGGCTAGCGGCTGTGGGAGCAAGAAGTAATAGATTGATGGGGGACCCGCGGCCCATGAGTTGCAGAAGACCTCCTCTTGCTCGCAGTCGAGCACGGCGAGTTGAGGACCCTTTGGCTGGGCTGCGAGAACGGGCACAGCTTTCTGTTTCGCCAATTAGCTTGAACAGCTCCCACCTGGTGGTAGTGAAGCACTCACGTTCCATTCCGCATCCGCGGTATCGCAAAATCCAAGGCAAGTCTTGTTGCCTCCCGTCAGATAGATCATCCACGGCTCAGGCTCAGAGCTCTGCGCCGCTGCCGCGCTAGGCTTCACCACATTTCTCCAGTCGTTGAAATGCAGCTGATGTACGATCTTGTCTGCGACTTTCGCGGCGCCAGCGTCAACAGATTCGGGCACGAAGGATGGGATCGAGCTCGGGATGTATGATGACGCGCCTTTGACTGCGTCCTTGAGCTTGCCGAACAAGCCGCCCAGTGGCGCTTGATCTTGTGCGACCGAGAGCGCTGGAAGCGCGAGAAGTACCGATGAAGTGCGCATCTCTTCTAATATTGTGATTATACGCGATTAGATGGCTTGGAGGACGAGCTTGGGGAGATCTGGCTCGGTCAGGGTCTAGTTTGGGAGGAAGTGTATATCAGACCAATGCGCCTGGTTCTGAAATGGTCGAGAGAATGACAAGAAGGTCCAAGTTGGTGAGGGAGAGGCGTCGACTAAAGGTCTGGTGAAGAAGTCTTGATGAAGAGGGAGAATCTGAACAGAGAGATGTAAACGGTGGCTTTGCGACCAATCTCTCTAGCAACACGTTCTAGGGTTAGGGTGGTCATAGCTCGGAGATGATTGCCCGCACGCGAGATGTGGGGAAATGTCACGTGCGAGGCTGAGCCCGAAGTTCGAACAGAACTGGAGTCAAAGAAGAAGGTCGGAACCTCAGTCAGTCGGCGACATATGTGCCTTTCTCCGAGACGAAATCGACAGCAAACCCCGCTGCCGTGAGAACTTGGTATGGATTCAAGGCGTCGGAGATGAAGAGACCTGTGGGGCGCCCGCCATGCCATGGAGCCGTGGCGGAAGTGACGAAGATGACTGCGCGGCGTGGTAAAGGCATGATCGTAACAATGGGTAATAATGATTCATCCGACTCAAAAGTGAATGAAACTTTGGGACAATGACACTTCGCTGCTGCTGTTGTACTAATAGCTTGATACAAGTCGCCTCGAGCGACCTGGCTGTTACATGCCAAGTGATGATGGTGTGGCATAGCTGGAGCACTTGTAGTCAGCAGTGACAAGCTTCTCCCGGTGGACATCTCGTATCGATGTCCTCGACTGAGATCGAAAAGCCAGCTAGCTCTCGGGATGAAAGCTGCTTGTCTCGCGCGAGAAGCTCAAGCACGCCCGCCAAATCATCAGATGGCGAGCTGCACGTCACGACTTAGAGTCTCTGAGTGCCAGAACAGGCAGTATCAATCCGGATCAGCCGGTGCAAATGCCTGACAGAGATTCTACGAAGGCATGACCTGCCTGAGTAAGCGTCCAAATACGCCCCTGATCCGATCCGGTCTCTCCTGAGCAGCCGTGAGCACAACAGCAGTGCTTATGGCGAATACAGCTTGCTCGCGCCATCGATGCTACACACGTCAGTCAGTCATCATCTCAGACTCTCAAGAATTGGATCAAGCATACCTCAGCCAAATACCTCCTCGGAAACCAAACCCCCAAACCCCTCGGCAACACAAACAACATCAACTCCGTCCTCCTCCGCTCAAATTCGCAAAGAACACTCCACCCACAAAGCAGACACCCGCCCAAAACGCACAACCCGCTATCGTACATCTGCGGCGTGATCGTCTGCTGACTGAAGAATTTGGGCACGAGTCTCGTGCGCGTAAGGCACACACCGTAGTAGAAAAGTGCCACAAATGCACCAAGGAACGCGGAGCTGCGCGTCGTGTCGACGATGATTTTGCGGATGAGAGCCGGGTTACTAGGGGACTGAGCGCGGAGTTTGCGCGCAAGGACGAGGAGTTGGAGGGGTGCGTAGACGCCGAGAGCGAGGCGAGAGGCGCGCCAGAAGCGCCATAAAGCGTGTTTCTCGCAGCTAGGACCGCAGCCGTGGTGCACTAGCTCGCAAGGTACTGGTATGGTCTTTGCAGGATCACCGTATTCCTCTGGGAGGTTGTAGTCCTTGGCCATGGAGCCTAGCAAATCGGCCAGACCGGTGTCCTTTCCATAGATGAAGTTGCCGTAATGTGCTTGCCGCAAGGCATGGATGAGTCGTTCGTCGCACTCAGCGATACGGCTAATCCACTGGACATATGTGTATGGCAATCGAGAGGGCGCGTAGAAGAAGGCGTGCATGATCATTGCTGAGGAGGCGGCGAAGAGGATGGAGGAGCTCTTGCCTGACCACCATTGTGCCAGCTTCCCCTTTGTCCGCTTCGTCTGCCAGTACCATTGTGCTAGGACGTCGGCTGCGCGGACGAACGCGAATAGTGTCAGATCGATTGTCTTTCCTGCGAGTGGTACTCCTAGCGCCACGACTGGAGGCTTTGCATTCTGGGCTATCGCTGGTAGAGGAGGAAGACCAGGTGGTATTTTCGAGGGTCTCGATCTGCTGGGCGTGCGTCCATCCTCACTCGTTGTCGCACTTGCCGTTTGAGAAGACTTCCGGGATGGCCTGTTCAGAAGCCGGAAACCGGCTACGGCTGATATGAGTGCAGCAAGGAATCTAGCCGCCACACGATTGTTCCTGGTCCTCACAGCACTCTCACCACCATGAACCTTCGCATCTAAAGAGTGCAGAACATGATTAATCGGATCCCTCAGCACCGTCGAGCCTCCCACAACCACAGTACAGGAGACCGGGAATCGATTCAGCGCCAGCCCATCGTTCAGCGCTCCGCGCACCTGTCACACTCATCAGCCAACAGTGATCTCGTGACCTAAAGTCAGAAGCATGTGAAAGTGATACGAGGCGCGTTGTTTCCCCAGACTTGGCTCTGCAAGGAACCACGAAGATGAATAGGAAGGCTGCCGCGTGATCGACTGTAGATCAGAGATTGACTTGCCTGGCGGAGTGTTGTGGCTAGATCTCCATGCTTACGCAGCGATGAGAGGATGAGTGTGCCTATTCGAGGGAAGGTGGTCGAGATGTATGCCAGCAGAAAGGCTACTGAAGTCCTGAGCCTATGTCAGAGTCATGTCAAAAGCATATTGTTTTTGCTGCAGATGCGTTTTCAGAGAAGCTATTGCCTGGCACATTGTGTTCTTAGACTTGAGTCCGGGTAACTCCCGAAGATGAGTTCCCACAGCGGGCATCGAGAACAGCCTGGCCAAGACTCTGTAATGCTTGACAGGGAACTCAATTACGAGCATACTCAGGTCGCCGATTAGATCTCGATGCAAAGATGATACGCGTTTCCACCACCCAGGCAATGGAGAATAGGCAACACACGGAACATCCCCATCCGCTCTGTCTGCCATTAAACTTGAATGAAGATCAGACCGAGTGACCAACATACCCCGGCCTACCGGTCTCCGGATGATGGACCGGGGGAAATGGGGAAACCATGGAAATGAAGATCTGCTCAACTTACGGCTTTAGAACACTCTGACGAACATTCTGCGGAAGCAGGGTCGTCGCCGCCATGCTTGGATCGAGCAGACTCATCAAGCCGAAGCCTGTCGAGTCAAAGGGAGCAGAAATGCCGCTGACGTCGTGGATCACGACGGCATCTGGTCGTGGAGTCAGTGGGTGGTCGGTGCGCACGCGAGACGTGAACGCGCTGAGCGGTGTAAAGCGTCAAGCTCAAGATGGCCACGGGATGCGAGCGTGACCGACGTCAAGCCAAAGTCAAAGAAACGTCGATGCAGATGGAATCCTTGAATTGAGATCCCGCTCTGCGCTCGCCCTGACTAGCCCTGTAGCGTGCATTTGTTAGGGAAAAGGCTGATGCACAGAAGGCATCCCGGCTCAACTGCCCGTTTGGATCGGCTGCCGAGGCACCTCCAAAATGGTCAAACGAGAGTTTGGCCGAGAGGCATTGTTGGTGAAACGACGTTGGATGCAGAGTGGTACATGCGTGCAGGAGAGGAGATGCGCAGAGACTAGTGAACCATATTTGCATCGCCAGCGCGTGGGAAGACAGGCAGAAGTCTGGGGCAGTGATCTTGGTTGACGTGTGGGGTAGAGAACCAGTGGGACATCTCAGGGGAAACAGAATGCCGTACTGACCTGATGCACGCGAACTTCCAAATTCTTGAAGCCAGCGGTCAGTGGAATGGACAGCAAGACTTGACCAGCAGAGCCGCAGCCGGGTAGCGGAGGTACTGGCTAGGCTGAGGGTGGACGGCTGCGTCTTGGGGGAGGGACAGGGCTAATGTTGACGAGAGAAGTTTAATATCGTAGTGACGAAGCAGCACCTCTCCTGCAGAGGCGATCAGTACAATGGATACGCAGTAGTCAGTTGCAGACGTGCGACCGTGCCCGCAGAGATGCACAGCGTGTGCATGAATTAGTCACATTGGAGTTCTGGAGGTCTTCCCGCGTGGCCACCTCGAGTTCACGTCTGATCTCAGGTCCTCCGGAGGGTCTCCCACCTCGAGCTCCGATTCGCTGAAGAAAAGCTTTGGTGGAGCAACGCCCTCGATGGCCTGGAGGTACATAGAGAACGTACTTTCACATGCGATTTTTTCTCTCCCCCATCAAAGCTACCCTCTCTGCAGCGTGAGGACCATATTTCGTTGAGCAGGCTGCCTTTCGTTCTGCAGGCGATTGCGTCGTGCACCGTTTACACATACAACAGGGCACAACCGAAGCATTGCTCAATTCATCATCTATCCTGCTTTCCAGATCTATCTATTCTCTTAACCGTGGTTACTGCCCCAGCATTTATCTCCCCGAGATCTGGCTGATCCCATCATTGTCAACCATACCTTACTCATAATACTCCACACTACACGCGCCTCTTTTCTCTCCGCGTGCGCGACGACAAATCCCTACAGCTCCCACGTTCCCCAACGGACCACCGCCGGATTTTTCCACCTGGACTGCCGTCGAAAGCGAAGAGACGATAATTCGAATTAATTATCGATACGCTGATTGAATTGGAACTGCGCGACCATTGGCATATACTCGCATCCACGCAACAACAGATTCTCCGTATGGCGCGGTGGCTGGATGATGAATTCGAGTCACTGTGATCGCGCATCTCAGCTTTGTGTCTCTGTAGGACACCGAATTGCCTACTGCAGCGATAATGAACTCGGCTGGTGTTCCGCACACTCAAGAAGCAGCCCCCTTCGGATGTAAGCGAAACTCCCGTAGCCATGTCAATACCGTACCGAGCGAGACTCGACAAGCCGACTCTCTCTTTCTGCCTCTGCCTGACTCTCAGCCCTCTCTCTGCCCGTCTCTCTCTCAAAGATAATGCCTGCTCACATTGCATCACCGCCACAGACTCTTTCTACCAGAATGATATCGGCATCTCTCAGCCTCATCAGCCTAGTACCGCGCCGGCACCCACCTCGCACTCCTCGCAAGCGCCGCCTACCGCAGCTGCCGGCAACCCGCTGCTCAACAACCAGGAGGAGGAATTCATCAACAGCTTCTTCATGTCCCACTCGGGCGGGCAGGAGATGTCGACCGTCGGCTTCGACCTGGCCATCCAGCAGGCCGCCGACCAGCTCCATGGCGCCAACATGCCGCAATTTGGCTGGCTGATGAATGAGCAGCCACCCACTTTCGTCAATGCCTCTGCGACACCGAAGCAGACACCTGCGCCGATGCCGTACCAGCACATGGCGCATCATGGCAGTTTGGATTTTGGCAATCACTTCAGCGACGGCAGTGACATGCTGAGCAATACGCAGTACCAGCATATGCTGGCGCAGTCGAACATGATGCAGCATGCGAACATGGGACACGGACAGATGCATCCACCTCCGCCGCAGCAGCAGCATGCACCCTCGATGGTATCGGCACCACATAACGAGACCAGCGACATGATGCCCACGGCAAACGCTCTGACAGGCATGTCATCGCACTCGTCAAACCCCCTACTAGGCATACTCCCGGGCACCACCGTCACAGCACGTGAGATACGCGACCTGCTGGATGGCCACAATGTCAGCGGAACCTTCAACTCTCTCACGCCCATAAATACGGACCACGACGTGAGCCAGATCCAGAATGGACCTCATACCGCGCCAGCGCGCCTCGACGAAATGGCCGATGGACGCTTATACCGCTTCGGCTCAGACTCGCACTTCGGGCTCGACGGCTTCAAGCCCTCCTCCATCACCCAGGATCACAACT
Source organism: Scolecobasidium constrictum UM 578 (assembly GCA_000611715.1). Taxonomy (NCBI): domain Eukaryota; kingdom Fungi; phylum Ascomycota; class Dothideomycetes; order Venturiales; family Sympoventuriaceae; genus Scolecobasidium; species Scolecobasidium constrictum. The sequence continues at coordinate 76,831 of AZYM01000220.1, forward strand.
ACATCGCCAACCGGTTGACAGAGGAGCTGCACATGCTCAAGCCCATCAACCGGAGTAACGTCCCCACGAGGGCTTCCTCGCCAAACCACCATCTCTCGCAGCTAGCCGCAAACCATGCCCGCAAGCGCTCCGCCGCGCATATGGATGGCGTACCTGTAATAAAAGACGAAATCGACGAAGCAAATCACATCTCCCGCCCAAAGAAGCGGCGGAAAGACGACGCCATCTCCGACTCCGAAGACGTGACCGTCTCTCCAGCCACCAAACGCAAGTTCTCGACCGCGCACCCACGCATCCGGCGCGTCTCCTCCACAGCCACCGGCGACATGTCTCCAGGTGGCGGCGGCGCCTCGAAACGCCGGCGCTCCTCTGTAAGCGGCACCAACAAGGCCGCGAGCAGGGAAAACCTCTCCGAGGAGCAGAAGCGGAGTAACCACATCCAGTCGGAGCAGAAGCGGCGCAACCTGATCAAGCAGGGGTTCGACGAGCTGCGGCGGATCGTGCCTGAGCTTAGGGGAGGCGGGCTGAGTAAGAGCATGGAGCTCATGGAGGTGAGTAATTTCTTGGAGCAGGTCATCAATGCGAATGTGCGGTTGAGGGGGAGGCTGGGTATACCTGCTCCATCAGGGAAGGCGAATTAGGGGGTGTCATATCTGGGGAGCGTGATGTTTGTAGACCTTGGAGAGGTTACTTGTGCATATCTTTGAACGAGATTGATGACGGAAGGGAGGAAATCTGTATGATACCAGGACATGTTTGGGAAGGTGCGATATTGCCACGATATGTGTAGGAGTGGCCGATCCAAGAGGGTCAATCAAAACCGAAATGATTCAGTTCTCGAGATCTTCCAAATGCTTCAATGTCGTCTTCTACTATCTCCTGGTACTGTACAATGATCCACGACTACCATTCGCCTCCATCGTCTTCGCACTCGCCAATGATGTCATGCTCGACGTGCACGCCTCTATCTCGCGTCACGACCCAACGAATAACTGTAAATGAAGCAAAATAGTCATGTACTGTACGCTCGCCCTAACCAATCAACCCAAACGACGGGGGTATGAAGAGCTCAAAAAAAGTTATGTATACACGAAAAACCACCACTCTTTCCTTCCATTCGCACACAAAAATCCAGAAACAGGCGACCATCACCTCTCCGTCGGACTAACCGCCTCCCCCTCCTTCAACTTCTCCGCCGAGAAACTGCCCGGACTCCTCGCCAGCACCACCGGCGGTGCAATAACAGGACCCGGTCCCCCACCAACCCCGAAATCCGGCTCAGAGAACACAGGTTTCCCACTCGCCGTAGCCTGCCCCGCAATCTCCGCCTCCAGCGTCGCGACCGTGGGTCCAATCTGCGTAGCGCGCGGACTAAGCACGTCGCTGTGATTTGCATCAAGGGGAGAAGACTCCTCCGGCACGGTCGTCAGGGCCTCGCCTGTGATGCTTGAGGACGTGGTCGAAGACGCGAAGAAGGAGGGAGGAGCTTGCTCACTACTGCTACTGGTCTATTTGGCGTCTGAATGTGACGCGCCGTCTTTCGTGCTCGTTGGCGATGGGAGGTTGTGCGATGGGGGTAGTGGTGCTGCGTGAGCGGGCATGTCGCGCTGGCTGAGGCGGCGGCCTGAGCTTTCGGGTGGGGACTTGAGATGTTGCACTTCGAGGAGAGAGTTGCGGCGGAGCTCTTCGAGACGCTGGGAGGGGTTCTTGGGAGAGGAGAATGTTAGCCTTGTTGTGTTATTGGACCCGTGAGCCATGAGGGCGGTGGGAGGATTTCTTTGATGGGTGTAGAGGGCGCTCTAGGCGTCACGTCGCCACTGATATATGCCGGCGTCGCGCTCAGCGGATACTCAGCCGCGCTAGTCGTCGATTCGACGAGAACGGCTTCCTCGTTCTTGCCACCTTTATCCTCTACTTCAGCAGCACGCAACTCAGCGATCGGCGACGGTACAGGTTTCGACATATCTTCTGGTCCTGCAGTAGCCGACATCGATGGTCCGACAGCCGTACTTGCAGATGAAAAGGAGAAGTCCGACGAGCTGTGACGCGTCTTCGGCCGCGGTCGCAGATGCGGCGGCAACGGAATGTCATCCCAAGCATTCCGTGCCGGCGCAGGAGGCGGAGGTGGCTGAGGCTGAGGCGGCGAAGGAGGCAGACGAGCAGCAGGCTGAGCAGCGGCGACAGACACCCCACTTTCCTCGCCCAATGGCAGCACAGGCGCCGTGGTCGGCGAAACGAGGTGTTCCTCGACCACGGCCTGTGCAGCCGACGCAGCAGAAGCAGAACGCGCACGAAGAAAAGCAACAGGGGCATCAGACGAAAAACCGCATTGAGGACATACCCATTCAGCTTGATCTGGCACCCCCTCCGCCGCCGGCAGCTCGCCTGCCTCGTCTCGCTCTTCGCCCCAGAACGTGGGTCGCCTTATCGGCGCCGGTGTGACTGGTAGGCTGGGCCTGTCGTCTGCCGAGGGAAAGTCTGTGAGTATTAGGCTTTCGCGTCTGGTTGTTCCTCCTGTCGGTGAGAGTATCTCTTGGGATGCTGTTGGCACGTGTCGTGCTCGGTGTGGGTTTTGTGACTCGAATACTGCGCGTACGTAACGTTCAATGCTTGGGTTTTCATCCCATGCATTTGCTTGAGGTGAGAAGGGTGTAAAGATGTCGTCGCCAACCGATATGGCAGGTGGCATTTGCAGCCCCTTGGGTTTGGGCTTCTCCTTCGGCTTCGGTGGTGTTGGCCGCTGGTCGTCGGCAAACTTTCTTGTCGGCTTTGGACGATTCTCCTGCCTCTCCCACGGGAAGATTGCTGGAGGTGGAGCTTCAGGCTTTGGCTTCTCCTGCGGCACCTCGTACCACATGTCTTTCGGCGGTTCAGGATATGATTTTGGCGGTTGATACAGGTTCTTGCTCTCGCTAAAGTCATACTGCACGCTGGGAAAATTTGATGCTTCAGGTCGTGACGCTTGTGGTGGCGCGGCCCTAATTTGCGATTAGTGTGATCTTCACGTTTTCAAAAGATCCTTACCGTGTGGCATCCCACTCCAGTTGGGGCGCGGAGAACTTTCGCTGCTGCACAGTCGGCGTAGGCTCGAGTCGACCTTGATCTATGGCTTCAGCTCTTGCTTCTGGCTCACTGAATGGCTGCTCAATGTGCGACTCTTGTGGCTCACCCGCAAAAGCAACCTGTGGTTGGCGTGCTGGCGGACCTGCTGGAGGAGGCACTAATGAGGGAGCCACGTCAGTTATGGCCGGTGGTGCTATTCGTTGCTCCTGGGGAACACCATAAAACTCATCATGCGCCTCGCCCGTCACGTTCTTCTGTACGATTCTCGTTTGGTATGCGTAGGGTCTTCGAGTATCGTATGCCTGGGCAGATGTTAGTCTTCGATTCAATTCGCATTCGACCAAAAGGCGTACTTGGTTCTTGAAGTGCCGGTCATACACAGCCCACCACTGGTTCACAAGATCGCCATAGATGCCGCCTTGCTTGCTCTTCTGCCTGCCTTTGAACCACGGCTTGTCTTTACCAATAAAGTGAACCGCCTTGATATTGCTCTTGTAATGCCGGTAAGCCGGCTCCCACTGATACTCGGCATTCGGTGTGCAATTGTACGTGAACGAGATGCGATGCCAGCCCCGATGCTCGTAGTACTGATTGAGAAGGCCTTGATCTGCACCATCGAAGCTCTGCCCAGTTGATGCGAGTGTCTGCAGCGCCCAGAAGTCGCCCATGTTCGGCGTGAGCACCATCAGACCCGAATTGAAGGCATCCGGCCATCCGATATCAGGCGCAGCTGCGAACGGCGCATCAATGGCGAACAACTCGTCAATGGACCGCAGTGCCACAATATCCGAGTCGATGTACACGATATTGCGAAACTGCGTCTGCCGCCACAGATTGATCTTCGTGAACGTGTACAGCAGATCTCCTCTGTCCATCAGGTAGATATTGCCTGGATTGGGGTTTACGATGCGCTCGACGGGTATCACGATGTCGTAGAGAGACTGCATCATGCCTCATTAGCCAGCTGCATGCAACCGCTTCCGAAAAGGCACGGCTTGCGACACGCACCTTCAATTCCGTGATTGCATCTGCTGACAGTGTCTCGAGCGTGACGAGAACCGCCAACTTCTTCTTCGTGCCCGCATCGCGCAGTGAGTGGGCAAGTACGGCGGCTCCTGCGGGTTGTGTTTGTCAGTGTGGCTAATTCGAGCTCTGCTGCGCTTTGATGTCATTCACCTGGAAGGTATGCATCGTTCATTACGAGCTGTAGCAGCGATTAGCAAAGTCGATTCCGTATGAAGCAATTGGATCATAGACTTACCGTGCAATACACGTCCTCGCCTTGAGCCGCCATCTTGATGTGGTGGTGTGGGAGAGAAGAGAGAGTTAGAGGTTGTGGTGTGAGTGCGCACGGGATTGTTTGTATGCTGCAGGGCCCGATGCAATTATCAAGCTACCCGCCGGAGTAGCTCACGTCGAGCTGCCTTCGGAGGCGGGGGAACTGCAAGGATGCGGCTCTCAAGAAGGGCATATGCTGAAGATCCCTTTTGCTCTCACTGCAACAATGCCACCGCCACGACAGCGTTCAATTACACGCAAAACAGATCTGGTCGTTGAATTCGAAGAAGAGGTTGAGAGGTCTGATCAGCCTACCGCGCGTCTCGCGACGAGGATACCGCAGCGGCAGAGCAAAGCTTCTCGCTCACTGTTAATTTCCTCTGCGGTTGCTGGGATCCACGAAGAAAGCCGCAAAGCGCCCGCAGTGGATACCCTTCGTGCAGCAATCGCCAATTCGTGCCTTTCGTCATTGATCTGTCTTCCTTGAACTGTCGGTGGTCACGCTGACATTGACGATCTGAACATCACTTTCCTCATCGCGAGATCCCTTCTTCCAAGCTCGCTCTCTTGCGGTTGTCTTTCCTGCTCGTGTTTGTGCACGGGTAGGAAATGCTCATTCAACTTTCTTGTTTTTAGGTTGAGCGCCACAGAACGCTTCCGTGATAACGCTCGTGGCTGGCAGGGATCCCTTCCCATGACATAACTAAGCACGTTGTGACCCATTGCAATTGCCTCCTCCATCAGCAAGAAGGAGTGAAGTCCATCACTTGCGCGCGAAGGCTTTGCCGTACGCATATAAGAACGAGCAACTAGTTCGATCCGAACACAAGCTAGACTTTGGCCAGCCCGTAACTGACGCGGGAGATGAAGATGTCTTGTCTGTAACACAGCGTCTCAACGGCTTCTACCGATATGCTCGAGCACGCTGGGTTGAGGATAGCAACATCTTCGCTCACAAGATCCAGGACTGGAGCCGACCGATGAGCGAGACTTCATCGTCGAGGATCTGCAGTCCTTATCTCGCGGTCACAATTCGGCCGAGCTTGCTATATATATGTGCTCGGGTTGCCGACGCGTATGCTTCCGCTCAGAGATTCTGCACATATCACAAGATGAAGACCAACATCGCAGTCTCAGCCTTGACCGTATTAAACTCAGCCGTTCTCATCCACGGCCATGGCCACCACAAACGCGATGACGCCCAATCACCCGTCCTCGCCTCCCCAGGTCTAACCATCAATTCAATCCCCTACTCCACACGAGCGCACTGGATGCGCCGCGCCAACCAAGCCCTCGCAGATCTGACATCTCCATGTCCCTTCGCCGCCTTCGGCTCCGTCATCGTAAACCACACAGGAGGCACCGGCCTAGGCTCCGAAATCTGCATCGGCGCCAACTCCAACTCCGCGCAAGGCAACCCCACCCTCCACGGCGAAATCGCAGCCATAACCAACTGCTCCCTCGAACTGCAAGGCCCGCGCTTCAACATGACGCCCGCGCAATCCCTCGCAGCCATGAAATCATTCACCCTCTACACGAACGCCGAGTCCTGTCCCATGTGCGCTTCGGCGATCCGGTGGGCCGGCTTCAAGGAGTACGTGTACGGCACTTCGATTGACTATCTGATTGAGAAGGGGTGGGGACAGATCAGGATTAGTAGTATGGAGGTGTTCAGGCAGAGTTTTGATTTGCCAGGCGCGACGAAGTTTGTACCGGAAGTGTTGACGAATGAGACGGATGTGTATTTTGCGTGGCAGTTTGATCCGGAGGCGCCCTGTCCGGATGGGTGTGCGAGAGGGGGGAGTTCGGGAGGATGTGTGGCTTCATGATTATATATGATTAATGAGGAGACGTGATCTCGAGGGCCTGGAACAATTTGCACTCATTGTGCTGTAGAGAACTGCTTTGCTTATGTGCTCGGACATTGGGAAGAATTTATGCCTCGCAAGGCTGATTGACATGGATCGTATTCGGAAATCTATAAATACGCGTATGGTCGGACCAACCTAGTTTCACGATGATTCAGAGGGCTAGGTCCTCCACTGCCTGCAGCTTACCACAGAGTATTTCTTATCCTGCATTTTGAACCTCAATCTTGGAAACCAAACACCACCTAAGATATCCACTTCTGCTCCAACGAAAATGCCCAGCAAAAGTCGGCTAAGCTTCTACAAGCCTACGACGAACGTCCGTACTGTTCCAGTGCAGGCAGCAGAAATTCCGCGGAGCGTCAAATCGTCATTCCTCGCGCTTCCAGTGGACATACGACTGCAAATCTACCAATATGCGTTCAACAGATCGCCAGTAGAGCACTTCGAATCACTGCACTTCGGGCCCGGGAGGAACTCATCAAGCGCCCTCGCACTGGTCAGCAAGCAAATCCACAGCGAAGTACGCGATCTCTACGACGCGAACGCGATCATCGAGTTATGGACGCCTCACCGTGGGAATGCAAACGACGAAGCAAGAAAACTACTCATGCGTGCGTGGAAAGGTTCACCTTCCGACTTACGACTGCGGTATCGACGCGAGACGATAAAACTTCTAGCTATCCGCATCAACTCGATTCGAGACGCGGATCTAGTCTCTAAACAGTTCATTGAGTCGAAATATTTGCGTGATTCACGGTTCAAGCCCACGGATCTGTATATCAGAGTCTGTATATGCGGCGCGTTGAGGATACTGCATGAGCGGCCGGAGAACGTGCTCTCTTTCTGTAGGGCATTGGAAGTCTGGGCGCAGGAGATGCATAGTCTGGAGCGTATACATGTCTTGTACTGTGGACAACAGTGGCCGGTCTGGATTCAAGCCCTTGGGGACGTGCCGTTCCCCGATATTGTGGTGAAGCAGCATGAAGCTGCGCCGGATGATGGGTGGAAGTTGGAAATCGCGAATGCACGTGATGGGCAGGAAGAAGAAGGACACGATACGGTTGAGCAGGAACTACACGACGATGGTTGCAGATTGCGTACCCGCTTGACTTCCAAGCCAACTTTGCACATGAAAGCTTTCGACAAGCCGACTACACAAAGGACAATCACCGTGGATTACTTCGATTCGTGGACAACACTAAAGGAGCGCTGCGTGCTCAACAAGCCACCACGTCAAGGTCAGCCATATCCTGCACTCCTTGAAGATCGAGAATGAGGCTAATGTAGTTTCGCAGAAATCAAAGCGCGCGCACTGTCAGGCCTATTGGCCAAACCGCCTCTTATGTCGAGGATCAAAAAGTCTATCAACCTGGCGGTTGAGGATACGCCGCTTGGCCCGACGTGGGGTCTGCATAAGTATATTCCTGAGACGAGGGCATCGAGTAATCAGGATCGGGGGTCGCATTCGAGGAGATGGTAGAAAGCAGCATGGATAGTGAATTGATGTACTATGCTGCCTGTCGGGGCAATGGACTAGGTTCTGCCATTATCTCCCCACAGCAATCATGAGAATGCTGCCATCGTCTTTGGTAACAGCGAAGGACGTTTCAATGCCGTCGGCAAAACCACCCAGTCTAGCTCATTGATTTTGCCGCCGCCACCTCCATCGCGGTAGATGTTAGAGCCAAAGTGGGAAGTCGAGTCACCGATGAGCTTGGTAGTGACCTTCGGTGGTCAGTTCGCTCGGCGTGGGAGGTAAGATCCCGAAATGTGCGATGGAAGAAGAACAGCCCAGATTGCATACAGAAGAGAAAACATGATATTACATGAGCGTATGAACGATCGCAAATGAGTGACTCTATGAATGAGTGTTTCTGGTGCCTCAGAACTGTAGTTCCCAGCACCAGCTCTAATATAGGATATTATCAATGTTATGGCTGACAATCGAGCCCATATTCATGTAAGCAGCGTGGTTAATTCGATGATCTACTTTCCCAGCATCCATAGATATCCTCACACCCAGTGCAATTCATCTCTATGGGCCTGGTATACTGGCCCAGATCGTTTGATGAATGGAGACTGGGAGTGGACGTCTCTGTCCAAATATCGTCTGCTCGGAGGCAATAAAAGATCCTTTAGGCGCGTACCGGTTCAGAGTCGCTAGCGATGTGATTATTGCAATGTCGTTAGCAACCGGTACGTACTCCGCGGCTCTGAGGTGTGTTCCAGGAGGTCGGAACTCGACACCCGCGGTATGGGTGCGCTTCAGGGTTTTCGAAGTCTTGTTTCGAGGCCAAGAGCCAGTGAACCACGCCGAGGGTCATCAGATTCACGTACGTACAGCTGACCTGCACAATCATCACGTGTTCAGATGAAGGGCGGCAATTCGGGCTCCTTCAAAATGGTGAGGATGTCAGGATCTTGGGGGCGAGGCCAGGGGAGCTGCTGTAGAGTCGCAGCTTTGTGTTACATGAAGTCATGAGAAAGTTGACTAGCCCATGATAGGTAAAGCACAAGATCTTATCAAGTGGGGACCTCGAATCAAAGTCCTGCCCACCTGCATGCATCCCCCGGGCTTTCAAGTGTCCGCATGTCTGGCGTTTTGGTTGCAGCGTCGACAAGAACAGGCACGAGTTGTGAAAGTTTTGTAGCAGCATTGGCATCGAGCGGCTGAGGTATTACCTGATCGTAATTCTAGCCTGCCAATTAATGGCGCCAATAACAGAGGCGGCCATGTTGCCGACAGCCGGAGCACACGACAAGCTGACGTTTGGCGCGAAGTGGTCGCTGCCGAGCAACGGTCGCAGGACACGATGAATCGAAAGATTTTCAGGGTAGCCATGGACTGGATGTACCAATTGAAACCTTACTCCCGACCCTTGCGATGATGAGTTCTGGGCGGCGACTTCCATTTTGCCAGCCAGATGCTGAAGCTGTGCTGTGAAGATGTGCGACTATCCACTGTGGGTCAATATCGCGATTCCAGCTTGACATAAGTTGTTCTCCACTTACCAGATCTTTGCGACATCGAGGTACATCGAGACAGCTTCTAGATAGCCTACGAACAGCAGCTCTCTCGGTAATGCCGCAGATCACCAGACCCAAGCCTTCTGATTCGAGGTCTGCCCAGCGATGCCCAGCTACGCCGAGAAGTTAGTGTGGTGATTTTTTTCTACGCGATGGCGAGAACAATTTTCCACGCGATATATCAGGCCCGTTCGCGCCTGCCTTTGCGGCTCACCATCTTATCACCCATCTAATCTATCTGATCTGATCAGACCCTTTCTTGGTGGGCTCTCCTGCGCACTGCTGCTGAGCTGCCATCAACATGCCTCGCATCAGCTCTTTCTTCGATGGGCTGAAGCTCAGGCCTGACGCCTCTGCAGGCCAGGCTGAGCTTGCTCGCAATGGATCTGTTGCCGACAACGAGAAAGATGGCGCAACCGTTGGTGAACGCGCAGCTGCCAACCTTGATTTCCACAAGGACATCAAAACCACTGTGGACGATGACTCTGATACTGAGGAGCTCACCCACAAGGATATGCAGCCGGGTATCCAGAAGATCGAAGGTATGGCTCAAATGTGGCCAAAGTGGGCACTGTACTTTACCTACGCCTGGTACGTATTGTCATGATTCTTTATCACAACAGCGCTGATTCCGAATTTAGGGTCTGGATCATTTACTTCCTCGATGCATTCGAAGGTCCCACGGGCTGGCAGTTGACACCATTCGTGACCAGCGAGTTCCAGCTACACGGCTTGACTGCTCTGACTGGTGTCGTCTCTCAATTGGTGGCTGGCCTTTTCAGACTTCCACTGGCCAAGTTCCTCGATGTCTACGGGCGTCCCGAAGGTCTTTTGCTTTGTGTCGTCCTCATGACCCTCGGCTCCATCATGATGGCCGCAACCAACAGCGTGCAGATGTACTGCGCTGCAGAGGTCTTCAGCCAGACTGGGTATGTACATTTCCGCGCTATTACGTGCGATCACCGCTGACTTTGCATAGTGGCGCAAACCGCAACTACATCTTGAGTGTCATTCTTGCGGATACCTCACAGCTCAAGAATCGAGGCCTGATCTTCGCTTACATCGCCTCACCATATCTGATCACGACCTTCACCTCCGGCTACTTTGCGCAGTCCATGCTCAATGGTCCGGGCTGGAGATGGGCGTTCGGTATCTTCGCAATCCTTCATCCGGTCCTCAATACGCCGTTGATCGTGCTTTTGATGTACTATCAACGCAAGGCCATCAAGTCCGGCGTTGTTGTCATCACCAAGTCCGGACGCACTTTTTTCCAGTCCGTGAAATTCTACGCGATCGAGTGCGACGTCTTCGGCCTTTTCCTGCTCATCGCTGGTCTCGCAGTGTTCCTCCTGCCGTTCAACTTGTTTCCATACCAGGGTCTGACTTTGAACGAGCAGTGGTCTTCGCCACTGGTCGTCTCCATGCTGGTCATCGGCTTCGTCACGATCATCGCGTTCGGCATCTGGGAGTGGAAGTTCGCACCAGTCACCTTCATTCCGTTCCGCCTCCTTAGGGACCGTACTATTGCGGGATGTTGCTTAATCGCAGCTATTCTGTTCATCGAGTTCTACATCTGGAACAGCTACTTCACGTCGTTCCTTCGTGTCGTTCCGAACCTTGACGCTGTTCAGGCTGGTTACGTCATCAACATCTACAGCATGGGTTCCTGCTTCTGGAGCTTCATCGCTGGTCTCATCCTGCGCTATACGGGAGACTTCAAGTGGCAGTCGCTCTTCTTTGGCATGCCACTCACGTTCCTTGGTGTTGCGCTGATGATGGTTTTCCGACAGCCAGACGTCAACATCGGCTACATTGTCATGTGTCAGCTGTTCATTGCTTTCGGCGGTGGTACCCTTGTCATCGCTCAGCAAGTCGGTGCTATGGCCGCCACGACCCATCAGTACATTGCTGTCGTCCTGGCAATGCTGTCAGTCGCCAACTCCATCGGTGGAGCTATTGGTTCATCGGTCGCCGGAGCCGTCTGGGGTGGAACTTTCACCTCTGATCTTTCACGATGGTTGCCCGAGGAGACGCGTGTCAACGCGACAATCATCGCAGCCGATATCACTACGCAGCTCAGCTACCCACTGGGTGACCCAACCAGAATCGGCATCCAGAACGCGTACGGTAACTCGCAGAGACTGATGTTGATCGCCGCTACCTGCATCACCGCTCTTGGTTTCCCAGCAGTCATAATGTGGCGCGGCATTGACACCAGGAAGAGGAAGCAGGTCAAGGGCAGAGTGCTCTAGAGCATTTGCCAGATCCGGAGTGGACTTCGGTTTACAGGTGGCATGTTTCAGCTCCGTCATAAGCAGATGTCGATGCTTTGAGATTCTCGCCGCTCTCTGGACACAAGTCTTGTATAGCACCGTGTATATAAACCATTGGCAACGCTTAATGTTAATCGCTCATTGTTCGAAACCCCACCGCTTCAATTATTCGGGAGTTCTTGACCTGATCATTTCAGTAGTCTGGCAAATATTGATGACGCTCTCGTCTGCATGCGTGTCCAAGGAGAACCAGAGGGTGTACCCTTTTGGTGTTTGAGACGAAGTTGAGCTTTGTGATCACAGCTTGGAAAAGGAGACAAAACTTCCGCCTGGCATGGAGCGCTAGTACAGATCAGGCAAGGTACATATTTCTGCAACACAAACCTCACATCGCAATCTATCAATAGCACACACGACTACGACCTTGAAAGAATTTCGAATTTTATTTGTTCTTCCTCACACACCTTGCTTGGCGCGATACTTAGGGTTCGACGGTCTCGGTCTTGCCTCGTCGCGTAGTTCACTTCTTCGCAACGCGTCCCGACGCGTCACAACAAACACACCATCATGGCACGCATATCGCAGTCATCACAACCCTCACCACCACCAAGAAAGCGCAAATCCGACTCAAACGCAGATGGCGAGCCCGAGCGAAAGCGCAACCAAAAGTTCTCGCACCTGACACCAAAGACGAAGCACATATCACAGGATCTGATTCGCGCGGAGTGGAAATCTTTACCTAAGCCCGCGCAGCAAGTCGTGCGAGATATCTTCTTGGCTGCGAAACGGACGACTTTGACGCAGATCCATGATGGGCCGAGACGGAGGGAGGCGGAGTTTGTGGTGAATGACGTGTTGAGAAGGTTGGAGAGGCAGTTGCCGAGAATGCCGTTCCCGCCGGGGACGAAGGCGGCGGGGTTGCAGCTGGATGGGATAATGGAGAGTGTGGTATGTCTTATTTCTCATGCCAGCAATCTAGTTCGAGCATGACTGACACCGTTCCAGCGAACTTTAGAGGCCGAGAAGACCCCACTCGGTGACTCGGTGCGACTGCTTGAAGAGGAAAGTGAGAGGGAGGAGCAACGCGTCGAAGCGAAGCGAAAAGAGCTTGCGCGATTGGAAAAGGAAAGCAAAGCTGCAGCCAAAGCGAGAAAGAATCTTGCTACGAAGGTAACAATGCCCTGATCACCTGTTATGTTTAGTCACTGACAACGACAGACACATCTTTTGCTTGAGGACGAGTCAACGTCGAAAGAGAACATGTTTAGTGCCGACGATGTCGGCTTAGCATCACGCGAGAAAGCTTCGCTTGTCTTCGATGACGATGACGAAGATCTAGCACCGCTGCTTTCCCAGCTGCAGAGCCATCTTGACTCCATCAAGTCAAACACGGAGCAAATTCCCGCGATCGAGGAGGAAATACTGAAGACCCAGGATGCGATTAGTCGGACGACAGCGACATCTGTGACCTGAAGTACGAAAGATGTTGTCCGCCAACGATGAACCTAGTAAGGTCAGAAGCGGCTGCAGAGAACGACAGAGAAGAAACGAAGTAATGGATATACGCCGCACAAGCCACATATTCGTCCGAACTCTTTGCACTAGAATGAGTACGAAGGCTTAGGTCTTCTCGCCGAGATCCGTCATGTTGACGTTGGTTGCAGTCGAATGCTTCCTCCAAATTTCGGCTTATATGAGTCTCTTAGTGCTGCCAGTGACAGCAGCAGGATATTCCTGACGAATTGATAGGGTTCTACCATTCCCGTCCGCACCTGCCACTTTCAATAGTTCGCGCAAAGTACATTCGATCGCCCGCCACTCGCTTTCGTCATTCAATGCATATATTTCACCCTGAGCAGCTGCGATTTCCAATGCATAACCCCGAATAAGGTACTGCGCGAATAACTTCATGATGAAACCATCCGAGTCACGCTCCACTATAAGCCCCATGCCCACCGCACAATCGAGGTACGTATCCAAAGCTATGTCTGAAGTAATTCGGCTGGAATTCCGTTCGGCTTGCCATCGAAGCATTGCGGCGTACCATCTCTGAGCGGAAGTCATATAAAGCTCCTCAATTGACAGCTGGTAATTCACGGAGACTTGAAAGTCGGGCGGTAACAAGCTCTGGATACCATAGATTTTGTCTCGTAGATCATCGCAATGGCTCTGCAGCATGAATTGGCTCATGAAAGCGAGATGCGACCATGCTCCTTTCGGATGTTCAGCGGTGATTCGCAGTAGCCAGAAGATATACCTACACTCAACAATGCGTTGATAGGAAGGACCCAGTAGCTCGACAAATCGGCGGATTTCCCGCAAATCTATGCGTGATGCTCGTTGAAGAAGCGAGACAAGTTCCGACGATACGATCTCTTGTGCGACCCAATGACGAGTCCAGTATGCATGATTCAATGCAGCGAAATAGGCCTCTCGCTCTGCATCCAGCATATCTTTCCATACCTGATCTCCGAAGCTGAACCGTGGATCGCTTCTGTCATAATCATCGGTCTCGCTGAAGGATTTGCTCTCTTCATCATACTTTGACAGCACACTTTCCACGAGGGGAGATAGGATGCCATCATAGGGATCTGGGCCAAGCCAGATGAAGGTCTCAGCAGCTTTACTGTAGATCTCCCCCATCATCTGAACTTGTTTGCCCTTCTCCACCAAATCGTCCTGATTGATGCATATCTGATCGATCCAGATCCACAGTCGATCTTCGTGTGTCCTGAAGGCCTCGAGGAAGGAATTGAGATTTTGGCGAACGATGAAGTCGAAGCCGTTGACTTTGATCACTTGTGGATTGTCTTTCGGGCCCCACATGTACGATAGTGCCTTGTACTCTGGCGCGTTCGTGAAGTCGAATGTCTGAAGAGTGATGGTCGGGATCACAGCTGAATCGTCGGAGGAGGAAGCATCGAGCTTGAGGAGGCGTATCTGTGGTTTGTCGAGGCTGAGGGTTTGATAGAGCGTCGTGGCAGCCATCATGGATGTCCTGCCCAAGTATATTCCTCTGGGTTGCGAGGTCAAGTAGAGACGCCGTCAGGACTAGAAAGTTGGAATTAGATCGTGAGCTTTGGTCCATCAGGCTGTGCGCTGTCCATTGCATCATCACGTGGTCTTCGGACGGAAGTATCACATGATCAGGCTGGTCGAGCTTCAGCCTTATTAGCGTCGAAACCACGGACTCTGGCAAAAGTCCCGTCTCAGTCCTTATTCTGCCATGGATACCGTAGGTACACAAAGGAGTAAAGCATGCGGTTGCAGGATATCGTTCCCCCAACGTTGTCAATTCGACCATGGGACTAGCAATACCTGATCTAGATCGATTGGCTCGTTGCGCATTCCCCACGCGTCTACCCCTGAACACGAAGTGACGGCACAACTCCGGAAGACGCAAATTCCCCGATCAAGGCAGCCATGAAGACGAGTCTCGAGTCCATTCTCGTTATCGAGTCCTTGAAGTTCAAGACATTGTTCAGAACATTTCTACAAACTTTTGCAAGGCTCCCTTGTCGCGTCAGCGCTTCGCATCGGCAAAGTTGGCACACATGCAGACGCGAGAGCGCTAAGCTGCTGCGGGTCATATTAGTGGAGCAACTCGCAACGCCATCGAGGCGCCGTGACACCCTGGTCGACGACGACTCGAAAAAGTTACCGAGATTCGAGTCTAGCATCTGCATCTTCTCGCGCAGAACCTGCTTTCGAGAGCAGCAATCGTAACGTGTCGCTGTTATACGGTCGAGTATAGCGCTGCACAACCGAGACCATGACGGCGCCGAGAATATACGACAGCAGCCTCACGGCGGATGTCCCACACTTTGCTCCGCCAGCGACACCGAGCAGATCGCCTTTCAAAGATACGCTACATCGACGGTCACCCACAAAGCAGCTCCGTGTTGGTGCCAAGGCAACGCTCCATCATGAGGAATACCAGCGCATTGTTGGTAGTGAGATCTCCACGGCAGCAGAGAAAGAGCTTGCTACGCGTGTGGTCAAGGCAGCAGATCGGCTGAAAGAGTGGTGTAGGGAAATTGAACAGTGGGGATGGAGTGGAAGCTTCGACAAGCGGCACAACGAGATCCGGAATAACCCTTTCGAGCGTGCGGATCCAGGCGCAAGTCTCTCGCCTGATCTGGTCGAGGAATACGATTCACGACTTGACCAAATCGATGCTCAGTTGGAAGAGCTGGAGATTGACGATCTGAAGGAGCAGATTTTGGGGATACATCTGGGCAGATCTCGACCGTCCTCGAGTTATTCCTCGGCGAGCACGACGAACGTAGTGCTGTACGATGAGTTCCAGCTGTTCGTCACAGAGGCACTGCTACATGCACTCCCATACCACGCGAAGCTGAAACACTATCTGAAAGTCTGGCTCATTCGGCTCGAGGTCTTCAGCCAAGTGCCGCCCTATCTTAACGGATTATCTTTCCTGCAGGACATATTGCAAGAGGCATGGCAAGGCTTGAAACATGCAAGCACACCTGCGATGGATGAGAAAGAGGTGGACGCACTTGAGGAACAGCTTACGACGGCGCAAACAGCGCTGAGATACAAAGTCTCCGAGTTGGGAAAACAGTTAGATCGCATGTTGGACATACTTGAAGGCCAGGAAGATTGCTTGCCTGACGAGTGGATCGACAAGTACGAGGACAACGAAAAGAGTTATGCTGAATGGTCGTATCAGGCTGATCGGAAATTGTTTCAGCTGAGGCATATCGAAAAGCCGAGCGCGAAATCTGTGGCTCCTACCGACAGCGTAGCGAGGTTGGAGCAGCCAAATTCAACTATCAAAGACTCATCAACCGAGTACATTGGCACGGGAGCGACGACTATGCCAATTACAGAGCACGAGCAGGACGGCGAGCGCGCTATTGTACCAGCAGTGATGCACGATCATACCGAACTCAATACATCGCTGCCACCTCCTTCTGCCGATGTGTCATTTGCGAGCGTCAGAGTCTCGACGCCACCTCCAGACCCCGCAAACACTCTGAATGGATCGAAAGAGGCTGCTGGGTTACAAGATGGCGAGAAACACTCGCATTCGGATCTTGTAAAGGCGGCCGAAGATACACTTGTGGAGGTGAATGAGTCGGATCATGAGGAAGCTGAGGAAGCTGAGATAGTGGAAGCTGTCCATAGACCTGTAGAGGCAGTCTTGAGGCGTGCGTCCGTGGCTTCAATCGAGTCCTTCACGCGGGATCAGGTATGATCGCATTGGCTTCCCTCGCATGAGCATCATTAACACTATCCGCAGGTCAAAAGCGTAGACGTCCCGAGTCGCCGAAGCAGTGTCGCATCCTTTTCATCAGACAAAAGGCGTGCCTCGCGCCATTTCGACTCCGTCACTTCGTCGCCGAATGAAGTGCGCAGGTCATCTCGAACAACGAGCCCACTAGCCACGGGACCTGCAGCGGCATGGCCAGATATCAAGCCATATGATGATGAAGCAGAACGCCCACAGACACCGCCGAACAGCGTTCCAATGATACGTAGGAATAGCAATTCTTCAATTGCTTCCACAAGCTCCAATCGATCGGATGACCTCGAACCTGGAGAAGAATCTCCGTCCGTTAGAGCAAGCACAAATCATGCTTCAAGACCGCCACTGAATCTTGCGATGAGGAAGCGGCGCAACAAGGAGTCCAACGACAGCACGCGCGGCGCCTCAATGCCTTTCTCTGACCACGACTCTACGTTGGACACCATACCCGCTTCGCCTACAAAAGTCAAATCGCCTGCTTCGCCAACTGTGCCGCTCGACGAACAAATCAGCAATATACTCGAGTCGCTGCCGACTGCTCGCATCAAGCTGAAGACGAGCGCCACGCCTAACGCGCCTGAGATTAAGCCCAAGCATAAGCGGAAGTCATCTAATGCTTCGATCGTTTCAACGACATCTGATGCTCCGTCTGCTTCAAGGCCATCTGCAGGAGTGCGTACTCGGGCCGTGACTCCATCACTATCTACTCGACCTGGCATTACGCTGGCTCCTGCTGATGATCAAGGTCCTCGACGTGGCGGTGCAAACGATCCAGAGATTAAGGTGTACCACCTGATGAGTGGTAATGAGAAACCCCTCAAGTTATTCATTAGACGGGTTGGTGAAAATGGCGAACGTGTCATGGTCCGTGTCGGTGGTGGATGGGCTGATCTGGCCGAGTACTTGCGAACATACGCGGAGCATCATGGACATCGCGCTGTCAGCGATGGACGTGTCGAAGTGCTTGGACTGGGCAACGATCGCGTGGTCACGCCATCGGCTGCACCGGGGAGTAATGGACGAGCTTCAGCGTTGGGTATGAGGAGCGAGAGCAGGATGGAAGGAAGGAGCGAGTCTAGGCTGGGTACGCGCTCGGACTCGCGCCAGGGCAATCACTCGCGACGCTCGAGCCTTATCTCCTCCATCGGATACCCTTCCATCACTACGACTGGTAAAGACGTGGCGAATAGCCCATCACCAGTGACGACTGAGTTCGGACCCGACCCTGCAACGCCTACTTCAGCCGTGCCAACACCAACGACAACCACATCTCAGCGACGCATCTCTGGACTGTGGGATACCGAGAGCCCCAGCAGTGGTCTCATGGGCCCAGCAGCCGTCAAGAAGAACGGCGAGATGAGCAACGAGAAGAAGGAATGGGTCGAATCCGTCGTCGAGCAAGCCAAGAAAGTAGGAAGGAAAGGCGTCGAGTTTGGGGATCTCGGGAAGAAGGGCGGGACTAGGCGCGTGTTCATGAAGGGGAGGGTGGCTAGTGGCGCTGGTGGGGATGGGAAGGAGAAGGAGTAGGGCGGCACGTGGTATTTTGATATTGGGATTGGCATGCACCTTCTTTTGAGATACCCTTTTGCGTGCTTTGGAAGGCATGGGCTGTGAATAGGAAGTGGAGAGGGGATTAATAGAGCATTTTGCATCAGTGGCGTGCGACGGCGTGCGTGCCATGAGTTTGACAGATCCTTCGATTCCTGGTCGATCCTGCGACCACAGTCCCTGCCCTCAGCACGAGAGCTGCTGCGGAAACACACGCCATCCTTCAGCGCGTACCACACTCAGATGGAATTGATCGCAAGCTTAGGACACAACTTGGATATCCATACATAGTTATCAGCCAATTATTCGACGTCACAGCTTGGGATGCAATACAGCTTGCATGACTCCTCCATCCTGCAGTGCACCTCCTCCACGAAACTGGAATCATGATAACGAGGGAGCACTTGTGCACGACATATAGCCGCTGTAATTGTTCCTCCTCCCAAGTACCACGTCCTTTCTCACACGTGGTCATTCCGACGTTGCATCCAATATGGCGACTGACGGAGCTTTGGACACAACACCGCACTTCTACACCAACAACGTAACCTGGAACTGCCACCATGGTACTGCAACACTCTCCACAGACACGTATAACGTCCATCGTGGAGTATGTGCCTACATCCCCGCTGCCACTGATATTGTCTGGCTATGTCAAGCTCCAGATCCAGCCTGCTGGACGTGGAACCATCGCTGCTCCGGCGGAGAAACCACACCTGGTTCGGATCAGATTGGATGCAGTAATCGAGGTGTCTCGTGGTGTTGCTCGGATGCATGGGAGGTCTGCTCGGGGTTTGAGAACCAGTCCAATGCTTGTTGGGCGAAGACATTCGCGAACCCATTGTTCGGGATTGATTTGTGGAGCGATGAAGCGACAGTCAATGCTGGAGCTGTGTTGGAGAAGCAGAGCTTGACGCTGGGTCCGGTGCCACCGTACCCGAGTTGGACAACCACGTCTGCATCAAGCGCTGTGGCCGGTGCGTCTACCGAACTACCTGCGAACATCTCTGCAATCCTAGAAGCTGAGCACGAGAAGATTGTGAACGAAGCGCACGCGAATGTGGCTATTGTGGTCACTGTCATCGGCAGCCTCATCGCGCTCGGCTTGCTACTGAACGCGGCCTTGTGGATCATGCGCATCAGGCATCGCAAGAAGGCAAGGAGGCGGATCACGGAAGTACCCGACATCGACCGCACTGGCTCAAGACGCAATTTGGCAGCACCGTCTCCGACCGTGCCGCTGAAGAGGGACTCAACATCTTCACGTATCAGCTTGCGTGAGAGGCGACATAGTAGCGCTCGCACGCCTTCCTTCTCATCCGACTGCATCGCCGATATGACAAGCGAAGCGATCGAGGGAGCCAGACGACCTCGAGGCAAAGACTCGTTCATCAGCACATCACCTACAGTGGTCAACTCGCCCATGTCCGAGACGCATTCCATCAATGCAAATGGTCCGACGACCAAAGAGCGGTATATGTCACCGATGGACAGTCCGACGCTACCGAGTCGCAAGCCAGTTCTTGTTGCGAAGGACACGAATATTGCGGAGGCCTATGATGATGTGCCTGAGGATCCGGCGGATCTGGGCGGGTATGCTGCGTATGAGCGGTGCAAGAGGGCAACGGAGAGGGCGAGGATGGCGAAGCAACCGACGTGGACTGAGCAGTAGACAACTGTCTTAGATCCGATGCTGTTTCGAAAGATAGCGGTGTATCTTTGTTTAATTGAGACAGATGTGAGCCCTATCGAGCGAGTCTCTCAGACGCTTTGACAGGCTAGACAAGTCTAGGACATGAGGTTGAGACTGGATACGTTCGCTGGTATATATGAACCGCGATGAACATCATAGCTAATCAGAATACAAGCCAAATAGTTACCATTGAAGTTCAAAGATCTTCTACCATTCTGTATACCAGCCGAGAGCTACTCCAAATCGTATAGCCATCTCAGTGATGTCCACCTATGGGAATGATCAGCAGCCGTCATGGCGCAACTTCAGCAATACCTCGCGAACGCCCGCAGATGCATCACAGAATACTGGCTCTCGCGATCACAGTCAGCCCCGTAATCACAGCCAAAATCACAGACAGGGTGGAGCACAGCAGGAACATCAAAACAACAACGAGCAGCATCACAACCCCAACAGTCAACAAGGGTACCACCCGAAATGTCGCGAGCAGAAGAAGTGTCAACACTGTGGCTGGCGGCAAGGGCCACCGATCGACGAAAACGGTCAGGTCTGGTTAAAGGAATCGGAGACTTGTTGGCACTGCGATCAGGGGGCTTGGGATTGTCCCAACTCTTCCTGGATACCGGAGTTCTGTGTACCGTGCCGCCAAAGAACAGGCATTGAATGATGCCGTATGCGCCAATGAGCTCGCTGGACGGGTCCATATGCTGTTAGACCACTGCACAAGTCGAATGAACAAATAGCGCAGGCACGCAGAAAGAGAGGGAAATGGGTCAAGAAGATGGCATGTACATCGATTATTAGTGCCACTACAATTCGTAATGTGTAGTGCAAGACAGACATACTCTTACTCCTTGGCCATCGTGACATGATAATCACAATGGTACAGTTGAAGGCCAAAAAAGCACAACCCAATGCAAGCCTGCCCATGCCCAGAGCAGCGATGAAGCGTTGTTCGTCTAAACCTGGCGTCCGATGATGCCCGTTTCCATTAATGTGGTCGTAATTCGTGCGTGTGTCGTATTATTCGTGAGTTTCGCATCATTGCGTACTCGTCGTGAAGCTGTGCCAATATGGCAGAGCTCTTAGCCCCAGAAGGAGCGACCACGGGGTGCATCTGGTGGGTTGCCCTGCCGCTTAGGAGGAACTGGCGGGCCTTGCTCGGTTGGTGGTGGAGGTGGGCCCTGCGCAGGCGGTGATGGAGGACCTTGCTCGGAAGGTGGTGAGGGAGGGCCTTGCTCTTGAGGCGGTTGGGGTGGTTGCTGCTCAGGGGCAGGAGATGGTGGTTGCTGCTCAGGCGAAGGCTGGGCCGGCGGGGTCTCTGAAGGCGGTGGTGGAGGGGGCGTAGCAGGGACCACAGGCTGCGCCCAGATATCGAGCTCGCCCTTCGCAGTGTCGGCCTGCCAGCACCAGTTTGGTGGGTGCTTTGGGCTGTTCAGGATGGAGTAGGTCGAGTCGTCGATACCGCATGGGTGATTGCGCGCCATCACTAGATTGTCTGTCAATTTGATGCTCAGCATCCGGAGATTGTAGGGAATGTACCATGGAAGCCGTCCTGCGCGGTCACGAGCGTGAAACCGGCACGACGAGAGATAGGACCGTAGCAGACCTCAGGCTCAACGCGCAGGTAAGCAGGAGTACCTGTGCAGTCCTTGTTCTCGAAGAATGCAACGACCGCGACCTCACTTCCTGTGAGAGCAGGGGCTGCAGCCGAAGACTCGGTGTTGATATCCTGGACGACATGTCCATGAAGGACCTGGCCATCGCGCGCAGCAGTGGCGACGGCGCCGAAGCTGGCTGCAACGAGTGGAGCGAAGCGCATGATTTCGTACTGTAGATAAGCGATTGAAGAGGGCAAACGGATCTTTTGATCGCACCTGTAAAGCCTGGTGCAAAGGATGAAAGGTAGTGTGGTAAGAAGCGAAGATATTGTTGCAGGTCGAAGAAGCGGATTTAAAGCAAAGCGAGTGAGGCTATCGTCGGCTCATGCGATCGGTGCCTGGGTGACACCTTCCTCGTCACCGCACAGTCACCGGAATCGAGTGGCACAAGGTTTTCTCTGTCGCTTCCAACCGGGTCTCGTGGTCGTGGGGACTCATTATCTGATCATTTTTGGTGGCGGTTGAGTCAGTGCACCTGGGAAATTGCTCCGGGTAACTGCAGAATGGAGGTCAGCAGGCTTGATTCAGTCTATCAAACAACGAGTGAGAGTTGCACGATACAGCCAACACAATGAATCATCCTGCCACGCGCTCTCCAAATACAAGGTAGATAATTCCGTCTTGACAGATTGTGAGGCGAACGTGATCCGGACATTGAGAATGACCCGAGATGCCGTCACCACTTCTGATGCAGCACCGCAAGCAAGCAAACGCACAAGGAGATGGCTGAACTTACACAAGATGACAATGAAGCGAGTGTGTGACCTCTTCGACCTTTACATCGTAGAGTCTCTGAACGAGGTGAGGTTGAAAATCTTAGGTGGAGGAACGGCGAGCCTAGAGCTTACCAAGACCCGACTATTGATGAAGCGGACCAGTCGCAATGCCTATCACTACCCACCACGGTAAGACCCTATTTTTTTCTTGCTGTTTGCCCTTTCACGGAGAATGTTCCGATGCTGCAGAACATCACAGGTCAATAATTTTCATGTTCGGATCTCGTTAGGGTTGGATCATGCCTGCTGGTGATCAATATAGCATCAAGTCAGCTGCATTGACCGCCTCAATCGCTGTCTACGCTACCTCTCAGGTATGCTTGCAGTTTGCAGAGCCCACTCGTATCATCATGGGTATCTATGCACAGAAACATTTTTCGAACGCCGAGATGCAATGAACAAGCCATGAACGATGCCGCTGCTTCCTGAGTTGTGAACGCCGGGAAAGTGCGGTGGGAATTGCTCCTTCCTCTTGACTTGGAACGCACCTGCCACACGCGCAATGCTCCTTCCGTCAAAGAAATCAGTCGCTGTCCTCATCGTCAGAATCTTCCTCCTCATCCTCTGATTCATCTTCATCGTCTTCCTCAGCTTCGTCATCGATCAAGTCATCCTCGTCATCACTGCTGTCTGAGCGCTCAATGTCTCCTTTTACAGTTCCCTTCGCAAATGCACCCAGGTTTGCTTCATCCTCCTCACTCTCCATCTCCTCGTCTGAGCCTTGCAGACCGTTCAACAGCAAGCGTTGCTCATCGTCCAGAGCTTCCGAGTCACTCGTCGAGTCGTCGCTGTCCTCGCCTTCGACATAGATCGTGACTGCCCCTTCCTCGTCCTCCTCTTCTCTTGCATTCCTTTCTTGCTCTTCTTTTCGGATGTCAAGTTGAGCTGAAAGCATGTCCAGCTTTCCCTTCAATTGGAGTAGTGGAGGCAGTCCTTCAGCACGCATCAAGATGACCTTATGCAAGTCTGCCAATCTCGATCGGATGTCTGGGATGCCGGCCAGATAGCCACCATGCGCGATAATTGCCCACTGGATCCATACCATCAAATTGCCTAGTCTACCAGGTGCCTTTGATATTCTCTCGGCAATGCGCTGCATGAGCGGCACCACGAGCCTTGAGTCCATCCTTGACAATGTCTCGCGCACACTCTCAAGATCATTGGTTTCGAAACATGCGTCGAGGAGCGCATTATCTTTCGTTCGGAGCGCTTGCGTGAGGACAGTGCTGAAAGTCGCGCCTGTCGGTATTCTGGCCAAAGCTTTCTGTTTCGGTCGCGCGGCCTCGTCTGATGACTCTGCTTGCTGCTGTGCGAGGACAGCTTCAACATCAATCTCTTCAGCGTTTTGTGCATTCAGGCGTTCACCGAAGGTCGCCTCTCCGCCATCGTCTTCGTCCATGGGCTCAGCGACATCCTCAGCAGCCGCCACAGCATCCTCTTCGACCTCGTCATCAGGCTCTTGCGCACCGTTGACAGTACCATTCACGGCTCCACCATTGACTTCAGGTGCGACTGCCTCATCCTCTTCATCCTCATCACTATCACTGCTGGAGCTGTCGCTTGAGATGTCGACCACTTCCTTCTGTTTGCTCTTCCGTGACCCTGCGTCACCAGTCGCTGTGTTCACGACAGCATGTTCGTCATCGACTTTGGTCGAGCTCTTGCCATTGACTTTTGTGGTATGGACCTTTGGTATCGATTTGTTCTTCTGATTCAACAGCACATCCTCAAATCCTGCTTGCTTGGTCTCTGCTTTCCGTCGTTTGGCCGGTGGGCCCTGCTCTGCTGCTGCTTCCCGCGCTCGTGATTTGGGCATTTTGTGCGGTGCGAAGGTGGTGCCGGTGAAGACGGTATCATGCGATTGCGCCTTACCTGGCTTCAATTTGGGCGATCTTGACCGGATCGTGGGTATCAGGCTGCACCGCGCAGGTTGAGTGTATTACAATGGTTGCGGCAGTGTC
Organism: Scolecobasidium constrictum UM 578; assembly: GCA_000611715.1. Taxonomy (NCBI): domain Eukaryota; kingdom Fungi; phylum Ascomycota; class Dothideomycetes; order Venturiales; family Sympoventuriaceae; genus Scolecobasidium; species Scolecobasidium constrictum. The sequence continues at coordinate 101,254 of AZYM01000220.1, forward strand.
GCAAAAAATCTATTAGGCAGCTCACAAATTTTTGGAGCATGGGCCAGGGTTTAGAAAGCCACGAGATGTTTTGAAAGCATTTCGATACACAAAGGGCGTCGAAGCGTGGTTCTCACGCTCAATTGAGCATAGCGCGCCTGCTTCAGCTGGGATGAGCTCGCATGAAAGACGCGAGCACTATAATGACTCATCGACTTTGTACGGTAAAGTTGAGCACAATTCCCATTTTCTACCGTGAAAACCCAGCCACTGCGGGCTGTGATTGGGCAAGGCGGCACAGGACAGATTAACAGGGCTGACCCTCTCCTTTTGACGTGGAGAGGTCGGAGAGTAGATAAGGCCGCACCTTCCGCACTCGCTTGCGCCCATCCACACAAGTTGCTCTTTCCCAGAATCAGAGAGCCGCATAATTCAGGCATCGCAAACCGCATCGCATCCACCACCCAACCACACGCGCCGAGCTCCATCCACCACGCGACTTCTTTTTCGATCGCGCCTTCACTTCTCACCATCTCTCGGGTGACTTTAATTAGTTTTACTCATCCTGCACGCTGAAGAAAATCATCTTCGGCTTGTCGCGGTTCGTGTTGCTGGTTTGCGCGGCGCGTCATTATCTTCGCGACATTGCGTAGTGATTTCGCGACCATCACCACCAGTCACGTGGCAACTTTTCAGAAGCCTCACAAAATAATTTCGCCGCCCACTATCTTCGACTTCAAAAGTCCGTAAAGTCCTCGTGACTCATCGACTCATCGCCACAATCACCTCTACAAAAACATCGGCGCACCCATCTCGAACCCACTGGACCACGTCCTGACCCGAGGCGCAAACACTTACGCATCACCACTCCCGTAATTCGACATCGCACCAACGAACGCGCGCATCGTGTCGCATGCAACGGATGTCTCTATTGAGCGCATAAGGACCACCTGGACTCTCACACATGGCTGTCATGGCTTCCGAGACTCCGATCGTCGACCCTGTTGCAGGTCTTGCAGAGAAGGTGCCACTCGCAGACACCGCATCGTCACTTGCTGATAAGCCAGTCAACGGGTACAACTCTCTCCAACAAGACAAGAGGGAGGACTCGGGACTAACGTCTGTTAGTGACGCGCCACCTTACGACGCGCTTTTCGACGAGTCAGCGAAGACTGCGCAGAACGGCATGAGTAACGGCACAGCAGATGCTCCTGCTTCGGAAGATGCGAGTGTAACGAAGGCGATCGCCCCTGAAGATGAAAGTGCTGCGCCGGTAGAACACGTCGAAGGCGGCATCTCTGGTGTAGCTGCGTTTTTGCCTGCTTCATCAGATGCTGATGCGATTCCACCCGCAACGGAGCCACCTGCGACAATGACTGAGCCTGCGATTGTGGAACCACAAACGTCAGATGTGCGCGATGAGCCATTGCCAGCCGATCCTGCACAAGCAATAGTTGATGCGGAAGGTCCTGAGAATGGCGAAGCACCAGAACCATCACCTACACCAGCTGACGCGCCAGGCGAACCAGGCGCTGCACCCGCACTCCCACCTTCGACGCTTCCCGCAGAGCCATCTTCAGATAAGATGGACACGACCGAGGACGGCCCCACAGATATGACAACAGGCGGACATGGCGATGCAGAGGTTCTTCTGGACAAGTCAGATGTGCCGATGGACTCGGTTGAAGCAGAGGCGACGCCAGACATCTCCGAAGTTGTCACCACAATTCCACCACCAGCAGATGATTCGAAACCTGCGGAGTCTGCGCCAACAGGGCAAGTGCGGCCGCGAGAAGAGGATGACGAAGCAGAGCCAGCAGCGAAGCGCGCAAAGACTGAGAATGACGATGAAGAGATGCCAAACGCACCGGCTGATGCGCCAGCTGCTCCAGTCGAGTCTGCGCCTGCACCAGCAGCAGAAGTCAGCGCTCCATCGACAGCAGTGCCGGTTCAAACAGGGCTGCCCACGCTGCCAAAGTCGCCACCTCTCGACTCCAATCCAATCACAGCCACTCAAGAAAAGTTCCTTCTCGAGCAAATTCGCAAGGCAAAGAAGACCAAGAGCGCACTCGCATACCTCGCTCCAGTCGATTGGGCGGCGCTGAACATTCCGACATACCCAGAAGTGATCAAGAATCCTATGGATCTGAAGACGATGGAGGAGAAGCTGAAGTCGCACAAGTACGCGACGGCAGATGAAATGATGGTAGACTTTGAGCAGATGATACACAACTCGCAAATCTTCAATGGTCCACAGCATGCAGTCGCCCAAGCTGGTCAGTCACTACGCGCATACTTCATCAAGTGTGTGAGTGTCATACCAAAGGGCGAGGCTGCGAAGGCAGGAGACCAAAAGCCTAAGAAGCCAGAACCTGCGCCACCAAAGCCAGCTCGACCTGCACGCACATCCACAATCCCTACCGCGAAGTCGCCTACAGAGAGCAAGCCTCCCAGTCAAGCTGGATTCTTGAATGAGCATGGCATGCCGATCATTCGACGCGACTCGTCAGCACAGAACGACCGACCCAAGCGAGAAATCCATCCACCCAAGCGCGATCTACCTGCCAGCTCTGCACGACCCAAGAAGAAGAAGGCTCAGCTCGAGCTGAAGTTCTGTGAGACTGTTGTGGCAGAGATCCACAAGAAGAAATACGCTTCCTTCTCGTACGCCTTCCTCTACCCAGTCGACCCGGTTGCGCTTAACATCCCGAACTACCTCCGCATCATCAAGAAGCCAATGGACTTCGGCACCATCCAGCAGAATCTCAAGAACGGTCAATATCAGAACGCGAAAGAGTGCCACGCAGACTGCAAGCTCGTCTTCACGAACTGCTACAAATTCAACCCGCCAACCGACGAGGTCTACAAGATGGGCAAGATGTTGGAGGAAGTCTTCGATCAAGAGTGGGCGAAGAAGGAGCAATGGATTCAGCAGAACATGCCGCCTTCTGAGCCAGCGACCGAAGACGAGGAAGAAGAGGAAGAGGAGGAGCCAGAGGAGGAAGATCCAAACATCCGCCGCATGCAAGAGATCCAGGCGCAAATCGCGGCTCTGTCAGCGGAAGCTATGCAGTTGACCAATGCGCCGCGTCGCCCTTCGCCAAAGGCAGCTGCTAAGAGCAAGACCGCAAAGGCAGGTGGCAGCAAGCCTAAGGCGCCGAAGGCAGCTCCCGCCGCTGCGCCTAAGCCTTCGAAGCCGAAGAAGGCACCAAAGCCCAAGCGTCTCACACTGGATCAGAAGCGCGAAGTCTCTGAGGGTATCGCCAATTTGGACGAGGGAAAGATGCGCAAGGCCGTACAGATCATCCGCAACGGCGTGCCATCTCTAGCGGTAAGTACCTGTCTCACCCGACTCATCGATGCAATGACCACACAGAGGCTAATCAAGCTGCCTATACAGAACGTTCAAGACGACGAGCTCGAACTCGACATCGATGAGATTCCTGAAGAGGTCGTCTACAAGCTCTGGGAATTCGTCAAGTCTGCTGTGCCGAAGCGCGAGCGCGATCCCAGCCCGGAATTCATGGACGATGACGATGATGACTATACTCAGCGCGGTGCCACGACTGGAGGCACTGGTGGCGGTCGGCGAAAGAACAAGCCGATGAAGGCGCAGGAGCAGGAAGAGCGCATTAGGCAGCTGCAGGAGAAGCTGACTGGTGGTGGCGCTGGTGCTGGTGGAAGTGCGAGCCCGGCGCCTGCTGGTGAGGGGTATGAGAGTGAGGGAGATAGCGAGAGCTCTGAGGAGGAGTAGATAAGGGAGTCTTTCTTGAAACTCCACGCGCATACGCAACACACCTCTTCGAGATCGCATACCACCAGACATCATCGAAACACAACACCACTTCTACGAACGCACTGTATAATTATGCAAGGGTCACATTGGGCCCAAGACTTTTCTGGCAACACACACTGGGCGACTGCTACGAGGGCCGTCGGTTCGAGGTTTGCACCCGCAAAGTTTGCGACGCTGCCATGGTACTGGTCATTGGTAGCAAGCTGGCAGCTGGAGTATGCATCGAGCATAAGTGACAAACAACATTGTAGTATTATTCTTGAGCAGCATCGCTCGTGTGCGAGAAGGAAATGCCATACTTCAGGCGAGAAACCAATGAAGCGTTTCCACGTCACAGACGTTGTAATTGATAAGTGCGTGATGCCACATGAACTTTGAGTCCACCAAACCAAAGCGAATGTCAACGAGCACCTAATCACGGTTGCCTAACAGGTCTGTGATTAGCAGCAGCGGCACGATGCCAGTGTCCTGCTCCAGCAAGTCGGGTGTGGACAGCCGTCGCACGTTCCACCGCTGCTGAATATTTCAATGCCATCATTTTGCGACGTCTAGCAGGGTTGGCTATCATGCGACTCTGTGCCACCCAATTGCCTCTGCAAATGAGATCAAGATTGGCGTCAACGTCTCAGCTCTGCTGGACTTCTTGAATTGCTGTCACCACAAGGTAAATTCCTCAATGGTGTGCTGCGACCAATCCGGCGTGCCTGGTCGGAACCACCAAGCTGTTGACCCTCTGTCGAGATGTTGTTGGTCATGTATTTGCGCGAGCCAACTATCACCCCATCGAGGCACAGCATCTTCCGGAGGGACGAGGTCTAGGTCAAAGTCAAACTCTTCTAGCAGCAAAGACGGGTATCGAGATTCTCCAACTTCTTCGGAACGCTCTGCAAGCACAACATAGGGTATTATTATGCACTCGCCGACGAGCGTGTAGTACTTGTCCCTCGCACGCACAAAAAATGCGTCTTGAGACCCCTCAAAGTTGACGAGAATGTCATCTGGCTTGAGCCAAGGCGGTCCAATGCCAATGAACATGTTGTCGAGCAGGAACAAGGTTCGACCTGCAAGGTACTGTTCCTCAAGATCCGTCCATAGATTAGTCAACCACATTTGGCTGTTTGCGCATAGCACGAGGATCCCGTCGTCAACAGAAGCTTGTGGCGCTGGTAGACTTTGCGACATTTGCAAGAAATATGGGTGTACTTCTGTCGCGTGTTGCTTACAGTCCTCGGGGAAGCCGAACACTCTGTCTTTCAATATTAGAGTCTTCTCCGCGAGCTCTTGCTGTCGCTGATGGTCGGAGAGATCGAGTGCTTGTAGAGAAATCTTCTTGTCCAGTGATTCGACGTCCCCATTGGTTAACTTCAGTATCTCCTCAACCCAAGTGTAGGCTAGGACCCGCCCCGCCTTCCGACCTTGAATTGTGAGAGTTCTCCGATGGTCCCAGCCATACGGACTGAGAACAATTGAACACTTGTACAGTCTTTGAGTGGACCTTCTGTGCTGCACTAGACCTCGAAGGTTGGCCAAGCTGGTGTATTCGTGGTTTGTCCAGTCGATGGCCCAAGAAGCCATTTTCAATGTTTGTTCAAATAGTGGATCCTGTCTCCAACGCTGATCGTACATACCTCTTTGGCTAAGAACGGCGATACCATGTTGCTCAAGAAGAAACTCTGTGAGGCGCTCAAATATGTCCGCGGGCCTGTGTCTATAATCAATCTCCAATTTCTGGTCGGTTAATCCTTCCATCATGCCCAGGATAGCATAGATCATGTCTCGTGGGTCGCTTGCCTTGCACGAGCGACGTGCCGCCTCAAGCAAAGCATAGAGCCTGTCCGAAGACTGTTTTCCTCTTAGTTGCAAGCGCGCAATAAGCGGAAAGGGTCGTGTCTTGGGCATGATCTCCTGGAGATCAGCCACCGGGAGTAAGCCCCATGGCACTGTCCTGGCCCCACAGATCAAATCTACTCTCCTGGCCATTGCGACCTCCTGCAAGCACCATATGCGTGAGAACCACCGGCGACTCAATAGTGCCATTGCACTACGCGGTTCTAGAGAGCAAGATTCTTTTTCGTGGGGATTCTCGATAAAATCGAACAGATCTGCAATATCATGATCCATCTCGCCAATGTACGCGTGAACCATCGTCGCCTTAGAGAAGATTGACTGCATCTGGCGGACTTGATGTCCTCTCTCAGCGACGTCGTCTTGATTGATACACAGAGCGTCGACCCAAAGGATCCGAGTTTCATTTCGCTTTCGAAGGCGTCGCAGAGCCATTTCACAATTCGTTGTTGCTTCCACCGTGCGTGCGCCTAGAATCGTGCTCGAGCATACAACGATTTCTCGCCTACGCTCTTGGTTCCCGCTCTCATCAGCCCAGGTGTACGACAGTGCTTCATAAACACTGCCTTCCGCCGTACTGTGAAAGATCTGGCATACGAGGCGATCATTGAAGTCACCTGGCTGAATCTCAATGAGACGGATTTCAGCCTCTTCTAGAGCAAGGAAGGTGTAAGATGAAGTAAGAGGGGTCTTCGAATATTGAGCTGGATCTCTGATGCCGAGTCCTTGGTGAGGACCTCCAGCCCCTTCGTTTCGCTCCAATACCTCACCGCAACTTTGGCAACAACGCATCTCATCAAGAACGACGACGTCCGGCAAGCGACAGCACGGAGCCATCTTGATGAAAGCTCGAATGTGCTAAAGGAGGTCCTGCGTGCTCCTGAAGACAGAGATCCTGAAGACTAAAAGACATCAGGCTGTGCCCATCGCCAACGCATTATGTGGCTGTATTCGTAGCACGTGGACGGCTGTGCCGCCCAAGGCTGATCTCTAATGTCGATTCTCATTATTTGCAGTCAGTTTCAATCAGAATCACATGCATGTCGCCAATACAGGTGACTGAGAGTGATGTGGAGAAACAGAACTGGCAGCCCGGGCAACTTTGAGGTGATGTTAAGGCAGATGGTCACGCGTGAAATCGCCAATTCCGACAATTCGTGGATTGCTCGAATGTTCCGCAATCAACATACCAACTATAACGATATCTGGTAAGGCGATAGATCTTCTGAGCTGCCCAAGCATGAAATAAATCACGTGACACATTTGCGATGTGGAGTCCAGCCCTTGATGTCTGGACCAGGTCGTACACGAGAGGTGCGATGACAGACCAGCTGCACGAACTGGGAGATTGCGATATCTGCGCTGGCAAAAATGCTTCTCAGCACACATATCGCTAATGCATACCTAATGACAGTCATCTGCATCGTGGAGTCTGCCACAAGATCCCCTTAGGACCTGTACCACAGTACAATCAAAAGAGTAAGTCTATTATTGCATCTCCACCTCCATGACTTCTCGACTTGTTCTTGGACTCCTCGGCCGACTCGGACTCGGGCTCCCTCTCTCATTACCTCCCCTTCCAATACCCAGCCGGGCAAGTCCAGCACTGAATACCTCTTGCCCTTGCTGCGCAAGCCTACTCCCACCCTGATTCAGAGGACCAGGCGAGCCTGTAGGCGCAGGATGTCTCGTGCTTCCCACGCCTGTCGCGCCCTCAGCGCTCTCCACACCCGTGACGACTGGCTCATTGATCTCAGGTCCACGCTTCATAAGCGGCGGGGTATCACTTCTCTGACTTTCCGTTCTCGACGATTGTGATTGCGATACCGGCGGTGCCACGTACGCGGGAAGTGGTGGCGGTGGTGGTGGATTCATCTCCTCATCTGGACGTCCAAACATTTCGCTCCACCACCTCGTCTTCGCCCGATCAGGCAGGATGAGCCTCTCCTTCCCCAACACATGATCATCGACCTCCTTCTCATAATTGGGGTTCAAAAACCCATTGCGATTCGCAAGGAAGTAGTTCCATACGCTCTCGGTGCGCTCTCTCGCATTCCAGTCTACCCGCTCCTTCTCGTTATCGAAGAGGAAGGTGCCATACTGGCAAGAATATACGTGGTAGAGTAGCCGTCTGAGAAAGCGCTCATTGAACTCGAATCGAGTGGGGTGTTGGTACATGATCTGGTATGTCGCGTCCAGGAATTGATGAAAGACTGGTGAGGTCTCCTTGACTTTCGTCGCGTACTTCAGATTCTCGGGTTTGTCTCTGCTCTTACGGCCACCGCCGAGTGACATGTATGGTGGCTCGTCCGAATCTGAGTCCTCTTCTGCATCCTTGTCCTTTTTCGCGAAGAAGCCTTGCGCTTTGCTCAGCGCATTTTCGAAGGCGTTGCCACCACCGCCACCACCTGATGGAGCGCCGTTGACCTCGTTTGCGCGATCATTGGCGATGCGCTCGTTCTCGATCTCGAACCATTTCTCGCTGCTCAGATGACCTGTGCGATGTCTGAACATATGCCCAAAACTCAGCCAGTCCTTCTCCACGAGTGTGATGAAGCCGTCGATGGTGCGGAAGTACGGGTCGAGACATATTTGTGCCAGCGAGCTGAGTTGACTCGTTCGATCCCAGCCATCCGAGCAATGTATTAGCACATGCGAGTGCAATATGCCCACCTGCCTCGCTATTCTTTCGCCACCAGACACAAGAAGGGAGATGTGCTTCAGCCAATTGCTTCGATTCAGCTTGTCCACATTCAGTGGCAGCGAGTACATATCGCTGTCTTTGAGGAAATCGATCACGTCTTGGAGTGATTTTCGCATCACATGGATGTTGTCGATGCCGTAGTACTCCTTGATCGCGCCTTTGTAGTATTCCATGTTCTCAGTGCCCATGCCCACGGCTTGCATGGCGTAAGCATTGACAGTGGGCCGAGCATCCACAATCAGATTCGATTGCTGTGCGCCGTACACACGCGGTAGTTCTTGCGAGTCGTTGACTGGAGTGCTCCCATCGCTGATGTTTTGGAGGTCTGCTTCAGTGGCTTCTCCGGAGATGTCTAACGATGGCTTCTCTGATAGCGCCTCGTCGACTGAGGGTCGTTCTGAGGCTGCTTCTGTAAGATCAGATGTCGAACGACTGGCACGTGGCGTTGAAGCAGCAGACAATGGGTTGCGTCTAGCAGGCTTCGAAGTCGACCATATTGCCGCCACCAATTTCTCGTCTTGGGCGCTACGATTGCCTCGTACACCGACCATGGGCTGTGAGCATCGTGTGATGGACGCGTTGTTCACAGGATGGAGGTATGTAAGCGCAGGTATTCTTGCTCGCGAGCGGTAGGTCTTTGCGTAGTTGAGAACGTTGTCGGATACGGTTGAGGGCACAACCATGATAGCTGGGTATGTAGGTGAGTACTGTCCGCAAGTCAGTGTCTGCTTCAGGATGGGCACCTTACTTCGAAGAGAGAACGTGTGCCGCCTTTCTTTTCTCCTAGTTGAAGAATTAACTCACCGAGTAATCTTTGTTAATCTCTGTTATCCTCCAGCCCCTTTCTGCGCTCTTCGGTGAAACCCCTTGTCGCGCAAACTCTCTTCTTGCATCGTACAGCTCCCAGCCGTTGATCCTAGCACTCTTTCCCGAGTCTTTCGTCTTGAACGAGAACGCTAATAGCTTCTCCAGACTACCTAGCTTACACGTACACGACCGTATCGTGTCATAAACGGCTCGTGCCTCCTTATCCGTGAGAAAGGTGAAAGCGATGAAGGTGAAGTCGCGACAACGTATTCGTATTGAAGGTGGCTGGTGGGATGCCGGAGGTGATGGTTTGTATGTGCAGTAGTTGATCATGGGATATGTGATCCATGTTTCTCGAGTCTTTTTCTTGGGTTCGGGTGTGTTGGGCTGTGGTGGTGCTTTACCCTCGTCGTCGACAGGTTCGTAGCGGTAGATCATGTGGTGGGCCTGGTGCATGTTAACAGCTTGTTTGCTTCAAGTGCAGTAGTGCTGGTAATAATTTTGCAAGTGCATGACATGCCCCAGAGATATGTACACATACCGAAAGGTGCAGCGTGCCTTTAACGCCCTGTCCACTTCGCCAGCACACCACATCGTCAACTCTTGCTATGATCTTCGCGCGGTCCATGGTGGCCTAGTGATCGCATGCAAAGACATGCCAGAGCAGATGTGGTGTTTGCTCATGCAAGATGTATGTACGGACCCGTGTACTCCGGCTAGGATCCGAGTGTCGTTTCGTGAGGCGCAAAGCTTCTGTATGGCAGAGCGCAGATCGATGTCTCCGGATGCCTGTAAGTGGCGCTTTGGCCGCAATGTGGATACAATACGTAGGAGGGGTGCTAAAGCGAGCTCAGCCTGAGTCCGTATGCACAACGTTGAATGAATGCTGTGGTTCTGATGTCGCGTATTATCTCGATAATTCGTGTAACACGGACGTTACATGCGGGTAAGTCTGGATTTATGACTCTGAAAGGCCACCCAGTGGTTTTGTCATGAGCTTGAGTGGTGGTTGTGGAGGAAGTTGCGAATTGGCAAGGCAGATGCACGTGACGCCAAGGCCCACCACACAATATGCCTGAATTATCGCAAACTTCGCAACTCCGAGATCGTCTTGGGCGACATCACAACTCACAACCTCACCACCACCAACCTTCCTCCTCTCTTTGTGATAGACACTTGGAGCTCTAGTCAAGCACAATGGCCACACACACTGGTGCTATGTACGTAACTGCATTCTTCACCGTTGAAGAATTGAGAGCTGACTTTTCTATGACAGCTCCAAGCGGAGAAAGTTCGTCGCAGGTATGAAGCACCCACAATGGCACGCGAAATTCAAGTGGATGGCAATTCGAGTGCGATAAACACGACAGAGAAGGACAAGCAATAGAAGAGAAGGCATGATTGGAGAAAGGCCGAATTCCAAGCGCTGTGTGTTGAAACAGAAGGAACATTATGGCTAACACACAACCACGACAGACGGTGTTTTCTACGCCGAGCTGAACGAGTTCTTCCAGCGCGAACTCGCTGAGGAAGGTTACTCCGGTGTCGAAGTCCGCGTCACTCCAACCGTCACCGATATCATTATCCGCGCGACACACACACAAGAAGTCCTCGGCGAGCAGGGACGCCGCATTCGCGAACTCACCTCGCTCATCCAGAAGCGCTTCAAGTTCCCAGAGAACTCGGTCTCCCTCTACGCTGCCAAGGTCCAGAACCGTGGTCTGTCCGCCGTCGCGCAGTGCGAGTCCCTGCGATACAAGCTGCTCAATGGTCTTGCCGTCCGTAGGGCGTGCTATGGTGTCCTGCGCTTCATCATGGAGAGCGGTGCCAAGGGTTGCGAGGTCGTGGTCAGTGGCAAGCTTAGGGCTGCGCGTGCCAAGAGCATGAAGTTCACTGTATGGCATCACACATTTATCACCATGTACTTTGAGACCTAATAAGTGTTTAGGACGGCTTCATGATCCACTCCGGTCAGCCAGCCAAGGACTTCATCGACGAGGCCACTCGCCACGTCCTCCTCCGCCAGGGTGTCCTCGGTATCAAGGTCAAGATTATGCGCGGCTCAGATCCAGAGGGCAAGAGCGGCCCACAGAAGTCGCTTCCAGACTCCGTTACCATCATCGAGCCAAAGGAGGAGCAGCCAGTCGTCCAGCCTATGTCGCAGGACTACGGCGCCAAGGCGGCTCAGGCACAGCAGGCCGCGGAGCAGCAGCGCTTGGCCGAGCAGCAGCAAGAGGGTGGTGCACAGGAGGAGGGTTCTTTCGCATAAGCGCATCTACACTATGTACGGGTTTAACGTGACGTGGAGATGAGCAACGATGATGCATAATTGGAGCAACTTGATGGGAAAACTATACACGTCTGCGATGGGGACCACGATTATGCATATTGTGCTGTGCGTGTATGTACTTTCCGAATATGCACGCTGGCTCCATGGCTAGGCATCGGCGCAAGCAAGGCTGGGAGTCGAGGAACACTGAATTGATTGAATGAAAAAACAGTTCAAGATGCCATCATCGCGTTTCGTTGACTCATGTGATACACTGTGTGCCGATCACCTTTCAAGATATGGTCGCTCAATCAACATCCGACCTCCTCTTCTCCAATGTCTCGATTTCTGCTCTGACAGCCTCGCACTCTGCCTTCACTTCCACGAACCTCTTCGCAATCTCCAACATGCCCTTCCCTGCGCGACCATATTCGCCCAACGTTCTCTCACTGTCTGCGACCCTCTCACTCAGTTCATCCGCCCTCACCTCCAACCGTGACTTGTACCCTTCCAGCTCGCCCAGCATGCCCGGCTCTGTCAACACAGGATCACTCAACGCCATGACGCCTAGCTTCAACTCCAGGCCTTTCGCTACGCTGGAGAGATGTTCGGCCCTCGAGCGGAGGCCGCGTGCCAAAGAGCCGTGGAGGGTCTGCTCTAGTGTCCTGATGCTGGATTCGAGGAGGTGGCTGTACGTCGCTTTCAGAGAAGTAGTAAGATTGGTTATCTGAGTGCGCGTGAGAGCTATGGAGGTTGATTGGTTGGAGATTGCATCTTTGAGGGCGGTGGCTTGAGGCACAAGATCCGACACTGAAGTGGTACCGCCGGCAGAAGCGAGGCTGGTGATGGTTTCACCTGTGGATATGAGGTGGTGAGACAGAGCTTCTGCGATGGTGGGGATGTTGGAGGCGAAGAAGTCGATGTCGCCAGCCAGGAGGATAAGGTCTTCAGCCGAGAGACCGCCACAAAGATGTGCCAGCACAATATGGCATGATTCTAGCAGTTCTGGTGGGAGATCGTGTGCTCGCGATGTCGTGAGTGCACGAAGAGCATCTTGAAGGAGCTCGCGTTGTGCTGATCCTTTTCGAGCTGTGATCAGTTGCTGTGAGGTTGCATTAGCTGGTGTATTAATGCCTTGCTGCGATGATGATTCAGATGATCTGATAGCTTCAAGCGTCTCCTTCAACACACTGTCATGCACCCGATATTGCAAATGATGTTACCCAAACCCAATCCCTGTAACAACACGATATCCACCTTTTGCTGATATCATCTTGGCTTGCTTCCGCAAAGCAGCAACTTTCCTTTCCGCCGGAGAACACAAGCACTCGCACATTCGGGCTCCGGGAATGGAATAAAGACGTGCAGTCGTCTTACCTTTTCGATTTCGGCCTGTGCGCGTTGCTGCTTGATGAGCCGTGTCGAGGCATCTGGATTGAGTCGTGATCCAGCAAGATTCGTGTACAACGCTTTGAACTTGGGATTACTCTCCAGTACGTTCGGTGCCACTGGTGGAAGCATCTTGGTCTCGCGGCTAAGACGTCTGCAATGCTACTCTTTCGACCGGTATCTAGATTTCTGTATGCCGAAGTTGATCTGCGCTGGGTCTTGACTAACTTCTATGATTGAGTCGCGGGAATGTCACGTGCGGCCGAGAAGAGCAATTGTTCAATTCGATGGTTCATGCATGGTGAAACTGGTGATGTTGACTTGTGGTGGAGGATTGAGCAAAACATCCTTGCCTGCGCGTGTGAGGCCGCTTGGCTTTGTGGACACCGCAAAGTCTCGAATTGTGTCAGCCCTGATGCAAGCAATTTTTATCGGAATCAGCTCCACATCGGAGCAGACATCAGGCAAGCTAAAATGGCATCCGACGACAGCATGCATTGGCACCTTCAAAGCTGCGAGCTCGCTGTTCGCGATGCAGACTCTTTTGGGACCTAGGCGTTTTCTTTAGGGCTACAACTCAGCTTGCTGGCCTCCGCTGCTGGCCTCTATGCAGGAGAATCTGCATTCTGTACGTAAGCACGCAATTAATCTACATACGCGCCCGTTCGACGTCGAGATGTCAAGCATTGTCGAAAGCCAATTCGAGTCTTCCTTGAGATCGCCACATGGACATCTCCCCGATCCTCGTTAGACTTTCTCGCACCACTCAGCAAAATCTAGGGCCCGAGTCATGGAACCTGGGGTCGAGTCATGGCCTAGCGGCCCTTCTAGCCGTCTGTTAACGAACGCACAGCGAATGACAAGTCTCCGCTCACGTTTCGAATGGTGCGCTACACGCGACTAGCGGTCGCGACAACTCCGGTCCCCGGTTTCGCGGCACCGTCCGCTTTCCCTGTTCAGGTCCCCAGAGATCTCGGGCCTTCTGCCCTTCGCAGTCTGCAGATCTTGACGCCTGTGCTTGTCTGATGTTCTCCACGATGCTTCCGGCCTCTCATCTCTTACATTCTTCACCCTCCTCCCGCCTTACGATGACCTTTTCTTCGTCCGCTTTGACATTCGATTGAGATGGAATGGGTGTGACTTCATCACTGGAATCACATGAACGATGGAGGATAGGAGTCCGGTCTTGTTGGCGTCGTCGTTCACGCTCCTCGCTACCTCGTCCATAACGTTCGGCCTCCGGCTATGGGTTCGAGGATTTCTGTTGAAGACATGGGGCTCGGACGACTGGTTGATGACAGTGTCAATCGTGAGTTGCTGGCTACCCTTGACGACCTCACAAATTTTGGTCTTGGACTTGTCAGCTGACAATGATCACACAGGTCCTCTTCCTTGCATATAACATCTCCGAGGCTGTTGGCGTGCACTACGGAACAGGGAAACACATACGTGATCTCGAGCCCAGCAGAGCACAAACCGCTCTCGTAACATGGTACCTCTGCGAATTGACCTACGTGGGATGCACGATATTCCTAAAGCTGTCGGTTGGCGTTTTCCTCCACCGCGTTGCCGTCAACCGATGGCACATCTGGATCATTCGAATCATGATGCTGTGTACAGGTGTGTTTGGAGCAGCCTACTTCTTTGTCGGCGTCTTCATGTGTTGGCCTGTGCAGTCTTGGTGGATCCGTAAGAGCACGCCATTGAAGAAGGACTATGGCTCGTGCATTAGCGACGATGCGGTGGTTGGGCTCACTTTCGCGGCGGGTTCTCTCAACTCAATTGCGGACTTCACGTTCGGATTGATCCCATTCTTCATCATCAAGGATCTACATATGCCGAAGAAGTCAAAGAGACTGGTAAGTGGGACCGCGATAAATATATGATGAGCCCAGAGTTTACTGATCACGTCTCTCAGGTGTGTGCTATTCTGACAGTCGCGAACATTGCTTGCATCGCAACCATCATCCGCATGCCCTACGTTATGGATCTCTATAAGACAGATGACTGGCTACATGCCACTGTGGACATGGTCCTCTGGTGCACAGTCGAGATCGGTGTCGGAATTACAGCAGCCTGTTTTGCGACGCTACGACCCCTCCTTCGAATCCTTTTCGGTCTTCAAGCATCGCAATGGTTCCCAGACCAGCATCCAGTATCAGGCCAGATCAACACCTACCACTCCGACGTTCACAATCCATCTGGTTCAAGCGGCGATTCTTATACGTTGAAGAGTTCAGTTCCGAAGCTGAGACCAGACCATGTCGGTCACTACACGGAAATATCGTCGGCGGGGTCGAGGTGGAGTCGAGGTCGCACAAAGAAAAGAGACGAGCCCAGAATCACAGAGCGAGATCTATACACTGAGACAGACACAACGGCGGCAGAAGACCAGGAAGATTTGACGGCATTGCCGCAGGTGCCGGCTGGTGTGACCAGGCAAAAAAGCGAACGAGATGGCTTCCCATCGTTGCACATAAGGAAGAATACAGAGTTCTCGTACACAGTACGGGATCGAAAAGAGGATGAGTTCGATGAGTATGATGGGCGAATGAGTCCTGCGCCAACGACATGGTACTCGGAAGCGCAGTCGCAGCGCGCGGGTCCATGGCGACCGTCGCAAAGTGGAGACAGGTCAGAAGATACGATGTTCGACTTGCCTTTGCAGACACACGGGCTGGACAAGTGAGCATTGTGGGTTCGGAGGCACTTTGCAGCGATTAGATGCAAGTCCGCTCGGAATACAGGCGGCAAAAACGATCATGAATTATGTATGTACTTGGTAAGATACCCTCCAATGGAAAATTAATTGTCTACCCGCACGTAGATTCAATTGTCTACGAAGAGGCTTTTACGAGGATGAGTGCTACGTTCATGTGCGAATGCAACAAGCTTCCATCTCTCATACCACGACACGAGCTTGATCCATGCCTGCAAACGGCTATGCAAATTCACTCATCGATGTCCGCGACTCATTTGCTGGAGATGACACGACCAAGGCATCTCTACTCGCAACCTGATGGATGCGTTGTGCAAATATCAGGAGTCTCTGGGGTGGTTCGATGTGCAAGCATACGGAGAGAATGGGGAAGAACACTCGTGGACAGACGCAAACTTGTTCTGCCATGGAAGCAGGCTAGCTGGATTCACACGCCTGAAGTATATCAAGTCTTCGTTCGAGGCCTTGACTGGCTGGTCTGGCCTCATGATGAGGCGGGCAGAGCGCTACCTCAGGAGAATTGTACTCGTGGACGTTCTGCCGAGGTCTATCGAAGAACTCTGTATTTTCGACACATGGCTCGTATCAGCGCATCAGCTACTGGAAGTTGCAGCCCGGGAAGATGAGAAGTTTCAACCTCTCAAGTCGATTGAGATTCGCGCTTGGAAGAATCCTTCAAAAGCCACGCAGAGACCAATCAAGGCATTAATTCGAGAACTCAGGGTCAGGATTCGAATAGCCAACGTGATATGGTCAAATTCTGGCAATCGCACAACTTCAGACGACGAGGATGGGGTCGCGAGTGATGCTGCTAGTGTCGCAAGTGCCGAAGACCCCAGCCCACTAGCCAGACGACGCAGAGAGCGCAGTGATCCGTTGAATGGGCTCGACGATTTCGATGGTCGCCGGGCTAAGCTCAGGAGAAGAATGGAACGGATGTGTAGGACTGCTGAGTAATTATCTGGTCCAGACACCGATGAAGCGTATCCGCGAGGATCATTGGATTGCCCGGACGAGAATTCTGAAGAAGCGTACGACTCCGAACTGGAAGAGCTGGCATTCTTAGAGGAAGAATTCGAATCCTCGGATGAAGAGCCAACGGATGAAAGCGAATAGTGGTGTTGATGGAATGCAAGCTGCAGTCGCGTAAACTCCCTCCCGGTCGCGAGCACTATCATAGAGCTTGGAATAGTAATGCTCTGAGGTGCGAGCTGATGTATCGAGATGTCTTGACTGGCTGACCCCTTGTACACCTTAGGCGAATTCATAAAAGTCTTCGACCATGAGCTTTTTGACCAGTGATCTCGCAACGGACAAATTGTCCAGCTCGTGATGCAAGGGACGACAGATATTCCGTGAACAACTCCCGAAAGGCTTACGACGACATCGGGCATGCATGTACCTGCCATGCAGTCTTGGTGGAAGCTTGTCAGTATCCACGAATGTCTCGTCGGCGGTCAGCATCCGGACGTGGCACAAAGATCGCCTCTGTACGATGTCACTTTTCGTCCGCACGCAAGGAGCCTCTTTTGACGTGCATTTGCATCTTATGTCCGTCATCCGCGGTCATACGAATCCACTTATTTTGGCCTTGATACTGACAAAAATAGTTAGCTCTATCGTGTCCCACGTTTGACAAGCCTAGACCTTGCACATCGGCACGCCAAGCCCCTTTCCCGGATCACTGCAACAAAACCTCATCCCCAAGCCACGTTTCTGACAATGCGGTTTCACGAGCCGCTAGCCCCAAAGTGCTTCCAAGAGAGACGCGTACGCGTCACTGCGAGCCCTACCCTACCACGAGTGTTGTTGCTCTTCGGTAATTTGTTCTCTGAGTTGTTCCGATCCGTTTCGTAAGCAGTGCGTTTGACATGGCGCCGAATGCGCCGGGTACTACGACTAGGCTCGAAGGAAGGCTGAGCTGTGCGGTACCAAGGAGAAGAAGGGGTAGATTTCGTGCATGCGTTCAGCTTCGTATCTTGGCTGATGCTAGTATATCTTACCCTTTCTCCCGCGCGTCTCTGCTGGGTATTCCTTCTCAAACTTGCTCATTCCTTCTCAGCTCTGTCCAATTGATCCAATCATATACACATACTCATACAGATCTACACAATGAAGTCGGCGGCCTCAGTTCTAGCATTCGCTACATCAGCCCTAGCGGCTACGATCGAGGTGCAGGTGTCCGGTGTCTTTACCCCAGACAGCGTCACGGCAGCTCCTGGCGATATCATTCAGTTCAACTTCGAGAGCCAACACTCCGTTGCGCGATCAGAGTATGACTCGCCTTGCGTTGGTGCAACAGACAATGCGATCTACTCGGGCGCATTGAGCTCGGTACGCACATTCAGTTCATTCGATGCCATTGGCATTGCTGATAACTTCTGATAGGGCTCCTTCTCCTTCCTCGTCAACAGCACCGACCCACTCTGGCTATACTGCGGTGTTGGACGCCATTGTCAAGGCGGTCAGGTTATGGTCGTGAACCCACCATCCGGCGGCGACCAGACCCTCGACAACTACAGAAATGCTGCGCAGTCATCTGGCAACTCGCAGAACCCACAGGGCGTACAGGGTGGCATCATTGGCACCGCTGCTGAGATTCAGGCAGGCGGTGACAGCAGCAGTGCATCACCATCTGCAGATGCTAGCGCTAGTATAAGCAGTGCTATCGAGTCGGCTACGGCAACTGCTACGGACAACGCTGCATCAGTCTCAGAATCAGCTTCGCAGAGTGCGGCGTCTGCCACGGGGTCAAGTGCCGCGAACAAGGTCGGCGCCGTTGGCGTCGCAGGTGTAGCAGGTGTTCTTGCCGCTATGCTTGCATAGATTTTGCTCTGAATGTTCAACCAAGGAAATTGGATAGCGCAATCTTCTTACAGAATCTATTGGCCATTTATGATGCCATGAATCTAGAATTTCCGCAAAACTGGCTGCTCTGCCACATCGCTCTCCATGACCACTACTCCGCAAATGCTCGGAAGATTTGCAGATCGTCTTCCGCAACATACTCGGTCTCAACACCTGCGCCAACGAAGAAAATGTACCCCTCGCTCAGCTTGAACTCATCGTCACCAGCCTTCATCTTTCCACTCCCCTTCGTAACAATCATGATGCTCGGTCCATTGATATTTTCAATCGTCTCACTCTCGCCCTTCTTCGCTTCAGTCGCCAGCATGTCGAACTCACTCATAGGCGGGCTGTACACCTTCGTCTTTCCATTCTTGCTACGGCCGAACGCTTTCGATTTGAGGAGAGCTTCATCCTTGCCATGCGGCGAGAACGTTAGCGTGCCGATGAAGGTGTCGATATTGTCCCTGTCGGCGCGTGGACAGAACCCTGTGTTGAGCACGTTGTTGGACCGTGCCATGCATTCGATGATGTTGCCAGACAGATAGGCGTGAATGCTGTCTGCTGGGACATAGATGGAGTCACCAGCTTGAAGAGACAAGTAGTTCATGGTGATGAGCGCTACCAGCGTGCCGTTGTCCTGGACTTGTCAGTTGAGCGAACAACATTCTTGCGTAGGAACTGACCGTCTTGCTATACTGGTCCCATAACCTAGGAAGCAGATCTGGAATGTATGCGTCCTTCCCGAAAGCACTCTTGGGCAACTTTTTGAGCGCCTCACCGACGGATGCCACTGTCTGCTCATCGGCTTTGAGCATAGCCTCGCAGGTGCCCTTCAATTGCTGGTCATCGAAATCGTGTTTCTTGACGATCGGCAGAAACTGCTTGAGGCAGTCAAGGTCCAGCAAGGCTTTGATGTCATCAAGTGGCTTCCAGCCAACGAATGCTTCGAATGGACCAAGTGCAAGCGCGATTTCTGGCTTGTGGTTCGTGTCGGTAAACTTCTCTGGTTCTCGCTCGTGCAACTGCGAGGCTAGTGTTTTGTTCTGTCTTCATCAGCAAGCATCTCTCTTATTGTGGACCGCACATACTGGATGCAATTGCAACGGCAGAGCCTTGGCTATACTCAACACCTTCGGCAAGAAAGGCAAATCCTTTCCGAACTTCGCAAACACTTTCCCTCCGATCAACTGCTTCGTGTTCGCATTGATCACATCTTGCAGGTTCTCGCCGGTCTCGAGAACGTATGAAGGCAGCTCAGGGTAAGTGCCCATCCACATCTCAGCATAGTCTTTACTCTCATCGACCTTGAAGTCTGTGTTTGGTGTTTTGGCGCATAGTGTCGCTGCTAAGGACTCGGATCCTTTCTTGCCCCATGGATAGTTGTTGCAGCTGCACTTGAGCTGGAGGACTGATTTGACCATGGTGTTCGATGGTAGTATTAGTGAAAGGGGACAAGAAATTGGAACAAGTCTAATATGCTGTACCAGACAGCTATGCGATTTTCTTAAATCCCATGCCTACCCTGAAAATCCTATCAGAATGCTCGTAGCTCATATACACGTCATTGTGGGCATTGATTAGAAACGCTCGTTTTCTCGCTGCTTTTGGCATCTTCACATGGATTGCATACTCTAGACGTTCCTGTAGGCGCTTTTTGGCTATCCACTGAAGACAAAGTCTCGGATTTCTGCTCATGTGAGGCTCTGCTGGTGGGCAGCGATCTCGTCGACTTGACAGCTCAATTCGGCGCGTCAGCGCCATTAGTGTTCATTGATGCCTCTGACATGCTCTCGAAGGGCTAGGCCCATGAGAAGCTCAGGATTCGAGAAGAAGGAGCAGAAAATATGATGTTGATGGTGCCGGTGCTCAATGAGGTCGCGGAAGAGATGTCTCAACTTGGCCAATATCGGCTCCGCAGCCAATCACAAGCCGAGCGCGTCCTCGCCTTCACACGCTGAGGATTGCAGGGATCTGCTGATAGATACTAAGACTCCCTGGAGGGCTGTACCACTCTTAGACTTTCCTCGAAGGGCGATACTCTATCGCTACATCTATGTGGTTATCTACTTGTTTTGACCCTTAAATATGAGAAGGATTGCGTTCTAGCGCTGACGTACACCACGACTCGAGGCCACGATCGAGGACAACATCACGATGCACTTCGCATACCCTGGGCGGAAGCCCTCACGTCCCGCAAACTTCACTCCTCGCCAAAACCGCGATTCGATAATAAGTAACATACGACGGAGAGTGCGTTTACGTACTGCCTTGGTCGCCGTCTCGATTCTAGCTCTAATATATCTTGTGACATCATGGCTATCTACACCCTCAATCACGTACACGAGCACTCTGAGCTCGAAACCTCCGATGACAAAGGCACCTGCTGGACAGCCAAATGTTGTTCTAGTCACTGTACTAGACGATGAGAGGGGCGAGGCATACAATGATGCTATCAAGAAGAATAGGCAGAGCTATGCAGACAAGCATGGTACATCACACCGCAGATACGCGCAATAGATCTTACTGACTTTGTTAAAGGCTACGCAACATTCTTCCCCTCAAACGAAGACTACGAACTCAACGAAGCACCTAGCTCATGGGCTAAGGTCCCTGCGCTCCGCCACGCACTGACCCAATTCCCCTCGACACCATACTTCTTCTACCTTGACGATAAGACATTGATCGGCAATCCCTCGATACGAGTCGAAGAGCACCTCACAGACAAGGCACGAGTCGAGTCTCTCGCAATCACGGACGTGCCTGTGGTTCCACCAGATAGTGTAATCAAGACTCTGCAAGGAGTGCCAGGCGACTATGTGGATCTATTGCTGGCACAGGACAGGGAAGGATTGAGTGTAAACAGCTTTGTGCTGAGGAGTGGAGATTGGGCGAAGTACTTTCTGGATACGTGGTTCGATCCTCTATACCGGAGCTACAACTTCCAGAAAGCGGAGAGGCATGCACTTGAGCATATCGTGCAGTACGTGCTTGCTGTTGGGATTACATTATGATATTGGAGCTAACAAACATGCAGATGGCACGGTACACTCCTCGCCAAACTCGCTCTTGTACCTCAACACATTCTCGCTCCGTACACTGAGAAGGACAAGCCTAGCGCTACCGACAATGGCGTCTACGAGAACGGCAATTTCATCGTCAGCTTCGCAGAGTGCGATCTACCGGTACGAAATTGCAAAGAAGAAATGCGACCTTGGTTGCAGAAATTGCATGGCATTGACATATGAGCGGTTCAGTCAGTCTTTATGGGGTATGTGAGTCATGTATCATTAATGAAGCGTAGCATAGCATGGAGTTTGGGTCATGATGAGTTGACAAATCAGCATAATTTTATTGCTTCTAATCTGCATGAATGGATACCGTGATTAGCTCATGAATTGGCGTACCTTAAGAGCTTGGAAGTTGCAGCATGAAGAGTGATGGTGCAGACAAACACATGACCTTATTGCGCTGCGGAAAATGCAACGACACGATTGCAGTCGGTCGCCCAGTTGTAATAGAAGGATAGTGACACTCATGATGCCCACTCACGGCCATCGAAGCTCATGAGGAGTGTGCTTCTCTTCCACCTGCTCCTTCGACAGCTGGTACACCCTAGCAAGATGCTCGATGCGAGCAGCTGTCTGCTGTTGCGCCTCTCGAAGGCCCTTCTCCGCATCGATGACTGGACCGGGGTGTGGCGTGGCATGGTCGAGTTGCGTCTGGAGGATGCAGCCGATCATGGAGATGAAGTGTGGTGGGCGACGACCGTTTGGCAGCGCCTTCGGCCAGTTCTTCTCCACGAACGACTCCTTGGAGGTGGTGTTGATAGTGGTGTTGGCAGTGGTGTCGGTGGGCTTCTTGTTGTGCTGCGGAGTCGACATGATTGCTTCGAGAGTGGTTGCGCTTTGATGCTCGACCTTGCGTAGTCCTAGTAAGTGTTTGCAGTTTAAGGATTCGTGGACTGCGAGATTCTTGACCAAGACAAGATTTTATGTTCTGGAACAAAGGGTAACTCAGTCTTCTTAGTGTGCTAACAATGCCATTGTGACATTTGACTGCCAGTCACGCAACGACAATCCTGGTCAATGGATTCCAACAGTCACTTCGCAGGGCAAACGTTGATACTGGCCACCCTGACCGTATGGCCCCGTACGTTGAGGTTTCACAGCACTTGTGCTTGAGATTACTTCTAGAGGTCGGTCAATAAGGATAGGAATCACTTCAGCTGGGACTTCTTGACTCCTGCGAATGAAGCCATGGAATTTAACCATTCGAGATGATCAACGGATCGTACTATCTGCGTCTCATGAGGTTGTTGAACTCGAACGTCCCGTGCTTGGCAACGAAATCATCTCTGCATACTCATCACAGGGCATATGACAAAGCCTCTGCGGCTTTGCTTTATCACTGATGCGTAATAGTCACAGATTGGAGAAGAGACCTTAGAGAGCATCTTCGATGCAGGCTAAGAAGACGAGGCTTGTGATTTTGGGAGTCGGAGTTATTCCCGATTCTCAAGATACCATTGAACTCCTTCACCCTACCTGGAAGTACTTACACCAACACGACATTTGACGCGTCGTGAACGCTATTATTCCAGGACATATCTTGTCATATGCGTCTCAGAGAGGTGTAGATGGTGGGAGGCTCGGAAGCACGCGTTCAAACGCGCGCGTGAAATCGCCTCCCTGTGTCAGCAATGTCCAAAGCACGGTTTTGTACGAGCATTCTAGCGACAGACCACAATTGCACCTAGAGTCATCGATACGAGCATAAGACACGAAATGCTCAGTGTTCCTCTAACATGAGCTCTTCTCCCAGGTGCGCAGACTATGAAACTCGCATACTGAGCCTTCAGGCTGACGCAGCGTTCAGATGTCTCGCATCGCCAATTCAAGGGGTATACGGACGAGAAGACCGACAGATCCACAGCTTATGCTTTGTTGAACGACTTCTGGCTTGATAAGACCGCAATTCCCTGGCACTTCGATGTGCTTCGCATAAAAACAGTGCTGAAGTTGCTGCACGTCGCACGAATTACCGCATTCGGACGGCCTCGTTTGGAGGGATGCGAGCGAGATGCCTTCACAGCCTCAGCCTCGTCTTGGGCCATGAGATTATTACGACTCAAGGCTGGATGCTATTCGATGAAGAAACCGGCTTTAGTGGGTCCATGGGCGCTGGCTATCGTGCAGTAAGCCGTATGCGAGGTTCATCTTCAATCATGGTCCTGCGATGAGGCTGCGACTTGCTACGCCCGAAGCGTTGATGATGCGAGGGCATGATATAAGTATGTCCCAAAGGCTTTGCACTTCATGCACTTCAGCATCAGATTTTCCATATCTAGTTTCAGTCAACCCCCCGACCTGAGAAATTCCTGGTCCCATTCGTCTTCCTTTCCTTACCAAAAACACTCGTGCGAACATGGCAGCACACAAAGCCTTTGCAAATTGTACGGAGGTTACGCCTGCTTGTCCTGTCGAAGCGACGACGTACGGATACTATCCAAATCTCGCGGGCAACGTCACACTTTGCGCTATCTTTGCAATCCTTTTCATTTCTCACTTTCCTCTGCTGCTCAAGTACAAACTATGGACATACTCGACCTTCCTCGCAATTGGCTGCTTTGGCGAGGCTGTTGGGTACGTCGGTCGAATCATGATGAACGACAATCCATGGAACAGAACCGCCTTCAAGATCCAGCTCATCTGCTTGATCATGGCCCCTTCCCTCATCGCCGGCGCCATATACCTTACCATCAAGCATCTAATCCTGCACTACGGAGCGCAATACTCGCGACTCAAGCCCGTCCTCTACACTTGGGTTTTCATCGGCTGCGATGTCCTCTCGATCGTTGTTCAATGTGTGGGAGGTGCCATCGCCGTATCAGCGGATGCAGGCGAATTGGATCGTGCCGAGACAGGAAACAATATCGTCATCACAGGTATCGCTATTCAGGTCGGAACAATGGCGCTCTGCGGTCTCCTCGCTATCGACTTCACCTGGCGGTACCGTCGAGCGACCAAGCACCTCAGAAGTTCCTCACCAGGGAAGAAGTTCACACGTCCTGATGTCTTCTGCATCACGTCGGCATTCGCTTTCATCTTTGTGCTCATTCGATGCATCTATCGCTTGCCAGAGATGGCTGCTGGGTGGGGTGGTGAGCTCATGCGCCATGAGACTGAGTTCATTGTTCTGGATGGCGTGTAAGTGTCTTCGGTTATGGATCATCAAAGGATATATCACTAATTCTCATACAGGATGGTCGCATGCGGCTCGATCCTCCTGACATATAGTTACCCAGGGTACATGTTCCCAGGCATGATGCACTCGGGCAAGAAAGCTTCCGTGCTTCCCTTGTCAAGCCTGCCAAACTCGTCGCACAAAGAGCAAGTGTGATGGAATGCTCGAGCGAGTTGTACCCAAGTCGTGATCATTGCGAAGAGTTGGTAGAGCTAAGATCACCGTAGACATGGAGAGAGTGGACGCTGGGCATGATGTCTTCGAACATTGGCTCGCATGGGAGGCTGGAAATGGTCTGCATCACTGGTTCCCATGTTCATGTAAACGGATAGGGAGTGGCCTTTCTTGAGGACCTGTTCTAGTTCCTAGTGACACGTGACCTTAGATCAGGCTGAAGTATGCACTTCGCACATAACATCGCGATTACCTTCAAAAGTCAAAAGTCGCTATCGCCGATCGAAAAGTAGCATCATGACTTGTTTGTACTTAGAAGGGTTGTTTCTCGATGTGTCAGAATTCTGGTCAAAGTCGTGACGCGTTGATGTCTTTCCTGACGCAGAAATGACAATTCGGGTCCAAGCTCTTCACCTTGAGGAGAACAACGATCTTGACGTAAGGGGATCGGAATGCAATGGAGATACTGACAATTAATATATAATCAATGCCGTGATTCACACCGGATTTTCGTAGCATTTATTGAAGCAGCACTCGATTGTAACCAGATCTACTAAAGCACATTTCTCACCAAGAACATGTCTTCCATGGATAACATCAACAACACACCCGAGGACATCTCAAACAAGGCTGCTGGTCACAAAGCGAACTTGAGCAATCCAAGTGAGCATGTCCATTCCGCTTTTGCGGAAGATCGCTAACATACCTTAACAGACACGAGCGAAGAATCGAAGCAGAACTCTCGCAAGGTCCTCGAACAGCTCGGCGGAGAAGATGCCTTCTATGGCAAGCAAGAGGAAGAGAAGAACCCAGGCAACGTGGCCGGCGGCTTGAAGAGCACAATCAATCAGTCTAAGCCGGAAGTCAGCAAGGAAGCAAGAGACAGTGCGCAGGAGAGGTTGAACAATATGTAGCTTGGTTCCTCCGATACATTAGCTGGGTCTAGCATAATTATACAGATCACTTACGCGCAAGTTTCGTCGACTTCCATGACGCACGAAGTTCTGCGTTGAGTTTCGCGGCATCTACCACTGATGCTCAGTTTCTCCATGCGATCGGCAATGCCTAGAGATGTGAGGTTAGCGTTTTGACTGATGTACGACCTACGCTTTTCTGTATATTTCTGAGAGCGGTGCGAGTCGCGACTGCGGTATTGAGCTCGCGAGCTTTTCTTGTGAATGCTGCCGTAGCGCATGGTTCTACTTCGCGAGGGACCACCGCTACGTAGAGACACCATGCTAGCGCTCTTATGTATGGCTTTGCGAAGGAGGGAGTGTTCTGGAATGTACGAATCAGCCATACCGCGAGCGTCTGGCGGTGACGCTCGCAAATCATGGGACTGGAACTTACTGTTGCGTGTGCCTGTGCCATCGAGGTATACGTGATGGGTGATGTACTTGCCGTTCGGCTTGATGATGCCAACCGTGACATAAGGGCGGTAATCGGCGTTGGGGTCGTTTGGCTTTCCACCTGTGTGGAATAAGTCACCTCTCGGACATTGTTAGCATATACTCAGATCATGAATGCCTATCACATGATCAGCAGGGGCAAAAAGAATACTCACCTAGGTGTTGGTCGCACTTCTACAGTATCGACATCGTCAAAGTCTGGGATGCTGCTGATGTACTTGGCCACGCACTTGTCAGCCTCTGCGTTACTGGGACCTAGAATTTCAATGTCAGTCTGATAGTCCGCTCTGCTGCGATGGTACGACATCTCGATACTTGACCGGTTCTGCTCTGCTTTACAGACTTAGCCTACGGATGGTATATCAGCGATTTCCAGGCGAGAATACAATGCCTATGTATTCAGCAACCACTGACAAGGAGTACAATCGGCCTTTGTCCATTGTTAGACAGCTTCTTGTCAAGCGAACGCGGGTACTTGTCCCGAGTGAAAGGCCCATTGCGTTGAGCTTCGTCCTTTGTTCGATGCTGCGCCACAAGTTCGCTCTTCCGAATCCGGTCGAGGTGCGCTGCCTTTGTTCGAATTTCTGATGATGGCAACATGCTCATACGGAGTTCTTAATCTCTCATGGGTTCATACTGATCCTCAAATTGTAGAGACTGGAGTCTTCAGTATGCCAACCCAGATCCCACCGCCGAGTGAGCGCGACTACGACAGCAATGCTTACTCACCTGGACTCTTTCATCCCGTCTTCATCCACGAGATCTACAATGACCGATACAAAGTTCTTCGAAAACTCGGTTTCGGCGTCTACTCGACCGTATGGCTTGTGCTAGACATACAAGCGGCTGAACCACATTACGTGGCGATGAAAGTGTTGTCAGCACAATGCTATAGTGGGCAGCTCGACATTTTCGAACTCGAGATCCTAAATCAGCTACGAGAAGCAGATCCAGAGCATCCAGGACATCCTTCAATTTGCCATCTGATCGATGCATTCGAGCATGAAGGTCCCAATGGCAATCATGTTTGTATGATCTTTCCGCTGATGGCGCAGGCGCTGTACAAGTTCGGCCAGATGTTCGAACCACCGACAGTGCCTGGTAACATCCTGAAAAAGTTTACGAAACAAGTGCTAGCAGCCATCGACTACGCACACTCGCAAGGCATCATCCACACAGACATCACACCGAACAACATAATGGTGAAGTTGAAGGATGAGGCGAACGTGCAGTGGTTCCTGAAAGAGACAGAGCGATCGATGGAACGGGTCAGAGAAATCTACAAGCTGGAATCCATCGGGGAGATACCACCATGGGACAATCCTTGCTTCTCTCTTGCGCACTTTCACATGGGCAAGAATCCTGCTACAGAGGACTTCGGAGAGCTTGACGTTGCTTTGGCAGACTGGGGCGTCGCATGCTGGGATGACCAGCACCTCACTGAAGAGGTCTATCCAGAAGTCCTTCGAGCCCCTGAACTTCTCATCGGGGCGCCATGGGACAGCAAAGTCGACATCTGGGCACTAGGCTGCATCCTGCTTGAGCTCCTGGAGAACCGGCGCATGTTCTTCGCCGAGATGCCCGATGAGAACGATGATCTCCAATACGAGCCGTGGTGGCACTTCTGCGAGATCAATAAGCTCTGCGGTCCGTTCCCGAAAAAGCTGCTGGAAAGAGGTGATCCTAGCCTAGTCGCTCGTGCCTTCGATGAGCAGGGTATGATAATGCATCATAGAGAAGCGCGAAGAGAAGGGCTAGAAGCCTGGGTTGAGCACCTAAAAGGCAAAGAGATGGAGAATTTCATCAGCATGATCAAGAGTATGCTCGAGATCGATCCGGACAAGCGCAAGAGTGCGAAGGAGTTGCTGAATGAGCTGTGGCTGACTGAAGATCACTTCGAGGACTTTCGAGCGAACGCTGAAGCCAAAGTCGGGGAAGACCGTGGTTCTCCAGCTGTAGACCGCGAGGCGGCCGACCCCGCTGACGGTTCATCAAAAGAGGCAGATACGGAGGTCTCGAAGGCGGATGATCAAAAGGGTGTGGCATAGCTGCGATGTTGCTGCTCATTATTCTCCACGATGGGTGAGAATGGCTTGTGCATCAAATAGAATTGCAATCAATCGAGGCAGCGAAGCGTATGGTGATGAGATAGTGACAGATCGAAAGGATAGATCCACAACGGCTATCATCGGCCTCGTCTCATTCGAGCTAAGATTAGATAGGTATAGCGTATGGTGGGGAGAGCTCTCACGGTATCCTTCCGCGTGTGTTCGACCTCTTTCTTTGCCTCTTCTCAATTGTCACTCAAGATGGCTTCGAGAGTCTCAATACTGAGAATAGCACGAGCCGCATCACGTTGCTCAGCATGTCGTGCTCCAGTGCGTCGCTCCTACGCCACTGCAACCTCGAACGACACGGTCAACGTCATTGAGGTTGGCCCACGCGATGGACTTCAGAACGAGAAGAATACCATACCATTGAGCACGAAGTTGGACTTGATTCATAGGCTAGCGGATACTGGTATACGGACAATCGAAGCTGGGTCATTTGTGTCGCCGAAATGGACGCCTCAAGTACGCGCTATACCACAAGAGCTTCTCAGCCTTGACTGACCCAAAATCAGATGGCCAACTCCTCAGAAATTCTCGACAGCATACTAAACAAGCCGCCCGAAGCTCCTGATCCGATCATATACCAGTTCCTCGTGCCGAACAAGAAAGGCGTCGACAACTTCTTGACTACATACAACAAGCAGAATACAGCTTCATCCTCAGATCCGCTCACTCCTCCACCCTCACCCGGCCCTGAAGGAAGCTCTAGATCAGGTCCAGAAGTTGAGCTTTCAATATTCACGGCAGCGACTGAAACATTCACACAAAAGAACACAAATTGCAGTATAGCAGAATCACTCGAGCGCTTCGCTCCCATCTTCGACCTTGGACGCCAAAACAACCTCAAAGTACGCGCATACATATCCGTAGCACTTGGGTGCCCCTACGAAGGGCCAGATGTGGACCCACATAAAGTCGCGAATTTGGCGGTGACATTGTTGGAGATGGGCGCAGATGAGATCAGTGTGGCCGACACCACTGGCATGGGCACCGCACCGAAGACAAGAGAATTGTTGAAAGTGCTTGCTGCGGCGGGAATCGATACGCATGACCTGGCACTTCATTTCCACGATACGTATGGGCAGGCATTGGTGAACACTGTGGTGGGCCTAGAAGCAGGAGTGAGGACGTTTGATGCCGCAGTAGGAGGGCTAGGTGGATGTCCCTACAGCCCGGGTGCAACGGGTAATGTGGCGACTGAAGATCTGGTGTATCTTTTCGAAACGCTCGGCTTGCGGACAGGAGTCGATCTCGTCAGACTTGCTGAAGTTGGCGAGTGGATCTCGAAAGAAGTTGGGAGAGGCAATGAAAGCCGAGCTGGGAAAGCAAGTCTTGCGCAGATGAGACGATTCCAGAAAGATACCTGAACACGAAAGTAGAACTACAGTGGTCGCACTGTCTACGCTCTGATGTTCCTGCTCTCAGAATCATCCGTGAACAGTGCCCCACTTAGTCCTTCGGGATATCAATCCATCCCCCTCAAGTCTTACGAGGAAAATGTCAAAAGGACTCATTGCAAGCACTTGTGCAGACGGCTTCTGCGTCGTCCTCAGATGATCAACAACCGCTGAGACCCTGCTCCGTTCCCACCGCTTTCTAGTTACTCGGTGACGTGGCCAGCCTATCTTTGGGACTCCCCAAGACCCCTCCATGACCTTGACCGCTTCGGAGTCCAAGCCCATAACTGGTGCTAGCTGCGAATACCAGATCGGCCGACCCCAGAGTACGAAGCCGCACAGTAGCGCGCACAGTTGCCTGAACACTTCTTGGGCGGACTTTGAGTAGTCTACCTCGAGCAGCTTGTTCTAGCCATACATAGCCAGAAGACCATAGACCCGATCACGTGGGTCTACGCACTCACAGACATGGAAATCTTCCAATGCACGACTGAGCTTTGAGATCCACGTAAAGAAGTCGCTTGAGTCTGGACTTGCTCGGGAAGCTGCAGCGACATGCCTCCAGTCGAGTAGTCTGTCGATCCTCAGCGAACGTATTCCAACTGATCTTAAATCTTTCGGCTGCATGAAGACAGAATTGAGTAGGTTAAGGGCCGCGAATGGCACGGCGTATCTACCGCAAGCAACAACAAGGGCCTTGGCGAGCACAAATTCCTGCACGATCCATAGGCGCTCCCAGTATGGCCTCAAAATAAAAGTATGAACCTTAGCAAGTTCATTCTCAATAGTTTTGGTGTACTCGTGATGGCGAATGAAGGCATCATACGCTTCCTGACCGCTTTTATCTTCATTAAGGCGTGGGTTCTCGACCGGCCACAAGTTTCCCATCAGTTTATCACCGTGTCGGTGTCATCGTCGCCGGGTCCTAGCCACACTATGACGAGCTGGGCCTGCTCAAAGATCTGGTCCATCCTTTGCACCTGATGCGACTTCTCACTGCTCGATGCTTGGTCAATGCAGATTTGATCGATCCACAGATATTCTGGAAGAGAAATGTGCTCGTCCACTTCGCCGAGTACCGTAATCCCAGATCGCAGCTGCTGCAGAAATAGCCAGAGGTTATCTCGGATTGTCAAGAGCTGCCCGTTCGCATAGATATCGGTTGTTGGTGATGGCGGCCCCCAAGTGTACGACAGTGCTGTGTACGGCGGACAATCGTCCACATCAAAGCTTTGGAGGCAGTAGGTGCCATCTCCTGCTACCTGAAGTAGGCGGATCTGTGCAGTATCATCTTGAAGTGGCTCGAACTGGAAGAGTGCTGGCTCAGTCATGATGGACACTAGACAACAGGTTCAGACGGCCTCGATGCGTGTTTGGAAGCATCGTATAGATGTCGTGCGATCAGGCTGCGGTCATTGAAGATGCTGGGCACAAGCGAGCGCAATGGGTGATAGACTGTTACATGTACCCCTGAGCCCACAGTAGCGACTTCCCCATTTCGCTCCGCGCGACACGTTAGCGACAAGGGTCTGACAACAGCGGGACGATCGCTGTTTCCTGGTCGTCAACATGTGGAGTTGCGTGGGTGAAAAAGTTTATGTTACTTCCGTATATCACTAACAACCGGTCGTATCGAATTGAGTCTTGTTCCTCCAGGAACACCATCCATGCCTTGTACATATTGATATCGAAAGTATATTGGTTCAACTTCGGCCATTTCAACTCGTGGTACACTATACTCGAATTGGACGCGCCTGACTCGCGACCCATGGCCCACAGACAAGGCCCACAGAGCTGGAGGTGAAGACCAAAGCGGACAGCCCATGGGTGCCCTGGACTTGGAGGTTCACAAGCCCGCGAGTCTGCGAAGAGATATTGTTTCCAATTCGCGTCCGTTTGCACGCGAACGGTCAAATTATCTCACCGCCATAAAACGCGCAATCGTGCAGCATCTCGTGCTTCTCCTGCGTCAAGTGGAGATCCTACTGGTTGGCCTAACAAGGGGAGCACAGAAATCCGAATACGGGGGTTGGATCTCGCTCGAGCATTTGCTTCCTCTGCAACGGGCTCGCTTCCAGTTCTCGCGCAATCGCTGCTGCGACGCGGCGTCCTCTATACCTGTCACCTTCGTTTGAATCTTCAGACGCAATTGTCCGCCAATTGCACGCTCCTTGAACACGTGCGAAACCCGAACGGAAACTCCTCCTCGCGTAATGCGCGATTCCCACCCAGCACGGAGGTAGCAAGCACACCACCCACCACGTCGGGTGCGAAATAAAGAGCAGCCTGCTCACACGCCTTGCTTGCGATCTCACACATTGTGCTCAGCGACAGCGGACGCACGCCCGAGGAAACAATGCCCTGGCGGCCTTTGCCCCGGATCGCATTCGGCATCTGCACATACCCCTTTGCGCCGTCGTCGCCGGCTGATCTGCCGCTGGAAATCGGTGATGAGCTGTATATCATTGAGCAGGGCGGTCGCGATGGAGAGTGGTACCGTGGATATCTTGTCGCGCCGCCGAGTCTGCTGGCGGGGCTGACGAGCAGTAAAGGCGCGACGCTAGAGGCGCGAGTGTTCTCCGGTATATTTCCAAGAGTATGTGTGGATGTGAGGGAGGTTTTGGGAGAGGAGAGAACGAAGGGCGCGAGTGGTAGAGGAAGTGCCATTGGGAGGGAAGAGAAGGAGCATGGAGATCTCAATGGAGTCCTGACGCCGAATGGCAGCGCAAGTCCTTCACCATTGACGCCGACGAGCGCTGGCGCGAATCGAGCGCATGCAGATCCAGACTCGATACCTCTACCCGTCAGCAAAGGCATGACACCGGCGACTTTGATCTCGTCATCACGGCAGACAGTGAGATCAGACAGCTCGCAGCTGAAATTGCCGTTGTCTCCCATGTCCTTGACTTCAAGAGATCCGAGTTCTCCACGACCACCTGCGCCAGTGCCCATGCTGAAGATTGGCGACGAAACACCAACATCTGCTCAAGAGCCATTGGTAGACGAGATTGCATCTTGCTTGCGCGAGTGGCATTCGACAAAGTTGCATGAGCTGCTATTGTCAAGGAAATATGGCAAGCTGGACAAGATGTCGAACATCGTGCAAAGACTGGATACGGATCGGCGACAATTGCTGCACAGAGTGCTGACAGATCAAGAGCTAAAAGGTCTGCGGGAATCGGCCGTGTGGGATCTGGTCAATGGCAACAAGATGCTCTCTGGCGAAGTCATCGTGCGCAACCCACAGCAAAGAGGCAGAATATTGACGGCAGAGGATTCGGCGATTGAGATCACGAGATTGCAGTCTGTGATGAGTTTGCTGAACGAAAAGCCTACCACACCATCAGACGAGCATATCGCACGGCATCTGTATGTGAGCTTGCCGAGCTCGCTCGGAGAACTCCCAGCACCAAAGACGATCGCGATACACTTGTGCCGGAAAGCACCTGGACTACCTCTCATGCCGGTATCTGAGGTGCACGCGATCAATGTATCTGCAAACAATGGCAGCTCGGCAGATGGCAACATGAAAACGCTCTTCACGGATCTGGGAGCTGCAGATATGGGTGAAGGAGCAGGTGCTGGCACGACTCTACACCTTGCCTTCAAGATCATCGTGAATGAGCCTCTGCGCAATCCAGTCGTGGCGGCGGCGTCTGCTGCACCTCGAGGCAGCACATCAGGCAATCGGCCTGATCTTGCACATACTGCGAGTGTGAAGGGCCGAAGAAGTGTTATGTTCGGCAGTACGCGATCGAGGAGAGATACAGATGGCAGCGATTTCTCGCCCACGGACAGCATTACTGATGGACGTAAGAGCACTAATGACGGCCGGCCTTCGACACGAGAAAGCAAACAAGTAAAGAGGACAGTAGCAGCAGGTCTGATGCGCGTAGATCACATTCTCAAGCAAGATCTCGAGGTCGAGCAAGACATCCCTCTCTGGATGCCGACGAACGCGCCAGTTGAGGAGCAAGATGGGGCCAAAGGTGGATGGGATGCGCTATTGTCCGAATTGCTTCCCAGTCAAAGTGGCGACTACACGAAATACAGCTTCCCCAAGCCTCTGCGGACGACCATCAAAGCTTTTGCTGATAACGACTTGGACGCGCTCATCAAGAATACCCCGACTCTTCTGCAGAATATCAATACCACGCGCAAGATGGGCTTCTCTGGCGCGCCTTCGAGGTCACGGAGCGACATCTATCTCACCCTCACAGAAGCATTCCTACCTCGGCATGCGTTTCTCTCCCATCCGAAGTCTGGAGTTTTGCCTCTTGGAGCCCAGCAAGGACTAGCAAATTTGCAGCTTACACTCGAAGTACGGCGATCGACCGGTCAGCGCATCGAGAATTGCATCTTCCCATCGTGCAATAGTCAAGGTCATACAGCGTGGCGCACAACAGCGGTTGAGAGAGGAGAGCCATGGAACTTGACTATCAGATTGGCGATCGCGCCAGAAGACGTGCCAGGGAGCCATATTGTGATGAGCATAGCAGATTTGCCTGGCTTCCCATTTGCGTTATGCTGGATGCCGCTCTGGACGGATGGCGCATTCATTCGAGACGGGGAGCATGTCCTTAGCTTGTACCAATACGACGAGTACACCTCGAGTATCATCTCTGGCCGTGGCGCGTATCTGTCATTACCTTGGGAGTCCGAGAAGGGCGCACGATCGGAAGGACCGCTTGCTTCGTTGAACCTGCGAACGTATCTGTGCAGCACAAAGTACTCGCAAGATCCTGATCTACTTGGCCTGTTAAAGTGGCAAAGTCAGCCGCCAGGCGAAGTACCCAGCCTGCTCAGCAGATTCCCATTCGTGCCTGAGATCGAGATTGTCAAGCTGCTCAACGAAGTGTTCGATGCGCTTTTCGGCATCCTGGTCGATGCAGCAGGCAGCGAGGAGTACGAAATGCTTGTCTTCAAGGATTTGGTCTTCGTGCTCGGCATCGTACACGATCGACGATTTAGACTTGGACCACTAGTCGACCAGTACGCTGAGAAGCAATTCAGGTTCCCAGCTGCTACACCGTGCTTGATCCGCAGCGTCAAGCGCCTCCTTTCACATCCAACTGATCCAGAAGTTGCACGAGACCTGCGGTCGACCTTCAAAGTGGGCGCACATATCTTCCGCTTCATCAGCGTTGGACGAGCCGAACAGATCAGGAAGAAAGCGCAGACAGTGGGCTTGAAGTCGAATACTGCTTTCCTGGGCGACATGAAGGGCATCTTCCGCGGCTTGCACGATCTCATGCGCAATCCGGCACCCATCCTTATCGGTACAAAAACACTGGTCGTGCAGCACTTCCACTCATGGCTTCCCGAGCTCGTGGGCATGATGATGCCAGAAGAAGTCTTGAATACTGCCATTGACTTTGTGGATTCATGCTCCAATGCGCAGGGCAAGCTTATCTTGTACAGACTCGTTCTGATCAAGAACATTAGTCAGTTGACGATCTTCAAGCTGCCAGAAGTCAAGAAGCAGTTGAGAATCACGACAATTAGATGGCTTGCTCCGTATTGGGGCAAGACGGATGTGATCACGGAGCAGTGGCGAGAGCAAGTGCGACTCTGCTGCTCGGTCGTCGCAAGTCAGGTCTCTGAATTTGGAGACGAGGCGTGCGAGCACATTCCAAAGCTCGTGGACTCGTATCGAGCACTGCAAGGCGCACCAAGAACACCGCGCAAGAATCTGTCCCTGCTATTTCCATCGAGCTATCCGTTTCAGACTAAGCCACTCAAGAAAGAGAAGACAGATTTTGACGAAGCTATGGTGGAGATCGCAGCAGTGCTGGCGAGCATCACGAGTCTGCCAATTCAGCTGGGCTTCGATTTCCCCCGCGAAGAGCTCGCAGAATTCTTGTTCAGTGCGCTGCAGGTGTACATCTCGATCCTGGATGGAGAAGCGTTCCCACCGAGCTGGCTAAGCGTGCATATCTACCATCACAAATCGACGATGCGAAGCTTGGAGAAGCTCTCTGGCATTCTAATCGACACGTTTTTGCCGCATCCAGATGAAGCAGATCTCTTCAACACGGAGCTGTGGCGAGCATTCTTCGATGCGCTGATCAAGCTCGTCGGTAGCGAGGCATTGGCTTTGGAGACATTCCCGGAGCAAAAGCGACGAGCTGTCTGGAAGATTGCCGGTGACGTGCGCGAGCTTGGTGCAGATTTGCTGAGGAGAACATGGGAAGCGATCGGATGGGAGACAACGCCCGAGGATAAGATTCAGTATGGCCTTGAGAAGCTTGGAGGCTACCAAGTGCAGTATGTGCCTGGTCTTGTCGGTCCGATCGTGGAGCTCTGTTTGTCGGTGCATGAAGGTCTTCGAGGTGTGGCCATTCAGGTGCTACAGACTATGATCATCTCAGAGTGGACCTTAAGCCAGGATCTTTCGCTTATCCAGGCTGAGATCATCGATTGTCTGGACCAGTTGTTTATGCAGAAGACGCAAGCAGAGACTTTGCTGCAGAAGATGTTCATTGGCGAGCTGATTGAGCGATTCGAGCCTTTGGCAGACGATCCGGACGATGCACTGTTTACCGCTGTCAAAAATTTGGTCGCGACTGTGGATGAGCTTTTGGACCTGCTCGCTGCTGTGCATGGTGGTGACGGTACTGGCGAGATCTTCCGCATAATGGACACCTTGCACCTCATGGACTTCCTCAAGGACATGCAGAAGGAGGACATCTTCATCCGCTATGTGCATCAACTTGCAGACCTTCAAGCAAGCGCAAAGAACTACACGGAAGCAGGTCTGGCATTGCGGTTGCATGCAGACCTGTACGAGTGGGATCCTTCTGCTGCCGTGGACGAGCTCCGAGAACCGCTTTTCCCAGCGCAAACAGCTTTCGACCGCAAAGAGCAGCTCTACTTCCAGATGATCAAGTACTACGAGGATGGACAGTCGTGGGACAATGCGTTGGGCAGCTACATGGAGCTTGCTGATCAGTACGAACACAACATCTTTGACTTCAGCAAGCTGGCTCGTGCGCAAAGGGCGATGGCCACGATCTACGAGTCGATCGGGAAAGGACACCGCGAAAATCCGAGATACTTCCGCTGTATCTACAAAGGCTTTGGCTTCCCAGCCAGCTTGCGAGACAAGGAATTCATCTTCCAAGGATTGGCATCAGATCACATGTCTACATTCGTGGATCGATTGCAAGAGCAACACCCTGCGGCACAGGTTTCCACTTCTGGTTCTGTTGGCGAGGATTTAGAAGGACAGTTCATCTATGTGTACAATGTTAGTGCGCAAAGGGACCTCGATCATCCTATCTTCCAGCGGGCGAAGGTGTCGCAGTCTGTCAGAGACTACTACTTGCTGTCGAGGCCGAATACCTTCACGCACACGACAAGGCGGAAGATCAGCGACGTGGATGTCAAGAACCAGAGCTTGGACAAGGCCGTCTTCACTACTGCGGAAGCATTCCCCACTATCTTGCGACGCAGCGAGGTCATCACTCAGGGCACTGTCACGCTTGGACCACTTCAGATCGCGATTGAGAGGACGACTCGCAAGTCTGCCGAGCTGTTGGCGTTGGAGAAGAAAGTGCATGAAGGCGAAGACACTGCTCTGTCAAGCTTGACAGACTCGCTCATGCTGGCTGTTGATCCCGATTCGGAATCAAGCGTGTCCAGATACCGACAGCTCATCGAGTCTGAGGAGGATGCACCTGGATCCGATCTCGAAGACGAAGATGAGCAGCCGCCGAAACAGCTCGATCCGACAGAGAATGCGCTGAAGATTGCTTTGCTGGATTATGCTATCGCGGTGAAGAGGTGCTTGACCCATTTCTCAAGGCCTGCACATCAGGCTACTCGTGCAGACCTTCAGCAGCGTAAGTGCAGCCATCATTTGCAAGCCGGATTTGTACTGACCTTTCTACAGGCTTCGAGATCACTTTTGCACCGGAACTTGCTTCTCTTGCTCCGTCTTCTGGTGGCGAAAGACCAGACACATCAGCAACTTGGGATTCTGGCGATGTCCCTGGCGCTGCTGTCACCACACCAGCGTTGATCACTGCAAAATCGCCGAGTCCTATCGACCGCTTGTCGCCTAAGCCTTCGAAGAACGATAAGAAGCGGTTCTCGTTCTTGAAGCGCACGAGCATTCAAGAGCCGCAGCACACCTCAGCAGGCTTTACAGCACTACCAAAGGTCAATGGTCGTCCTAGTGTCGAGAGCAGCGCAGCACCGACAAGCCCACGCATTGGACAGACGAATGGCAATGGCAATTTGCACGATCGGTCTGGTGCAATGAGTCCAGCAAGCATCAGCAACGAAGATAAGCTGCAGAAGTACTTCGGCATTCCGGAATCCCAGTACCGAGTCGCATCGCCTGAATTTGATCAGCGAGAACGACATGCACGCACAACATCGAATCATATTCAGCCAGCAGTGCCAGCCACAGGGCACTACAATGCAACAATTGTGCATGCATCACCGCCTTTGCCACAACAAGAGCCTGAGAGACCGACAACACGACAGAGTAGTCGTAGCACTCAAGATGGAGCCGGTGCTACAAGCGGTGGTAGCAGTATTGGCAGTAGAGTTGGAAGCGTGAAGAAGAGGCTTAGCATTCTAGGAATCGGAAAGAAGGCCAGCAAGAGCAGTGTGAGAAGTCGAGGTCAGCCGGAGAGCTTGATAGAGGAGTAAATACGGTCATATTGAGAGCGCCAGTGAGGAGATTTGGGAAGATTTTGTGTTGAGTTCAAGGTTGTGATTTATTGGGGAGCTTGGTCTGTAAGATATCTTCGTCCGTGATACCCCCAGCGATGCGGGACGTGAGATGGACTGTTTTGTTGGACGATTCTGGGATGTGTCTATACTATCGACCTTGTTTCTTGTGTGTAACAATAAACATTTAGTTTTCTGAGCACTTTGCTGACCTTCCGCGCATTCTTGCCACCCCGACATGTCGATGCCTTCCTGCTGGCTCCCGGTGCTCTCGGCCCTCAAAACTCATGGACGCGTTGCAATATTGTCGGCAGAAATCAGTTCATCCGAGCGTTGGGATTTAGGAAGGTTATCACCGCTATGGCCGTTGATGGCACAGTTTGAAAGTTGTTGAATGCGCTTCGTGGATCTCGACATCGGACCGGTGTCGGCAAGCTACGGAGCATAAAGCAGCTGTTCATTCGATCAGCCGGGTAACTTTCTTGGCTACATTCTCACGTGAATAAGAATCATGACGACCAGCATCGATCCACAGAAGACTGCCCTACTCCTTCTCGACTTCCAGAATATCCACATCCAGCGGTTCTCCGATGCCACCAATCTCCTGACCTCAGCCTCGTCTGCTGCAGCAACAGCACGAGGGCATGGCATTCTGGTCGTGCACTGTCGCATAGCTTTTACGGCGGAGGAGAGCCAAAATCTGCCACCAGTCTTCGTGCGCTTGAAGGGAGATGCGGGGCACTTAGCTGCTATGCATGTCGATGCACCCACGAGCCAATTCCATCCAGATGTCTCACCTCGGGAAGGTGATGTCTCCATCATCAAGAAGCGAGTGGCTCCATTCCGCAATGCACCAGAAAATTTCGATGCGATGATGCGAGATCGGGGTGTTGATACTTTGGTGATTGGTGGTATTGCCACGGGTGGTGCTGTCTTGTCAACGGTTCTGGAAGCAGTGGATCTTGACTACAATGTTGTTTTGCTCAAGGACTGTTGCGCTGATCCGTCATCAGAGACTCATGAGTTCCTGCTCAAGTTCCTGGAGAAGCGGGTAAGTGCGATCGACAGCTCGGAGTTTGCCTCAAACATCACGTCATAAAGCAGTGGCATCCATTACTTGCATCCGATTGATAAAATCAGAATGAGAATGTATCGCAACATCGATGTATGAATCCAATTAGTAGTGCGAATCGTGATGTCGCGGTCGACAATATAGTATCTCATGCTACGAGAACTCGTCGCTCCTTCCAACCCAGATCCTCGTCCACCTAGCTCCCAACTAGTAGGGGACATTCAATGCATCTCCATCCCATTACCACTTCTAAACTGTCTATCTTGACCATCTTCTTGTTCATTTACTTCATGTTGTTTTCTTTCTTTTGACTTAGCTCCACGGCGTTCTGTCGGAGTTCAACAGGTAGCTCATTGTCGACTTTTTCCATGGTAACACGTTCGTGACGCGTCAGCACGTGCATCCTTTCGGCATGCAACTCACGAACAGCTTGACAAGCCAGCAGGTGTGGGATCTTGGGCGCGCTGCTCGTGTTGTCGCGATGGAGATGGCGCAGGCGCACTTGGGCGAGGGCGAGAAGGCTGTGCCGACTGGCAACCTGGCGGCGAAGCTGAGGGTGCAGATGGGCGTACCTGATGCTGCTGGTGGTGCGCGCGCGATCACGGCGGCGGGGGAAGATGCGAAGCCGGGTCCGGTGATTCGTCAGCCAGCAGCATTGCCAGCTCCGGTCGTACAGCAACAGGCTCGTCGACCAAGTGCACAAGAGAAGATTCGTCTTGCAGAGCTCAACGAGGAAGCTGCGAGGCTAAAGGCGAAGATAGCTGCTCGTGAGCAGGCGCAAACGATTTCAGCGACTCGCAACGCACTAGTCGGCAGCATTGAAGCTGCGACGGCTGCTCCCGCTACACACGAAGAGCCCGTTGACAACTGCGATGCCCTGGTCGACGACGTCTACAAGATGTGTCCATCTGGTTCTGATTACGCTCGCACCAACGAAGAGTTGTATGGGCCAAACTATGAGGCGCCATCCGGCTACGAGGCATCGATCGAAGGCTCAGCTCCGTCCGATGAAGACGTCATTATGCAAGAAGATGTAGTGATGCAGGACGCGCACGCCAGTGGCGAGCAGATCATCAGCGCCATCCGCACTGATGCTTGGGTTCGCAACGGCAACGTATTCGATGCGCAGGTCCCAATGAGCTTGCATGGTTCCGTGGTGATATACGACTCCGACTCCTTACGAACCTGGAGCGCGATGCCGAGTACCTGCAGTGGGGAGACCAGCTCTTGGGGCACTGTTCGATCCGAGTATAAGCATGAGCGTGCTCTTCGCGCAAACCAGGTGGTCCATGCCTATCGCATGCAGTCGGTTAGCCAGACTCAGGCCTCTGTCAACGAGAAGATCGTCGAAGTCCAACAGGCTGTGTCTGTCAACGTGGCGTCAATCCCAAGCCCTACGAAGGCTCAACTCGAGCATCTCTCGGACATCATCGACTGGTCTGACACGGATACCGCCGTCGAGTGATATGCCGGGATGTGAGAGTAAGTTGCTTGCTTCACCTGATTGAAGCCACAGTGACATCTGACAGCTGACCGTGCTCGTGAGGGTGAAGATGATGGACCGTGAGGAGATGATGACTATGACGATGCGAAGACGATGATTATGAGGTTGTGCATATTTTGTGAACTGTGTATACGCACCTTGGACGCTTTTGAGTTGACCGTGTCTTGCGCATGCAGATGAACATTGTCCTCGTAGTAGTCATGCATTCGAAATGCCTGTAGTGTCTCTTGTGATCGTGGGCAGTGAGATCTTATGACGAGACCTGTAGCCAGTGTCCGGCCCAAATCGTGGCGATAGCATTCCTGTGATGGCACTGGCATGAAGTGAAGTCACTCATCGAGCACGTGACCTCCGCATACTCCTCCTCATCCACCCAGTAACTCAGGCCTATTCATCCCCCTTTCCGACTCCCCATCGTCTCATCCATTATGTCGCCTCATCTACCTGCATTGATGCGACTCGTAGCACGTAATAGCCTCTGCACAATGCAGGCGCACTCCTTGTCAGGGGCACAAAAGAGCACAAAGCCGCATGAAAGAGGTCATTGACAACGTCATCGGCGCGGAAGTAGCACGGACCCATCTCGCTTCGAGATCTTTACTCTGGTCAGTCGGGTCGTACAAGATAAGGTCCCGATTATCGATATATGCTGTGCATCGCAATTGTGACTTTGAAGACGAGAGGGAAGATTGAGGTTGAAGTCGATGAGGAGTACTTTCTCCACAATTCAGGAGCACGCTACCTCTATGCATGCATAAAACTAGTGAGCCAAGCCCAATTCGGGGCCAGCATAAATTTAGCACAATCTGATTTAGGCCGAGCATACAAGAATAGTGGAGCACTGGGAGCGTGGGTTAAGCCACAGCTTTGTGGCTACCATTGTTTCAGTGTCTCGGGAAAGCACGAACTCTGGACTGCGACCACCTGGTACCTTCTCCATTTCTCTTCAGAGGACAATTGCTTGCTTTTCTCAACAACGTACACCGAGAGACCTCAGTCGGCCTCGAAAATAGTTCGAGCGCGAGCAAACTAGCGTGCAGACAGCCTGCATAAACCCTACATCCCGGCCAGCAGCGACAGGGCTGCTCTCGATATTGACTTTCAACCCCATAGGTCGCACCTGCCTACCTGTTTATTGACTTTCACACCACCCGACTTTTGTGCCTTGGGTATACACCACTCATACATACACTCGTTTGAACACTACTCCTACGGAACGTCATGTCCATTTGAGCAAGCAAGCAAGCACGACTCTTGCGCACGGAAACTGTCGAACGTCACGCAACGCTTTTTGGGAACCATAGACTACATTTTACAAGCAGAGAAGAGGTGGAATGGCTGCAGAACCGACAACACCGACAAAGGAGCAGGGTGGCGTCAGCTCTGCAGCGTCAGAGGATGGGGTGAGTGCTGTCATTTCCTTTGCAAGGAGGAGTGCTGGCTACCAGCGATTGATTGCTGCGTATACTCTGCGCTCGCGCTCCAGCGACACTTCTTTTCCAGAGTTCGAAATCAATGGAAGAGTGTAAAGCAGGAGATGAGCGCAGGACATCAGTCTCAGAAATAGACTTCTACACCGGAGAAGAAGGACAAGACATGACGGTGCTAACGATGATCATGATGCAGGATACCTTTGAAGATGCGCCTGATATCACACCGCGCCCGCGGGCAAAGAGTCCGACTTCAACAAGATCACTGACGGAGAGACGGACATCGTCTGCGACGTTGGACCGCACACCCTCAGGAGACGGCGCAGCGGATGTGCCCCCTACTGCGAATGGCGAGGAGCTGAAAGTGAATGGACATACACCAGAAGAGGAGAAGGCGAAGCGCATTAGCACGTCGGAAATGGATGATGTCAATTTGGGTGATGGTGAGTCGATGTGCTTGTTTTGGCGTGTGCATTGCAGCCACGGTGACGCAGTAACGGGCTGCGGCTGAAACTCATGACATCTGCAAAATTGGACCGGAAGTGTGCATACTGACACTTGCAGGCTCACAAGCGTCTACAGCTCACTCAAGAACGGCGACACCAACATCGCTACCGCTAAGACCGCCGGAAGACTCCTCGCGAGCATCATCCACAACCCGATCAGTCTCGCCCTCACAAACCATGTCTCCACCTCCCGTACCCGCAGATAGACCATCACCTCTCCCAACCATGGCGAGCTTCAAGAAGCCCTTCTCATGGTTATCGCGAGGCTCCTCCAACGACAAGAAACCACCGCCTTCGCCGCAGAAATCGCCTCCACTCACCCGAGGTCGACAGAACACAGCCGCTTCAGCAGACCTGCTCGTTGGACAATTCAAGGATGAACGAGAAGATGAGGGCAAGAGGGATAGCAGAGACAGCTTGCGGGATAGATTCAAGGAGGCGAGAATGGCGGCTGAAACGGGGCAGCCATTCTCGAGGGACAGCGCAGATGTAGCTGCGCATGGCGGGGCGATCGCAGGATTGATTGGCAGGTCTGCGAGTATAAGTCTCGGTGTGACGAGTCCAACGACCATGTCCCCGCAGCAGGAGAAGGATATCAGCCTGGCCCCACCAGACGTGAAAAGAAGCTCTTCGGAATCAGGTCTACCGCCTCCATCACCCACCACACCCGCCCCAGTCGACTGGGACCTCTGGCAAAACGTCGTCTACGAAGGTCCAGCTGCAGTCGCGCGAACAAGCCCCGAAGAAATGGAAGCAGCAATCGCGAGCGGCATTCCCCACCCAATAAGGGGCGTGGTATGGCAGGTGCTTGCAGGCAGCAAGAACGAAGATCTGGAAAGATTATACGATGAGCTAGTTGCGCGAGGCACAGACAAGGACAAGGCAGCGGCTAACAATGGCCATCTCAGTCTCGCCTCCGTCAGCAGCAAGGATAAAGAATCGATCGCCAGTTCGGCGAGCTCGATACACTCCGAGCACTCGACTCCCGCGACGACGGCGGGCGCGCTGAGTCCGCAGGTCTCGCTTAGTGGGGACGGGACTGCGGATGAGGTCGCGAAGCTGCAGAATGGGCTGATGGCTGTCAAGACGAAGGCGAGTAAGGATGAGGTGGCGCGGATACAGAAGTTGGAGAAGGTTATCAAGAGGGATTTGGGAAGTCGGACGGCTTACTCGAAGTTTGAGGGCGCGAAGGACTCGGAGGGTCTTTTTGGCGTGTGCAAGGCTTATGCTTTGTATGATGAGGCGGTAGGGTATGCGCAGGGCATGAATTTCATCGCGCAGCCCTTGCTGCTGAACGTGAGTGTATCTTCTCCTCTGCAATCGCAAGACCGAAAGCTGACGATAGGAAATAG
Organism: Scolecobasidium constrictum UM 578; assembly: GCA_000611715.1. NCBI lineage: Eukaryota > Fungi > Ascomycota > Dothideomycetes > Venturiales > Sympoventuriaceae > Scolecobasidium > Scolecobasidium constrictum. The sequence continues at coordinate 145,492 of AZYM01000220.1, forward strand.
ATGTCTCGCGGCGAAGCCTTCTGTCTTTTCGTGCGCCTCATGTCCAAGTACGGGATGCGCGAGATGTTCATCGCCGACATGCCCGGTCTCCACAAGCACCTCTACCAATTCGAGCGCTTACTGGAAGACTTCGAACCAGCGCTATTCTGCCACCTCAACCGCCGCGGCGTAAACGCAAACCTCTACGCAACGCAATGGTTCCTCACTCTCTTCGCCTACCGCTTCCCGCTCGAACTCGTCCTCCGCGTCTACGATCTCGTCTTGAGCGAAGGGCTCGGCGCAATCCTAAAATTCGGACTCGTCCTCATGCAGCGGAATCGCGAAACATTGCTCGGAATGAGAGATATGTCCGCCCTCTGCACCTTCCTCAAGGAACGCATCTTCGACGCCTACACCGACAAGCAACCCTCGCAGAAATCCATCCTCGAAGCAGGTTTCTTCGGCTCCGGCGGCGGGGACGAGGTCTACCGCGTGGATGTGTTCGTGCAGGACGCCACGAGCGTGAAGATCACGCCTGAGATGCTGGCGCAGTATAGCAGCGAGTGGGAGGAGAAAGTGCGGGCAGAGAAGGAACGAGCCGATGAACTGGAACAATTGAGAGCGCAAAACGCGGCGCTCACGCAAAAAGTCCGACGCCTGGAGACACACGTCGAGAAGACAGACTTGGAACACATCGCCGCAGCCTCCTCCCTTATAAAAGCGCAAGTCGAAAACGACCGTCTGGCGGACGAGAACGAAACCCTCACCACCAAAGTCCAGGAGCTCCAAAACGTGGTGAGTCATCAGACGCAGGAGGTGGAGGAGCGGATGCAGGGCGAGATTGAGGCGGTGAAGGCAGCGAATGCGAGTGTGCATGCTAGGAATCGAGAGCTGGAGGAGGAGAATGAGGAGGTGATGGGGGGGATGGTGGCGCTTAAGATGGAGCATGCGGCGGTGGCGCAGGAGTTGGAGGAGTTGAGGCAGAAGTGGAAGGGGGTGCAGATGATGCTGAATGCGAAGTAGCTGTCTGCAATCTGGATTGTCGTTTTCGCACGAGATGGCCATTTCCAAGAGGAAGGTGGCCGTTGGATGGGGGTTGCATATGCATACGGTGGCGTTGCTTCTTGTATGTTCTTGGATGGACGGACAGGATGGGATCAAGCTTATGGATGGGAATGTCCATGCTATGAGGGTATTGTTTATTATCATGAGATCACTGAGCATGAACGATACAAAGTATATGATAGGAGGCCAAGGTCTGGCCATATCCAAGACTGGTCGACATAAGAGCTCTTCAACCCTCCATAAATCTAGGATGCAAATACAGCTCGGCTGCGAGATCCATCTGCTGCTGTTCAAGCAGCTGAGCTACGCAGCCATAAACATTCAATCAGTTCTTCAGGCACGTACAGAACGGTGACATGCTTTCGAATCCTGGAGTAGGATCACAATCGCCATCTATCAACCATTTGTCGATACACTCGCTCCTTCCAGTTGTCATCGATGATGGTAGCAAGTTCAGGGAGAACATCTTGTGCTATAGTAGGGCATGGGTATCGAGATCACGAGGGAAAAAACCGTCAAACTTTCGAAAGTCTCTAGTCTGTATCCCTCTACTCGCCACACCCAGTTTGTCCAACGACTACTTCTCCTCTGACATTGAGCACGCCAAACTCAAGAAAAAACTATCGGTAAGTCACGTGACTCTTCCGAGGTGTTGAGCATGACATGGCCAACTTCTGCGCTGCATTCGACCGGTCTGATCAAGAATCTGACAGCGATGACCAAATCGATAGCTCTAAGAAGTGGCCTTCTTTGTAGCCGAGATCCAGGTCGCATTTCAAGACAAGGCAGACTCAGCCTGCAGCTGGAGAAAAGAGGCGCTGCTCAGCCTCAAGGCTGGCATCTTCGACACCATGCATTCGATTTCTGTCTTTTTCCACAACACACTTTGCGATGATGGAGGCCATAAGTCTGTCAATGAGTGCTGTTGCGCTTGCGACGCTCTTCAATACTTGCATCGAGTGCTTCGAAACGTTCTCACATGCGAAGTACTTGCAGCGCGACTATGCTTACCTTTTGATCAGGCTGGACTTTGAGAAAACACAGCTGCTTCTCTGGGGCAACGCCAGCGGTATCTTGAAGACTCAGGATGGCGAGCGACATGCGAGGCTGCGCGATGTGAACATAATCAAGCTTATCGAAGACGCACTGAAGGCTATCGGCACACTTCTCACAGATGCCGATGCTCTGCGAGAACGCTACGGACTCGAGTCGGCCGTTGAAGCGGTAACAGAAAAGCCAGACAACCCGTATGACGTGCTTAGTGCAAGCAGTATGTCTTCTTTCCGCAGATCATGGACACGGTTCTGCGTACAGGCTGCTAGGATCCTGCCAGAAAGAAATGCAGGCAACATCACTGCAAAGGCTCGTTGGGCAGTTCACGACAGAGCCAAGTTCACTGAGCTGCTGGAGACTCTCTCGCAACTCGTTGGAAATCTTACCCGATTGATTCCTGTGTCTGATTCTCAATACGCGGAGATAGAGCTGGACATGGCTGGTGTTCTCGACCTCTCTAAGCTTAAACTTGTCGAAACGGCGCTGCAGTCATCTCCCAGTGCTAAGGCAAGATCTCTATCCCAAGCTGCAACTACGATCTTATCGGAATCAGAACTTGGTACTAGTGATCGACGCAGTATGGCGGAATGGCTCCAGGACACACAGCAGATCAATGTCAAGGCACAAGCCGAGACTTCATCTATGTCGACAGAAGATGATCAACGTAAGTAGAGCATACAGATATTTGATGATGACGAGCGGATTTTGATACCAATTCAGATCAAGACGTCCAGAGAAAGCCGGCATACTTCGAAAACAGTTGGAATCGTTCTCTATACATTGTCAACACACCAGAATGTCATGGCAGAGAATGTGCTTCTATGTCAGCTGCAGAGAGACTGCCGCCAGATGACGTGGACACTTTCCACCTTAATAGTGTCCAGTCACTGCGCAAATTCTTTCCCGGTCTTCAACTGCAAGCGCTCGAATCGTTCGAATATGAGCAAGCATATCATTGTCTGTACAATTGTTCAGATGAGGCTGGGCAAGGACTGATCACGAATCGGTTGAAAAGCATGCTGCCATGCGGACTTATTTACGTGCACACAAGTCCGTGTAAGCGAGCGCTCCGACTCGCGGTGGATCTTGCAACAGCACTCAATTCAGAACAAATCTCAGCTCTGGTCCGAGTCGATGACCGGCTGCCTTCATGTTGCTTGCCTTCCAGGACTGAACGAGTTGTGGTGTTGGAGTCATTGCTCTCCTATTTGCAATCAAATGAGGAGAAGCACTCGTTCTGGCAGAGCGTGGATGAGCTATGGCTCGATCGAAGGCTCTACACTATTGAGACCGCTGTGGCCGCGGAAGAACCTACGATAGTGGAACTGCTGGGAGACAAGGACTATCAGAGACATAGCTCGAGGGCAGTCGGCTTGGTGACGATTGGAGAAGTCGATGTATGCGCACCTTTTCTGCAGGCGAAACTGTTCACGTGGAGTGCGCGTCATCCCAGAGAGTGTGAGATTTATCACATCGCGAGGACTGGGACGGAATGGCAGCGCAGGTATGCCGGGGCATTCACACGTCGGCCGAATCTAGAAGATCATGCTTCGAGAACAGCCTTCGATGCGACGGCCCAAGACCCTCATACGGACCCATTAAAGCGACCTGCATCTCCATTAGTGTCACAGAGGGAGAAGCGTGCTTTAAATTCCCCAATGACACCGGATGGAAGTTCTTAGGCGGGCTTCAACCTTTCACTGTCAGAAACGTCCGTCGCGCGTCCATGATCCGCTATGGCGACGGAATTCATTCAAAACGAGATACATTTGTGAATTGACAGATTGCGTTATTCTCTAGCAGTATGTCTTAGCACGTCTGCCGGTTGCCAATCATGTAGATCTATAGGTGTGTCACAAATATATTACACATCTCTCACTCTCCCAGCCGGCCGCACCTCTGTCTCGACCATTTCCAACCCAGAAAGACTAGGGTACCTCTTCTGAAAATTAGCTTCCCAATCATCATCGACTCCAAGCGCAGCAGCAGGCCCTGTCGCACTCGGCACCTGACTGCCAGTCCTGAGCGTCTTCGGCTTCGGCGCGACCATCGGTCTCGGTCCTGTCGCATTCGCCACAGCAGCACCAGGTGGCCTGCTCATTGCAACAGGTTTTCTCGCGACAGGTGGCGGTGTCCTTGTTCCCCCTTCTGACTCAGTGCCAGTGAAACGTCCATACCCCTCGGCCGTCTTCTTGACTACGCCACCTTCCTGCGCCGTGTCAAGTAATTCTCTGACACGGTTCTGGATCGCGCTGCCCTTCTGCTGAGCTACTGCTCGATCTCTGGGATCAGCCACGCGATTCTTGTAGGCTGCTGCAGCGAGTGCGACGCGTTTTTCTTCGGCTTCGAGTTGCTGTCTCTCAAGTTCGCGGCGGACCTCTGGTGGGAGGTCTTCTGTCTCTTCGAGGGATGCAATGTCTGATCCTGTGCCCGTTGCTACGCTGCCAGCAATGGGCGTAAGGACATGCGGTCGCAGTGCCTCATCTCTGCTTTCATGATGTTTATGGTGATGCAGGTGGTGATGATGTCGACTTTCAGTGTGATGATTCGCGTCTTCGTCAGATGATTGGTGCTTCCCACCCTCGAACTTCTTGAAGGCATCTCCAAATCGTCCCGAAATAAGGTTCTTCGTACCTGAAAGAGATATGGAGGGAATAGACTTGCGATGCGACTTCCCACTGCTTCGTCGTCGATTGTGTTTTTCCTGTTCCATGCCTTTCAAGAATCCCAAATTTGAGCCAACGTTTTCTGGGCCTTCGTCATCTGATGATTCGACTGCTGACGATGTTCTCCTCGGCTCGGGTCTCTTCGAGTCGCTTGATCGCGGTGGAAGTGGCTTGTCGTAGTCCTCATGTTCATTGGAATAATCGACCTTGGAATCGAGATACGCGCTTGCAGGTCTTGGGCGCGAATTGGCAGACCGCGATCTATTGATCGAGTCTACCATCTCAGCAGCAGACGGCCTCTGCCCTTCGAGCGAAGGTCGAGATGAAGCAGGCGACTTAGGTATTCCTAACGTGGCCGATTTCGTTCTGTTCAGCTCCAGCACGCTTGTTCTCGCCCCAGACTTTGATGGTCGAGGAGGTAATTCAGTATCGAACGACGAAGGCATCTGCTGTGGATTGGGTTGACTGGCTGATCTCTCCTCCGCTGCTGGTACTCGCCAGATTGGCTTCGAGCTTACGTCAAACCTCTTGGGCGGCGATGGAGAAGGTGAAGGCGAGGTCTGGACCCCTGTCGATACCATAGCAGAGCGCTTGTGTATTGGGATTGGCTCATGCATACTCGGCTGCGAGCGGTTCGTGTCCGACGACAATTGTGATGTTCTCGAGTCCACTTTCCGGAGCGAGACATTCCGACGTAGGTCAGTTGTGCTGTTTGTCTTACTTGCAGGCGCAGATCCTGCCGGCTTGAGACTCGATGTGCGGGGTGGTTGTAATGGCTGTCCAAACGCTTCGTCTGCGAGCGCTTCTGTCACTCTTTTGTTGATGCTCTCGCGCTTGGAAGGAGCAGTTGTGTCTTGTGTGAACTCGAACTTTGATCCCTGATCATGCAGCAATGAGAAGTCGTCCAAAGATGGAAATTTCGCTGACAGCTCATCCACAGCTTCTGATCGCACTTTGTAATCTTTCGAGTCTAACGCAGCGAACGGATCGCTGCTAGTTCCTCTCGAACCTGCCGGTGTGACTCGTGCAGATACGCTCAAATTTTGTGCTGTGCTTGTTGGCCTGCCTCTTCGCATAGGTGTGATGTCGGGAATAGCTGCTTGCGATGGCAACTCCGGCGACTTGAGTTTCGAGATTCCAATCGGTGGAGGTGACGCCACGTGAGGCTCTGAGGGTGGCAATTGCTCGTAACGTCGTGTTTCTGACTGCGTTCTCTTCGCGTAGATGTCCTGTATAGGACAATCTGCACCTCGAATTCCACACACCTCCTTCACAACCTGATAGATGTTCGGTCGTTGCTGAGGATTCTCGCGAAGCATCGACGCTGCATGTCGATCAGTCACGTCTCTGCAATTCTGCATTGTACTTACAGATGAGCTTCTTGAGCTTGTCCGAGAATGAGGGATAGCTCGGGAACTTGAAGCTCGCATTCAAAATCGCCATCTGCCCCTGATCTTCGAAAGGCGTGGTGTAATAGCAGAGCTTGTATAGTAACACGCCCAACGCCCAAATGTCACTCTTCTCGTCGATCGGTTGCCGTCTGTACACATCGATCATCTCTGGACTCCGATATTGCAGCGTGGTATGCCTCTGTATATCATCCTCTATCAGCCTGCCCTCTGCTGCGTTCTTCGCCGCCGGTCTCGGTTGCGCTGAACTTCCAAAATCGCAAAGCTTGTATATCCTGCTATTTCCAGATGTCGTGATCAAAACGTTTTCAACCTTCAAATCGCGATGCAGTAGCGGTGGCTTGAGGTAGTGCATGCATGCAACACCGAGTGCAACATCCGAGAATATCTTCAGGATCTCCGGTTCCGTTAAACGATGTTGTAACCGTGTGTTCATGAAGTCGATCAATCCACCACCATTGCAGAACTCCATCAGCAAGAAGACCTCATATCCTCCTCCTTGCAATTGCGAGGCGTGGCTGTCGATATATGTGACAATGTGCCTGTGGCCCTTGAGCTTCTTCATCGTCTCCACCTCCGTTCTCATATTGGCGAGCGCATCTTTGTCAGGCACAGCGACGCGCTTGAGTACATTCGAGGGTCCACCATTTGGATCGCGGACGAGGTAGACATGTGCGAATCCGCCTTCCGACAGGTATTTCTCCACGATGACGCGGTGTTTGCCCACTTGAACCTTCGTGCCTGGCGCAAACATGCCCGGATGTGTATTGGTAGGCAAAGCGCCATGGTGGCTGCCGCCAGCGGCGTACATTGTGGGTTGGGCCGCGAGGAGTATGCGGACGAGAAGGCGATGGACGCGGAGGATGTGGGGATGAAGAAGAGAAGTGAAGAAAGCGCTATGCAGGCAATGACAATGGGTGTACCATGTGGAGCGAGAGATCGTGCCAGCTGTTCTGAGCTCAGCTAAGCATGTGGGATTATTGTTGCAGCCTGAAAGCGAGTATGGGATTTTGGTGTCGTTGAACTGCCTCCAGGATGCGGCTTTGACCCCAAGCCAAGCGCGATGTCGTAGCCTCAAGCTGCGACCAATCACGAGGCTTGTGGCACATCTCGGACATCTTGCAGTTGATGAGAATACCCGTCCACTCCTTTCTCAACGTGAAGCGATTCTGGATTTTCTCTACGCATGAATGCTAGACATTGAAGTGATGATGACTTTGTGCGCAAGTCGCCTCACTCATGTAACACTGACTCTCCTAGTGCTTCCCATCAGCTCCAACCTCCATGGCTTATTCCAATCAAAACTGTCATCCTTTCTCACAGCTAGATCGTATCTGATTCCTTCCAATGCACATGTTGCCAGGCTCAGGGCGCTATTCAGCTTCATCATGCCCACTTTGACCTCATTGCAGAGGATGCCTGGTGGCGCAGCACAGAGCATGGATCATTGCACTCATCCATATAAAACCATGTGACGGAGACACTTCGAGCCTCTTACGATGCCTTTCTTCTAAGCTATGAGCAGATTGCAATGACCGCACTCGCTCTCTATACACCTCTTCAGAGAGACCGCATCCAGATCCGCCTCGCCCTCTTTGCGACTCACGAGTCATTTGCTCAACAGGACGGGGTGGTTGGCGAGTTGCTCACATTCAACCTGGAAGATGCACCAGCTTATAGAGCATTATCGTACGCTTGGGGAGATGGCGGTGATGAGGAAACCATCCAACTTGACGGCCACAAAGTTCAGGTTGGAAAGAATCTCTACGAGTTCTTGCAGATTTACACACGGCAGGAAGACCACGGACTGATATGGATCGATCAACTGTCTATCAATCAAGCGGACATTGAAGAGAGAAATACTTAGGTTGCAATGATGGATCAAATCTATCGTCGTGCGAGGCAGACGATTGCTTGGCTAGGACCAGATCCCCACGATGGACTTGCTTTGACAGCTCTGACCACTTGCAAGAAGTGCGAGGTCAGAGACAAAATGAGACCACATCAGTATCCGGGAGTGCAAGGCGCCATCAAAACAGCCTGTCTGCACCTCTTTTCCCTACCATATTGGACACGCCACTGGATCGCTCAGGAGATCGCGCTCTCACGCGAGGTTGTCCTCCTGTATGGCAACAACGAGCTGTCAATGAAGACGTTCAGCGACATCGATAGCCACGTGAACACGGAAGGAAGACCGGTGTCTGGATCTGCATCATCCAACATCTGGGCTCTGCATCTCGTCAGGAATGTCCCGATCCGCACGTTCGTGCAGGCGATGACCCTTGCAAGATGGAGCAAGTGCCATGATCCACGAGACAAGGTATACGGCATCCAAGGCTGCTTTCCGTCAGCTTTGCGGATCAAAGTCGATTATTCGAGATCCGTGTTAGATGTCTTCATGGACGCTTGCGAGACCTGGGTGTCAAATGGTGACGTGTGGGAAGTCGATTCTCCAGGTGAATTCTACGATAGTCCTGATGATGGTTTCACAAACACGCTCTGGCTCGGGCAGTGCTTGAATTTGGCCATGGGCATGGGCATCGTATCGCATATTATCTCCGACATTCCAATGTGTGACCAACTCACTGCAAAATTACAGTTGTTCATGTGGTCGATGGGTTTCGACAATTGGCTTGCATTCAACAAGACGCCTCTGTTGAAGCCGTGGGTCAGGCAAATCCTGCTCGAAATTCTTCAGGACATAGGTGCGACTCAAACCCGCAACATTGTCAGGGACGATTTGCTGCAGATGTGTCTGGATTTCAAGCCTAAGGTCTGCATTGGCACTCCTGAGCACATCAAGTTTTGTGAGGTCTGTGCTCTCGTCTTGTCTCAGCAATAAGCCGCTCTTCGAGCTCTGTCGCCATGGTCTGCTTCTGCTCTATGGTCAAGCACTTGTTGTTCCTCTCATTCATCCAGATGCGTATGTCTCTTATTCTGAAATCCCTGATTGCAGTCTTGCTCCCAACAAGCCCCCACATTGAGAGTGGATCATCGCAGACCACGACTCGGAATTGTGGCATTTGTCGACTCAGTCTGCATATCTGCTTGACCCAGTCCGTCGAGACATTCAGTTCCTTGGGACTGCTTACATTGACGTTTTCGATGCAGTCGGCAAGGCGAGGCTTGAGATTGTGCTGACGATGGTCAAAGCAATCGCGTGGGAAGTAGAGCTCCAGAGTGATGTCAAGAGACTTAAGCCTCCGTATTCGGTTGGCAAGGCGATAGTCCCAAATAACGCTTGTCCACAATTTTGCTCGCCCTTCACTGAAGGGTGCAGATCCTATGGCGATCGGTATGCTGAGTCGTTGTATAGCATGGAGCTGTTCTTTCCGTATGGAGGCTGCAAAAGCCTGGAACGTGAGCGGATTGCGAAAGCAGAAGACGTTCCCGGAATATGGTAGCGCGCGCATCTCTTTGTAGATCATCTTGCATGCTCTGAGGGAGCTCAGCGACAGGCTCGATCGGCTCTTCCATTCTTCCAAAGCGATATTAAAGCGATGAAGCTCCGGCTCCCTCCCGCAGTCTCGATGCCGATACGTCCAGGAATCCACATGGTACCCCTTGCCAGAATCTTCACCATCTCGAGTCTTGCCGAAAGGAGTGTCTTCAGCGTCCTTCCCCATCTGGGCCTTGCGGAAACAGTGGTACGCCCCAGCTTCGGCGTCTGGCTCATGGCATATCTCATTCCATAGACCTTGGCCAAAGTGTATGTCCTTCTTCTCGTAGCGATCCACATTGCCTACGTGCAGCTGTTCGACGTGGATGTAATGTCCTCCGAGGGCGTGCTCGAAGATCAGGCTCCTAATCTCGGTAGGCAGTCGTAAGAGCGGGGACTCGGAGAAGTTGTCTTCAGTCCTGGACAAGATCAGCTTGTACTTTAGCTATACAGCACGAGTGTACATACACTTTTCGTCTAGCATTTTTCCTTTCGTCCTCCTTGGGGTCATGCACTCTTCTTCTCTTCAGATTGCCACCAGCGAGTATCGTCTCCGCGCCGGATCCTACAGAGGAATTGTCTGGCACGAGAGTCATGTACTTCCGCCATGATGCCTTCAGATCCATGCCGCATGTTCCAAGCTCTTCGCTATAATTATGTTCGGTGGACGAGGTATGCTCATTCTCAGCTCGGCGGCCTCAGTTTTAGGCATCCATAATTGAAGATCTTGCCATCAAGAGCACTTGATGGCAGAAACAAGATGGTCGAGTCATCGTAATGAGCGTGGCGGGGATGAAGTCGCTGGCAGACTACGGGTAGTGATATTAATGCGGGTTTGGATTGAAAGTAGGTGGACCCCCTCTTTCATGTCCACGGCCGAAATGGGAAATGGTCAGAGATCGGGAAGTGGGGCATGAGCGACTCGTGGCTTCAGCCCTACCACATGAAGGACAGGAGAACCCATTCAACGTTATCAAATCCACTGGCATCAGAGCCATTAGCTGTGTTAATCGCATCAGCCCAGATCTGAAATGCGCTCCAGGAACCTCCTGTACCGCGGAGCAGGATCGAGCCTAGGGCAAGGATGCGGGGTTTGATCATCGACCTGGTCTCCGCCGAAGAACTGCGAATAGCACCGTGTTATGGACGAAATGCCGTCTTACGAGATCCACGCTATTACATCCTGAGATAAAACTCTCTACCTTTCTCAAGGTGTAAACATCAGTAACCGCTGGCCTCTGCTGATCGAACTCTTCTGGAGTCTTGTGCCTGGGAACTGACGTACATTCTGGTCTCACCTTGGAGTTTCAAGCCAACATACAGATTTCTGCTCACGAACCTGAGCTTACGCCATGCTTTCCGGGCCGGAGTACGATGTCTTGGTCATTGGTGCCGGCATGTCTGGTGTCTACGCCTGCTATCGCATGCGCCAGCTCAATCTGAAAGTCAAAGTTGTGGAGGCCGGCTCAAATGTTGGTGGCACGTGGTACTGGAGTAAGTCGATGCGTACCCTGTACCGCCTTCCGCTGGCTCTAATGTGAGATAGATCGCTACCCAGGAGCCCGCTTCGACAGCGAGTCTTACACCTACGGCTTCTTTTTCTCCCAGGAGATACTCAACGAGTGGAAGTGGAAGGAACACTTCGCTGGTCAGGAGGAGACTGAACAGTATATCCGATTCATATGCGACAAGTTCAAGCTATGGAATGACATGCAATTCAACACACGCGTCCAGCAAGCCAAGTGGATTACAGAGGACTGCTGCTGGAAGCTGACAGATCAAAGTGGCCGAAGCTACACCTCACGATACTTAATCACAGGTCTTGGCCTCCTTAGCGATCCGGTCTTGCCTAACATTCCTGGTGTGAAGGACTTTAAGGGTAAAGCATACCACACTGCACGCTGGCCGAAGAAGAAAGTCGACTTCAGAGGAAAAAGAGTTGGTGTCATTGGCGTAGGCGCTACAGCTATACAGTTGATACCGGAGGTCGCAAAAACTGCGAAAAGCTTGACCATCTTCCAGCGGACGCCGAACTGGGTGGGCTACATTCCAATCTCATGATCTCATAAAGACTAACATCTAGCATAGGCGATCCCATTACACAATTCGAAGATTAGCCCCGACGAGATGGAGGATATCCGGGAACGCTACCCAGAGATCTACAAGAGAGTTGAAGCTACGCGACTGAACTTCCTCCATGACTTGAGCGACAAGTCGATCTGGGATGCTACTCAGGAAGAACGCGAAGCATTCTGGGAAGAGCTTTATGGGCAGCCAGGCTTCGGCTTCTGGCTGTCGAACTACCGAGAAACCTCAATGGACCGCAAGGCCAATGCACTGCTGAGCGACTTTGTGGCAAAAAAGATCCGGCAGCGTGTGAAAGATCCCTGGACCGCTGAGAAACTGATACCGAAGACATATGGTATATTGCGTGCTATGATTCATCGTGCTCTCAGCTAATGTGCTCCTAGGCTTTGGAATGCGTCGGGTTCCTATGGAGACATTTTTCTATGAGGCATTCAATGAAGAGCATGTCAGACTGGTCGATCTGAACGAAACACCGATTGAGAGAATAGAGGAGGGTGGATTGAAGACCTCAGAAGAGCAATTCCAATTTGACATCTTAATATATGCGACAGGCTTCTCTCCAAGTAAGTTCGATGCATGTCACATGAGAAAATGTGAGAATAATCGCTAACAACGTTAGTCACGGGCGCATTCGACGCAATCGACTTTCGAGGAGTGAACAATGTCAGCTTGGGGGACAAGTGGCGAGATGGCTTCCAAACATATCTTGGGCTCACTGTGAAAGATTTTCCGAATATGTAAGCAATCCCATGAAGACAAATTATTCATGGATTCTAACCGATCTGATAGGTTCATGTCTCTTGGGCCGCATCAGGGATACGGAAACATCTCACGAGGTGTCGAGTATGCAGTTGGTTGGATCTCGGACTGCATCGAATACCTCAACACCAATGGCATAACCTACATCGAGCCAACTGAGGAGAAGGTCAGTCTGCAGACCTTCATGTTTGAAACATGTACTGATCAAGCACAGTCGAAGGAATGGACAGACCATGTGATCAAGATCAGTCAAGGTCTACTGAGCAACGAGGTCGATTCTTGGATGACTGGTGTCAACAAGAATGTACCGGGCAAGCAGAAGCGGATCGTGGCTCGGTGGAGTGGATCTGCTCCTTCGTATCGGAGGCGGTGTGATGCTGTGGCAAAGACACATTATGATACCTTTGAGCTAAGGAAGTTACAGGGCCAGAAAGCGTCAAAGACCGGTGAAGTGGCTCGCTTATAATTTGTACATCAGGCAACCCGATGCGACTCGGCTTGCTGCATAGCCATGCACCCGCTAGGCAACATTAATGGCATAACTTCAGCGTCTGAACACCATCTTTTCTGATTGTCTCTATCAAATTAGGTCTTTTGTCACCCTTCGCTGTCGATCGTCGGGACAGTTTGTGCCTCAGGCTCTTAGGCTGATCAGTCCACCTCCATCCCAGGCAACTTCCCCAGCCACCACCATCACAAGTCAAGAATCATGAGCATCCCATTGTTCACCTCCGCCCCAGGTCTCGCAGAGTTCACAGTTCCAAAGCATGCATATCTTAAGGAACATGCATCCGGACGCTTCAATGCTATCGCGACAGGTGCCCTAGTCCTCGTCACCGAGCCAGACTCCAAGCCTCGTGTACTGCTGCTCCAACGTGCAGCAGGCGACTCAAATCCAAATAAATGGGAACCACCAGGAGGCGCCTGCGATGACGAAGATCCAAGCATTCTCTTCGCAGTTGCACGAGAACTGCGCGAAGAGACTGGCCTTGAAGCAGATCACATGTCCCGCACGGTGGGCGATCCGCACTACTTCTCTGCCAGAAACGGACGAGAGATCTGCCGCCTCAACTTCTTGGTTCGCGTCAAGAGCGAACTGGTGAATGATAAAGCTGCTACTGCCAAACTCGATCCTGTGGAGCATCAGAACTCGGTTTGGGCCACGGAGGATGAGGTGCGAGCTGGAAAGTCCGGCAATGTGGTTCTGGAGTTTACGAGAGAAGAAGTTAAGCAGACTGTGCTCCAAGCTTTTCGAAGCTTCAAGGCAACCTGAACGAGGGGCACAAGTTCGATCTTGTCGCACGATCGCGAACAGGAGGTGCGAAATCTCGCCGTGCTATCATCTTGAACAAAGCCAAGGCATATGTCGTGAGTGGTACATTGGCAAGGCTCACTCCCCAACTCGCTGTGTAAAGTCAAGATCTGCCGCATGAAAAAACCGCGATCTCAAGTCCGGCAGCTTGGTCGTCGCATACAGGAAAGTGCTGTGATACAAACTTAAGTCAAGTCAAGCTCTACCAAGCATTGCACCTGAAACCGTCGCAAGGCTACCTGAAAGGCTTAATTGCACACGAGGAATCTTATGCCACAAGAAATTGCGCCATTCTGGTCTTTGCAGATGAATGTCGCGAAGCAGCGGAGCTCGTACATAGGTACTCGATACTCCTCCACCAAAGAGCAGTGTTAGCCGCACCGAAACCATCGTCCGCGTTGATCACTGAATCAATTCACCAAGATTGTGACAATACCGGCAGCATCGAAAACATGAAGATCGTCATGATCATCTGCGCTTTTGCCACCGGCCTAGCCGTCGCACTGCCCGCCATCACCGACGAGCCAGCACTGGAGAAGCGCAAAGGATGCGACTTCCCCGCCTACCGCGAGCTCATGTTCTCCAGCAACATGTCCACCTTCCAGGCCGCCAAACGCGCCCGCAACCCCTCCTGCTGGACCTGGACCGACGATGGCTGCAGCCACGCACCCGACGAGCTCCCCCTGACCAACTACGACTTCAAGCCCGCCTGCCAGCGTCACGACTTCGGATACCGGAATGGGAAGAAGCTGAATCGCTTCAATGATGCCTTGAAGAGGGAGGTCGATGACCAGCTGAAGGAGGATTTGTATAAGGTGTGTGCGAAGTATACTGGGTTGTCGAGCTTCAATGGGGTTGCTTGTCGTAGGGTTGCTGATGTGTATGTCGCTGCTGTGCGCAGAATTGGGAAGCGAGATGTGGACGAGCTCATGGCGAAAGAGAATATGGTTTGAGAGCTCACGGCACGCCACGGATATTCTGGTAGCAGGCTCACTGGAGCGAATGACCGGAAGTGAAAGAATTCTCGATGCGTTAACCAGCCTGATTTACAGGGAGTATACAACAAAGCACCAAGAGATGACGCTCGTTCATGCTAGAAAGGAAATGACACGCTATAATATGCACATCATCACGCTTCGTAGACTTGAGCTCTGGACCACAATCATTCGTGACTCCGAAACGCGCTCCCTACGTCTCCTTTCGTGACTGACCCTCGAGGACTTTTCGGACTCTTCATCGTCAGTCCTCCATCATCATGGCTCCCACTCAACCTAAACACCCTTTTCACGCCTTCGACGCCCCTCTGCAAGTGCGGATGATGCTTCAGAAACTCGTGATCGCCACCATTGCTATCCCCTCCTCTTACTCCAATGCCCTTCATGACCCGATTTGCGCCTGCTGAGCGGACTGCGATCGGCGCTTCAGGTGCACTGCCACGAGGTGGCCAGTTGCCCTCGTCTTTCCAGCCTTGCACGATGATGCGTGTCATGTCCGCCAAATTGACAGGTATTGCAGGTGTGCGTGAGTCGCGCACGATCTTTGTGTAGAGTTCTGAGTGGGAGCGATTGGCGAGGGAGATCCGTACGGGGTTTGAGGGCGGTACTAGAGGCGGTGCGACCGAGATGAGGACGTTCGTGAGGGAAGATGGGTCTTCTGGTGGGGAAAATGTGGAGGCGTGCCATGGTGGTATCCATTGTGAAATTGGATCTTGTTGGGTTTCGAGGCCCTCCATTGCCGTTGTTGTAGCAGCTGCAGGATCGGAGACAGCGCTCGTAGGTGTCCTCACAGGGCTGGAATCCGAGCTTGTCGCCAGCTTAAGCTCTTTGCCCTTCCCGACTCCCTCGTCGTGGGGATGGGAAGGCATGGGCACAGCCCCTGTCCATGCGTTCCGTCGCCGCTGGAAGAAACATAGACCAGTATTGTATCGCAACTCCTCCTCCATCTCCTTTCTCTTGCGTTTCCGCCTTTCCCCAACTTTCTTGTCCACCTCGACCCCCACGCTGTCCGGACTGTCGAAGGCATACAGCTCCTCAACCATCTGCGCATCCTCGTCCGAACTGTCGTCCGTCGTGCCATAATACCTCTCCCTCATCTTCGGCCCGCTCTCTTTCCTTTCATGACTGCTCCCTGAATTTGTGGTAGGTGTAGTGTCGGGATCTGCCACTGCGGGAGCTGGAATCGAGTATGGCGTGGGAAACTCAAAGTCATTCCGTATAGTCGTCTGCAACTTGCGGTTGATCTCACGCACAGCGGCTTGCGCCGCCTTGTCCAACTCCTTCATCAGCGACTCGGTCTCGCGGTGCAGCCGTAGGGGATTAATCGTGACGTTGGAGTTTCGCCGAGGAGGACGCAATCGCCAGTGTCGATGAGCAGTATATAGGATCGGAACTTGTGGTAGAGATGCGGATGGTCGTGCGCGAGCAATCGTGGTGTATGGACAGTCTGCTAACGCGAGGTACGAGGTCAGGTCATAGGAGAGTATTAGTCACGGTGAGTGGACGAGGTGAAGTCGCAATCCCTCCGTCGGCGCCTGCACAGTGAAAAGACGCGAGCGAAGAAACGCCGAGAACGCGCAGCAGGAGGGGTCACGATCTCCGTATAGATGCGTGAAAGTCACACGACCACGACGATGCAAAGTCTGAAGTTGCAGAACGTAGGACGAGCTTGAAGAGAATCAAGCCTGTTGATCGAGAAATATTCTAGAACTGCACCTCCTCATGCTGTGTCATGAATCATGCCATCTTTTTGCGTCCTTCAACTCCACATTCACGCTAAAATGCTTGGGATGCGGGTCGAGAACGGACGCCAGTCGTCAACTAGTGTGGCTGTGGAAGCTTACCTTGCAGCACATCTTACCGAGAATCCCGTGGATATCTAAACATTTCTACATGAAGTTATTGGTCTCCCAACAAGCTTGTACTCGTCACCGTTCATACGAGGAGTTGCAAGAGGTGGGATCAGATTGGCGCTCAAGCACTTGGAAGACCTTATCGCCGTTAACTCCATTTGGATATCAGCTTCGAACTGCGATGATGTCTCCATGATGAAGACCCATTCAGATCCAGTCCTGGTTCATCGACGACTACATGTGAGCGCGTAGCGCCGTCTGTGCAGATGAACATTCCCCGGACCAGACACCAGCGCGCCATAACAACTTTGGAAACCTCATTATGACAAGGGGACCACTCAACGCCTCTCATCATCATCATCTCTCAGCAGTGACGGAATGACACGTATAGCTGGCGCCCCATTCTCACCAGCATCCTCCACATTCTCGACATCAGGCTGATCACGATACAGCACGCCCTCCGCATCCGTATACTCCAATGCTCTCCTCTCGCGCTCCTCTCTTGTGCCCGCAATATCATCTGTCCATGATGTGCGGCGTGTCTGCATATAGATGACAAGTATCTACACATTCATCAGCACCTTTTCTCCGAGCCAAGAGATAGAAAAGAACTCACCTTCCACATAGCCGTCCCCATCACCACAGCAAGCATAATCCCTGCGACGGAGCGCTCCTCATGGCGCCAACTGTCAAAACACGAATTCGTCCGTCCATAGGCGACTTTACATGCATCTGCACCTCTATCCCTCGACGGGAACGGGAATGCCATATCTACGGGACTATGCAGCCCACAACACTGGAAGGCATCTTGTATCCTCCCAATCACATGTCCGTTCTTCGCTCTGTACAACTCCCTCCATCGCTCGTCAAGACCGCATCTCAGCCCACCTGCCGGGGCTATGTACGTGCCCGAGAGCGTAGCGAGGACAGTCTCGAGGATGAAGAGGAGCGTGATGGCGTATTGGCTCCATGTGTGCGTGGCGTTTAGACCAAGTCGAGGGGACCAGCGTATTGGAGAGCGGTTGTTATTCGCAGTGCCAGACAGGCTTTCGAGAGCGAGGCCGAAGATAGATGGGAGGGCGAGAGTGAAGGCGCTGAGTACTGTCGGGATGGGCAGGGAATGCGTGCGGATCCGGTGAAGGGACCAGGCTGCGAAGATCGTGCTGTATTTCACCGTCAGCCATTTCAGCATGAACACTAGATTCTCAAATTGACCTACAGAGCTAAGAGGTAGAGGGCAGAGAGGAAGGTGTAGATATGTCTTCTGGAAGGCATAGTGACACCAGGGCTTGACTGCAAAAATTCACAGAAAGCCTTAAAGGTCAAAAGAATCACAGACGAAACGAAAAGACGAGAAAAATTCCCATCCTAATCACTTGTCGTGGTGTTACACCCCATGCAAACGCACATACAGGCATCATAGGTATCATCAGCCTTGCGTCCCGCTGACCCCGCAAATGGAGCGCGACGATCGCTGATAGCTCACCCCGGGCTGCACACCATCCTCGAGATTATTGGACGGCATACAAGCAAAAGGATCATCACTTCCACATGCAAAATCGCGCGCATGAGAGCGTTGTCGTGGACCCTTGCTTCAGAAGGCGTGTGATTAGTTCTCATCTCCGATGGTCGGGTAACCGCGGTGGGGTGATCTGAGCTTTTGCATGGAAGGAAAGTGCGATGCTGAAATTTTGGGGACTTATCTAAGTCCTTTCCTAGTCCTTCTCCTAGTCTATCATTTCCCATGCCTCTCCTTCAGCTGCCTCCAAATTCTTGCGCATCTCAGCTGCCACATCCTCGACGATCTTCCCAAAGCGTTCTTCGACGAGCTCAGTGCTTGTCAGTTCCGCCTCCTTTCCGGCCTCTGTTGAGGAAGTTGTCTTTTAAGGTTGTCAGCACAAAGAACATCGATTATGGGACAGACTTTGATGCATACCTTCGTACCTGAATCCTCGGATATCTGACCCTCAGAAATCGTAGTCGCATTTTTCGTATCAATGAGCTTCGTTTCCTTTGGCTCTGATTCGGTGGTTTCCGCATTTTCCTCTGCCTTCTTGACGGTCTTCCAAGACGACAGGACTGCCTCGATCAGAGTGGATGACGCGGTGAGGAAAAGCACGTAGTCCCAGTCACAGTCAAGAATGGACTTCTTTGACGGGGGAGCTACGTTGCAGAGGATAAGAGCCAGGAGCACGGATAGCGGGTAGAGCATCATCATGAAGACGCGGAGCCACTTCGATGCTGGAACAGCATCGCGCTTCATCTCCGGCTCCTGAAGATATCGTATGTTAGCTAAGTCTATTACTCGGAAGTTGTGGGCAAAGAGCTCTGCAACACAGTGTAGGGTGGGAAACAGGAATTTGAACATGTTAATCCGTTCCTGACTATCTGCAAATTGGTCGATGCGTCCTAAGATCCGGTCTCTCATCCTGGAATATATGTGCTGATCAGCATCGTCGCCTAAATTACTCACCTCGATTGTCTTGTCTACGATTTCCGGTCCCCCAAAGCGCTCTTGGTCTTCGGTCTCAATCTACATTCTCATCAGTTCTGTGCATGATGTCAACGACAAGAACGCATCTTACCTTCGCCATTTCCATCTCGACCAGTCGCTTCGTCTCCTCCATACGGAACACTCTCCAATGAGCTCTCAACCTGGTACTGAACGGTGCCAGCAGATGCGAACAAATTGCAATATTTGCAACAAAGACAGATAGCAGCAGCAAGATGGTCAATAGATTGCGGGTGCTGCTTCTCATCGAGAGTTGAGCCTCGCGCATCATCTCCTCCCTGCCGTTGGAGACACCTGCTTGGTAAATGTCCCAAGAACGGTTACCAAGATACTCCATGCCGGCATTATAGCCTTCGCAGTATGCATTCACGGTCGCGTTCGCGACGGACTCGCTGGAGTAGTAGGGACCGTGGCCGGCAAAGTTGTCGAGGAAGTATTTGTAGCTCGTGTTCATGGTGGAAGCCATATCGATCATCTTGGAAAGTTGTAATTGTGAGAGAGAAGTGCAGCAGCTGGAGAGTGTGCTTTTTAAGAAATGCCCAGAAAAGTCTATCACGAGTGGTGACAGCTTCCATGTTTGCAAGCTGTGGTTTGTGTGTGTGGTGTTGATTCCTGAGCGAGCGGTCGATGTTTCTGGTATGAGTCGCAATCAGGAGCATATGAAGGAGATAATATCAAGCAAGTTTTTACGACCTTAAGAATACTTTGGCTCCCAGTATCCTGCGTTATTATTGGCTCCTCGACTGATGCTTTGTGCGGGAATATTGACACGATGTTAAGTTTAGGACGCGAGAGTGATTTAGCCATCGACTGGACCACATGCTGGAATTTGAGTTCCGCGAAACCAGGAGCCTGCGCACAATCATGCTGAGAGTGATGAGAATCTATTCAGTGCGCTTCTATGCGAATGCTTTTATGCCCGGAGCTCGCGGCGGTAGTCTATCAAGCGACTCGTCACTTTCTCTTGCGATCCATGTTGTCCGCAAATCTGCACGCTCTTGAGCTAAAGCCTCGCTCGACACGGTGATCTGGTCGGGTCCAACAACTTTCGTCTCCACCTCTTGTGTCACGAGTATGCCATCATGAGTCTGCGCGTTGATCTGCGAACGTAGATCTGGGCCTATGCTAACTCTCAAGAAACTTTTCTGCACCCCTCGAGGCAGATGCAAGCTCTTGTAGCGCTCTCTTCCAGAAAGTTGGACAGGTGTCGTCGCCGGATGCGGAGGAAAACCGCGAGGTTCCAGCGGACCAGACACTTTGCTCTGTGCCATCTTGCCACCGTGGCTGGAGAGTGAAAGCTCGTGGCTCTCAGCAGGCGGCTTCTCATCTCTCGCATACCGACGGCCGAAGCTATAAGGATTGCTTGAGTAGTTCCGTACACGTCCAGGGAACAAGATCTTGAATGGCGCCAAATTACAGACGACACATGCCACTCCAGCTTCGATCGCCGACCAGAAGTTCAGCCATGAGATTTCTGGCTGTCGATGTTCCTTGTTGACGAAAGCGACGCGCATGATTGCGAACACGATAATGACACCTCCGAGAGAGAAGACGCCAAAGAGCGCGAGGCGAGGTTTCCACGGTAGCTTGACCCGCCAGGCCAAAGACATGGGAAGTGCGATTATCATGAGGTCCGTGATGATGTCCACGCAAGTGCTAAATCGGAGCGACAGCAGCGCAAGCCGGACGTTGTGTGGCTTCGTACAGCCCGCTGCGATCAGTTAGCCATGCACAATCCAGGTCTGTGGGGAACTGACTTGGCGAAAAGTCGCTGCACGAGACAGGGTACGTAATCGCACAGCCAATGTACGCCAGTACGGTGATGATGACTATCACCCACCATGCCAGGTAGTGGCCTTTGACGTTGGTAGTCAGTCGTTTGAAGAATGCCTAGCAAGGTGTCAGTGAGGGCCCAATCCTCTTCACAAAGCTCAATTCTTGCTATCTTCGATGACCACCAGGGCACTTACCAGAAAACTTGCTTTCACAGACCAGAGACAAGTCCAAAATATCATCGATTCTGCAAACTGAAATTTGAGGAACTGTGTGATTGAGGCGAACATGGCGTTCAGATCTCTTGGTACGAGTCCACTGGTCTCTGAGCGCTTGATAGAAGCACTGGCACCGGTCAGCACATTCAGCAATTCTGCTCGCATGCATTCATCTGATAATCATGGGACATCGAAATGATGGCTCGCTGTATTTGAACAGGTTCTTTGTCTCCTAGGGAATCTCGACTCTGCTAAAGCGTCAGCTGAATCTTTCAATTATGCATGCTGGACCACTTACTACGTGAATTGTTGCTGCACGCTAATTGTGACATACATCGGATGCAGCATCACATGAGTGAGCACGGCATTGGCCAGCAGACAGAGGATGGCAAAGAACGCCCACGCATCGTCCCAGAACAATCGTTTCGAGAAATGGAATCTGATTCCAAGGCGGGCTATGAAGAACAGTACGGCGGCCCCGAACAGCGACCACGAGGTTGCCAACATCGTGACATGATCGACTTTCGCTCCATTATCGGGATATGCCATTGCAGAGAGAACGAGTGTGAGGCCTCAAAAGAGGGCAGGAACCGGATGTCGAACGTTGACGACGAAAGTGAGCTCCTTTTCACCCCACGGCATGAGTTTGGTACCTATCAAGGCCAGCGAAGACTAAGTTGAGGCTTGCTTAAGACCAGCAGATAGACCTTGTCATCCACGGCCCGAGAATGCGTCTCTGCATCATGGGAAATGCTCGTCCTTCTCTGAAGTATGCTGCATGAGCTGCTTCCTGCGATGATCAAACTCTGCATAGCTCATCATTGTGCATCGGCAGAGCATCACAATCAAGAGCAAAATAACCGCGGCAGAAATGCCCTGCTCTCTACTATGCCTTGAGGTTATCGGAGGACGGCATCTCTAGAAGTATGGCAGATCAAAGATCAGCCCAAGGTTGTTCTGGGCTCTCCTAAGCCAGGCGAACAGGTCCCGCTCTGTGAAAAGCTACCAGACTGTCAAGCACGCCACGCTGAATTTCTTCTGCTGAGATTATGCAGTGATGATTTATGACTGGCCACGCGATTCGCCAGCACGCGTCGCGTCTGCAGGTCCGGCGTTCCTGCGTCGACCTAGGCTCGCAAACTGTCCCACATATAAGCACTTGATGCGGGTCGTATGTTGGTGTTGAGGGGCTCGCTTTAAGCTTTGCGCTCCTATATCGCTATATTGCACTATTGGATCGAGTATTAGCCGTCACGTGTCTACTACTTTCGCTAGTGTTTCATACTCATTGTCATCGCCTGCATTCCGTTCACGAAGCCCCAAAATAGGATCATCAGGCTCTCAGAGCCCCGAAATATCTTCTAGGGCTGTGCCCTTGGAAGAAGTTTGCAGTTCTTCTTTCGTATTCTCTTATCACAGTCGATGCCAAGTCATGCATGTCGCACGGGTCGGCATTCGCTTCACTCTCCGAGCACAGACCATCTTTCGATGCTGCCCTGCCTGAGAGCGCATTTTCATCTCCTCTTGCATCGCAAGCATCACCTTAAGAGCGTGAAAGATCGCACGTGGGACGATGTCTCCCGCGCAAAGTGCATTCGGAGCATTTCTGGACTGACTCGGTCCCAACTTGCACTACGATCTCGCGGAACACGCATCGACAAGCCGTCAGCGTGGTTGCAATTCCAGGTGGCCATATCTGGTGGGCCTGTGGCTTGTTTGATCCTCGTGGGCTGCCTTCTCACAGACTTCCAGATGATGCAGAACAACATGATGTCTCAGACGAGAATATTTCCCGAGAAACATCTATGCGGGTCTCCCTCGACAGACATGGGCCAGCTTCTTCTGGATTTCTAACCGACATTAGGATTGGAACAGCCACTCCCTTCGAATTGAGCAATGCGAGCACGATAGCATGGTCTTGTGTGGCATCTGAGCCGTCTGAATCCACCTGCAATGCCATTGATCATGGCCTTTCACTTCGGTACTACTTTTCTTCTTCTTCTACCTTCAACTCTAGTCCATTGATCTCTGGCGGTACTCTCCGAAGCCCTCCTTCTTTCCATTTCCTATAGTCACTCGCTTATTCTTGAACATGAAGTTCGTCCAGTCGTTCCTGTTTTCTTTGCCTTTCATCCATGGTATATCCGCTGCGACCATCGGTTTCAGAGACTTTCCTGTAGCGGAGCTCAACTCGGATCTAGAGAAGAGGAAAGATGGCGGCGCTTGTGTAAGATGTCTTCTCCGTGCCCCAGAATCTGTTGGATATGTGTCGCTAATCGTCGCCAGTGTCTTGCACTCACGAGAGCCTTGCCATCGCGCATGCTGAGTCCCTTGCAAATATTCAGCTTCTATGCCCAGCGTCAATCCTACTGGACCAATGTTCAACGCGAGGTATATCCCGCATGCTTCGTCATGCCGACCAGCTCGCAGGAAGTCTCTACCGCAATCAAGACTCTTGTCAGCAATGAGTGCAAATTCGCCATTCGTAGCGGCGGTCACAGCCCAGTCAAAGAATGGAGCAGTATCCAAGGCGGCGTCACTCTCGACCTGAGTGACTTCAAGGGCGTTGAGATCGCATCCGATCGCTCGTCTGTCAACATCAGACCTGGTAATCGCTGGGTGGATGTTTACACTGAGCTTGAGGCGCAAGGTCTGGCGACGTCTGGCGGCCGTGTGGCGACTGTGGGCGTAGGTGGACTCGTAACTGGTGGCGGTATCTCTTTCTTCGGTCGCGAGATAGGAATGGTGTGCGATAACGTTCTGGAGATGGAAGTCGTGCTTGCCGATGGCAGCATAATTACCGCCAACCCAAGCACCCACCCGGATCTCTTCCGTGCCTTGAAAGGCGGCTCGGGCAATTTTGGCATCGTCACGCGCATCAAGATGAAGACATTCGAGTTCTCTGGCAACATGTGGGGCGGCTCACTATTCCACAAGACGGATGTGGCTACGCGAAGCAAGCTCTTCAACTACTTCGCGGACTCCTACGCCACGAGCACAGCTGATCTCAAAGCACATTGGATCCACAGCTGGAGTTTCGTCAACGCACTTGTGGTCAAGATTTGGGCTGTCACGAGCACGATTCAGCACGCGTCCGATGCAACAAGTGCACCGCCCATCTTCCAGCCCATCGTCGGACCAGACGTGACACTCCTCCCGAACACGAAGTCCGCCAAGCTCACAGAGCATACACAAGATTATGCTAATCTCAACCCGGCTGGAACTCGGCAGATGTTCGCCACGCTCACATTCAAGAACAGCGCCGCTTTCATGGAGGAGTTCTACCAGCTCATGGAGACACTCGTGCAGGAGATCCAGAACACGCTCGGTCTCCAATTCACAATCTCTTTTCAGTCGATACCGTTCAGTGCATACAGTCAAAGCGCACAATCTGGTGGCAATTCTCTAGGTCTGGAGGACGAGACGGATGATCTGGTGGTAGCCTTGTTGACTGCGACATGGACTCTGGGGCTAGACGACACACGCGTGTATACTGTGGCGGAGAAATTGTTCAAGCAAGGCCATGCGAAGGCAGAGGAAATGGGCGTGGCAAAGTCCTTCATCTACCTGAACTATGCTGCCGGCTTCCAAGATCCAATTGCTAGCTATGGTGCGGATAGTGTGGCGAGACTGCAGAATGTCTCTGTGCAATATGATCCAACTGGAGTCTTTAAGAGACTAGTGCCAGGGGGCTTCAAGGTGCCAGTGTAAAGTGGACGAGCAAGGAGATGCAACCCATTTTGTGTATAGCGCTTTGATCAAGCATAATCTAATCTGAGCTTCGAGCTCTTGCAGTCTATGTACTGGATCTAGATCTCGACCTAACAAAAGAAATTTGAAGTCGGTCATTGGGTATCGTGAACACTTCACCGCTGCACCTCTTGACTTGTGTCGCGACACATGTCCCCTTTCTGCGCCATCGTATTTCCTATCTTCAGCTACTGCACCACTTCATCAAGCTCACCCCTTGCTAGGCTTGCTGTAGTACTTCTTATAATAGAAGAAACTCGCCAGAAGCAACAGCAGACTCCCCACAACCACAACAATAATGACCGCAATGACACCTGTGTTGCCCAAGTCCATACTCGTAGCTTTACTCGTGTCAGCCGCCACCTCCGTTGCCGTGCTCACACCGCCTGCGCCCGGCGGTATTGTTCTCGATGCCCCATTCCCACCATCCACCCTCGAAGCCTGAGGTAGCAGCGTACTCGAAACCCCTCCCTTCTCCACGGAACACAGCTGCGCAACGCCTGTCCCATTTCTGAAGAATGCTAATAGAGACTCCGGAGGTATACCACCCTGGCTTTCACAGGCGGTTTGCGCCTCATCCTGAATTGACTGGAGGGACTGCGTGCACAGCGTTGAACACTGGTTCGCTCGGCTGAAGTCAAAAGGTTGGCAGGATGGGATAGAGCGGCGGTATATGCTGCTGCATGCATCGTCGAGGGCGAAGTTGGAGGAACTGTCGAAGGAAGCGATGCTGTAGAGTGGTTGTTGAGGCTGCTGTTGAGCATCGACATGGTAGAGTAGTGGGTTTGTGAAAATTGCTAGCAGCAAGGGTGTCGGTAGCACCGTGAATGCTGCGCAGAGATTCATGTTCGATGATCCTGGTGATGTCTCGATGCCTCACGTGATCGGAAGTGCTGATGATGAAGATGATGATGAAGTTCTCTCAGTCCACGGCTTGATGGTTTACGAGACAGCATGAAGGTATTAAAAGGAATATATTCGACAGTCCAGCCAGAAATTTGAAGCCCAGATGAACCAGCACCTCGAAGCGACGATGAACTCAGAAGCGAAGGACCGGCCAGACGATGAAGCCAGCCAGCCAAAATGACCTAAGAGAGATTTGAGGTGGAGCGAGCAAGAATCTGACGCAACAGGAAAGGTCTGGAGTGGATATCACGATATACTTATCTCTTCAACCTCATCTTCCAAGACTCCAGGGGGTTTGCATTCTCCCGCTCGAGGAGCCGGAGTGAGTGCAGTACACAGAGCTCTCCCAATGCCACTGTTTCCCACGACTTCATTGGAATCCCTCTTGTCAAATGCAGTCTCTGGAAACAAAGTTTCGCGCAGGCAGAGGGAGCAAGCGCAGTGTGGTGTGTTCTGGTGGTTTTGTGGTGAGAGGCCAAGCCGAGAGGTCGGGAGATGAAACAGTTTCAAGCGCACCCAAGTCCTGGGCCTTGTTTGGCTCAGACCATTAACAGCTGTTCGATTTTGTTTCGAATTACAGCCGCAATGGTCCTATTCGTTGGACTGCTATCACGAAAGTTCTGGACTTCATGTGTGGTTGGGGTGGAAGAGGGGTGGTTAGGCTTTTCGTTGTGCTTAGGAAGGAGCAAGCCGTGACTGCAAATGCTTGGTCGTTACGGCTTACTTTCTCCGGAGGAGCTCAGAGTGCTGTACACTGACAATATCTACGCAAGCATTGCCCTCAACCAGTGCTCAAATTCTCTTCGATAAAGTCTTGCTGAAGTCATGGCAAGTCATTGCACGTGCTGCTAGAGGTGCAACCACCAAACACCGCACGTCAAAAGTTTCGCGCTCAGCAAAAGGCTGAAGCAGACAAGACCTCTCGCGACCTGCACCCCTGACCACGACCCAGCGCCTAGACTACCCAAGCTGTCAGACCGATACTTCGACATTGTACCTGCATCAGCTCTTATCACCACATGCCAGTCCTTCCAACCACGTTGTTGGAGTATCCAAGCACATGTCACGAAAGGTCAGCCGTGGCGTTTGGCATATTCCGTCCCGCTCCCATCGTATATCGTACAATTGTCGGAGAGATGTTTTCATTCGCACACCTCAGTCATCCCAAGATTCATCCAGCTCGTCGATAAGCCTGTTCTCATCTTCAGAATGTCTGCCTCGTCCGCTGCCATTTCCATTCAGTGATACGCGTGAGTAGCCCCTCCGACCAGGCAGGAAGCGCGCGCACGATGAGAATAAAATCACGAACATGTCCTGCGAGTATGGTCAGCTTCTTGCTGATATTGCATATTGAAGAGACCTTACAGAGATGAAACCCCACATCCCAGCCCACATTGAGTAATTTGGCAATTGTCTCCATCCGCGCTGATGCATCACCGTGCGCTGGTATACACAGCCACCAACGAAGTAGGCCATGATGGCAATGAGTAATCTGCATCCACAATGAGAAACATGTTCGAGTCAAGCAGGCAAACATAATGCCATAATATGGCATATATGCTTGGGAGCAACTTACATGACGCCGAATACTCCACCGGGACTCAATTGCGATGGTGTCGTTTCTATACCCGCACACGCGGCCGTACTTCGCGCTTCGAAGAAGTAGGTGCAGTGATCTTGGCTCGCGCCTACGAAGGAGACGGAAACCTTGGGCGCTGTGGGTAGCGCATCTTTCTGGCACAGCAAGGATATGATCGTAGATTTTCTTCTCTTGCTCTTCTTCATTGTGCTGATCCCGTGCGTATCATAGTCGAAACTCGTTCGTGATCGCTTGTTCTTCGAATCCTCGCTATAGTCGTCGCATGGCGAGCCGTCTGTGTAGTTGAGCACCAACTTCGAGCCGCGGAAGACTAGTTCAGAGTTCTGTTGCCTATCATGCTCAAGATCAGCCTTCTGGGCGATTGCGCACTGTCACTGACGCATATGCTCACCCTATCGAATACGTCCTCCTGCCATCCGTGTAGTACGCGCTCACGTTCTTCCACAAATCTTTGTCCACGCCCTCAATCTCACCCAGATCTTCCACGACCGGCGCACAAAAGTTCATTGTGAAGTTCGCGCCATAGTCGTACCCCTTCGCATGCCAGCTCTCCAGCCGGTCCTCCGCCTTTTTCTTGTCCTTCTCGCCCGGTATTCTCACGGTGATCGGATTCAAGTCAAAGAAGTGTCCTGAGGACGGCGACCGGATCGTGCATGGCTTCGGCGGCGCAGGTTCCTTCTTGTGGCCATCCTGATCGGGTGACGAATCGGCGACGGCGAGAGCGATGCTGGAGGAGAAGGCGAGGAAGGCAGCGCCGAGCGCGCCGAGTAGCGATGATTTCATGGAGTGTTACCTGCGCGCGCTCATCGGAGTAAGTGTAGTAGTAATAGAATCTCAAAGACAATAGATCTTCGACTTCCGTATGGCCAAGTCACCAGATTGCGCTCCCTGCGGCTGTCCTGTCCTGTACCTTGCTTGCATATTCCGCAGCTGCAACGTGCACAGGGCAGGAGCGGCCAGCGGCTGATCTCCGCGTGCAATTCATGCCTTCCCAGATCTGGCTAAGCCCCTGTGCACTATGCCCCTTCGGGCGCCGGATCAGCTGTAGGCGTCATGACCTGATGGGAGGAAATACGGGCGGACGAGCTGCCGGCCATTCAGGAATCGTACGTCGTTCTTCGACCAGACGGGTAATTTATATGTGAGCAATTGCTGCGTCTTCATTTGACACGACACCACAACTGGAGAATACGCCTGGGCAATCATCGCGAGGCTGGACGAGGAAAGCGCGAATACATAATCCCTGCACGGAGAGCAACTGCTCCGTCGCACTTTCTTCATCGCGACAGACTCACGCGTATACTTCCCCAAATTGCACGTACTCAAGATGGCGAAGACGCGGGCGCAGGTTGCGGCCGCAGAGGAGAAGCATGGCTACGAGTTCTTCGGACCGTACGTACACGATCAAACTAATATTTGGAGGCATTAATACTAACAAACGCACCATCACAGTCCAGGCGCATTCGTTATAACCACCTTCCTCCCACCACTCGCATACGCTTTCGCGCTACTGTGCAATGACAAAGTCGGCTGTCCAGCTTCACCGCTGCTGCATCCTTCCACACTCACACTTGAGAAATTGAGAGATGAGTTGGGATGGGAGGGCTTATCGACCATCTTCACTTGGGAGGCCTTCTTCGCCAATCTTGGATGGTATGGATTGAGCTTGGTGCTGGATCGCGTTCTGCCAGCTACACATGTTGAAGGCATTCCTCTGCGGTCAGGCGGCAAGCTTAAGTACAGGTTCAATGGTATGGATCAGTCGATTTGAACAGTATACACAAGTTGACAAGTACGTCTTCTAGCTTTCAACTCAGGCGTCTTCATCATGTCCGTCCTCGCAGCAGGCACCCTCCTCCAGGGCGCCGATTTCATCGTCTGGACCTACATCTGGGACAACTACGTGCGCCTGCTGACCTCCAACATCCTCCTCGCATACCTCATGGCCACCTACGTCTACATCGCCTCCTTCAGCGTCAAGCACGGCAACGCGTCGAACCGCGAGCTCGCCGCAGGAGGTCACTCAGGCAACATGCTCTACGATTGGTTCATTGGCCGCGAACTCAACCCGCGCATCAACATTCCTCTAATCGGTGAGATCGACATCAAAGCCTGGATGGAGCTGCGCCCCGGCCTCCTGGGCTGGATCGTCCTCGATTGCGCCTTCATCGCCGCGCAGTACCGGCACTACGGCTACCTCACTGACAGCATCTTCATCGCAACCGCCGCGCAGGCCCTCTACGTCTTCGACGCGTACTACATGGAGCCCGCCATCCTAACCACCATCGACATCATCAGCGACGGCTTCGGCTTCATGCTTGCTTTCGGCGATATCGTCTGGGTGCCCTTCGTGTATAGCATGCAGGCGCGCTACCTCGCCGTCCACCCCGTCATGCTCGGCTGGTGGAACATCCTCGTCTTCGGCATCCTCGGCGTGGGCTACTGGATCTTCCGCGGCGCCAACAACGAGAAGAACCGCTTCCGCACTGATCCCAATGATCCACGTATCAAGCACTTGCAATATATCGAGACCAAGGCGGGCACGCGTCTGCTTACGAGCGGGTGGTGGGGTACCGCGCGCCATATCAACTACCTAGGCGACTGGCTCCTGTCCTGGTCATATTCCCTCCCCACCGGCATCGCCGGCTACGAAGTCTACCGCGGCGCCGCAGCTCTCGCCGCAAAGACTGCTGCGCAAGTCAAGGATGGCCAGGCTCTCCCACCAGGTGGCCACCAGATGATCACGGGCGAGAGTGTGGTTGTTGCGCCCGGCGATGCGAGGGGCTGGGGCATGATCGTCACCTACTTCTACCTCGTGTACTTCGCTGTCCTGCTCATCCACCGCGAACGCCGTGACGAGGAGAAGTGTCGCAGGAAGTATGGGAAGGATTGGGAGGAGTACACGAGGCGCGTGCCCAGCAGGATCATTCCTTATGTGTACTAGGCACCAACTCCCTCATTTTCTTCCTCTTGTCTTCATGTGGGGAGCATTTCACCGACCTCCCCTGGTTGGTGGCGAACGTGCTCGGGCGTTCACATGAGGGAAGCATTTCGCGGATGTGCCGGTTCGACGGTGAACGTGCTCGCATCTTGGTCTTCATGTATTTTGCACTGGGGAGCATTTCGTCGGATTTCAGCCGTCTCGCGGTGAATGTGCTTAGCATGGCGTTTTTGGCTGGGACCCCACGGAGGGAGTACTTCGTTGCTTCGTGTATGTTTGCATTGCGAGCACCGGTGAATGTGCTCGGGCATCTGGCGGGTGCCAAAATACTAAAACCGAATGAAAAGTGCATGTTGTTAGCGATGCTTTGGTCCAGATTCGACTTCGATGGTGGGTGCCGTGTGGCTGGTGCAGAGCCTTCGTTGTGCCCCATCGCTTGAGTGCACCTATAATATTGGAAGAGCTCGGATGGCTGTCGAATTGCTGGGGAAACGCCTCTGAGTTCGCCGTGCCACGAGCACCAGAACCTCTGCTGGACCAAGATTTGGGAGCGCACGGGGAGCGCCATCCCACGGAAGTAGCTCTCGTAGCCTAGATTGCCTAGGTGCCGCATGCCCCATGGAGAGCGTTTAGTGGCAGCCTATCCGCGAACACTAGTACAGGGCGTTGCAACATTTAGCAGCTGTCATGATCGTATCAGCCCACACGCTTGGTAACATGTTCGTGGTGGTACATTTCTTGGATCGAATAGTGCGAAAAGCCATGCTGCAAGGATTTAAGCGGTGCGATGTGAGCCTCTCAGCCGCTAATCTCGCGCCCCGTGAGCAAGGCCATGAGCCATGAGACGATCTTCGAAATTAGCGAAGTAACGCAAAAGCTGCCCTTGCATGCTGCTGTAGTAATGACACCGCAGTATCGCGTAGCATCTACAGGCCCGTATCAGTAGCCAGTAGTTTTCACCGGAGGTACTCAGCAGCGTACCCCAACTCCTCAGGAGGATCTGCCTGATGTCGTCAACAGCTGATTGATGACGCTGTGTCACACGCGTGGCCTGTAGATCCAGCAGTCTAGATGGGTCCAACACGTTGACAGTGCAGCGTGCAGCTATAATGCTCAAGACCTTGGTAGCGGGGTGTCGTGGGATGCTCTGATCGTATGAGCTGTACATACTCAAGAGATACACTGTTCCAAGTCGGAAAGGGCACTCCAAGAGGTTGGCCTATGTGTCCATAAAATGCTGCTGGCGGTGTAGCACTTAAATATCCGAGATGCTTCCCTTTTCGGGTCACGATGATTGTGGACTGTGCCTCCACATCTTGCCGAGAGATCCGACTCGATATCGCGCCTGGAAGTTGTCTGCATGTCTACTGTCATCCAAACAATCTACATCTCGTCGCCTGATTTCCGGTCGTAGTATCTGTCTCCAGGGCGAGTATCATCTCCTTCGTTTAAGGCCGCTGTGATCTTTTCTCTTCCATCTCGTTCCAGCACGGTCAGGCTGACCAATGACTGTTGCTTGACCACGGGGATACAGTTCTCCATCCAATGACGCCAGGTCGACGATCTCGAAGAAGCTTGATTGTTCTCTTGCAGCCAGGTGATTATCGTTTGTACAACACAGTCATATTCATTGTAGCGGTGAGACAGATCGTCGTGGTCCAGATTCCATGGACTCGAGTATTGTCTTGGTGATATTCCTTTCGCACTCGCAATCGGTGACTTTCCAAGCTCCTTCGCCGACTCATGCTGGCGGAGTGGTCATTGATCAGCGCTGCGAGTGCCGAATCCGGAAGCCTATTTAAGTAGTGGGCTGGCTGCTGCCGGCGTGCATACGAGGGTCCCAGTACAGCTCAGAGACATCGCGTGGTCGGTTCTGATCCTGCTTTTTCCTGGTTGTTTTGGCAGTCTTGGCTCGGAATAAGAGAGGCGTGCATGAGGTGTGGAGACTACTCCGGAAGAAGGCGCTCGGACCTCCAGGACCTGTTCGCCGATCGCTGCCCATTGAAGCTCTATTCCGTGCTTCATCGAGCTTCCGTGGAGCTTGGGATCCAGCGCCGTGATTTCGAGGTCATCCGCGCGCGTAGTGTGTGAACTTTGGGATCGACCATCGTTCATTTGGTGTTGCAGCGTGGGTGTGCTAGGAACAATCCGAAGCTATGCGGGATGATGTCGGGCTGCATGCGATGACGCTTGGCCTGTGGTGACATCCGAGAGACCACATGTTGGAGAAGAAGGCGCCTTTTCTGGTCTCATGGTGGGGTGAAGAGCCTCGTGGACTCGTGGCAGCAGCATGTGTGCTTGGGCATGCAGCTGCATTGCTGCAAAAGCCATATCGGCCACTGGATTCGTCAGGATCTGGATTCGAGAGGGAAAGAATCGTGGTGAAAGGGTTCTGGCAAGCGCATCCCTGACGCCGGGAGCTACTATTCAGGTAGGGCTCCACCCCACAGGGAAGACCTGAGAAATGATGAAGCACGTTGAAAGCTAACACTCGACGCACCGCAGTTGCCCGTCAGTTGAGACTGCGGGAAGTCACCGGAAACACCTGCATGTCGACAGACGAGCACCTCTTCTCATCTGCAGCAGAGCTATTCCTAGCTTCTATCTCGTGCCCTTAAACGATCTCACCCGGCGTCTCGTCCGTCCATCACATACCCGTTTCAGAACCAAGTTCGAAAAAGTGTGCGGGGCACAGAAAAAGACAGCTGCCACACTTACGAAGGTCAAACACCTTTCGGGATACCTCGCAAATTCTTCTTTGTGGGCAGCCCCATCGACCTGTCTGGAACACGGTTATCCTTTCGAAATATCGTCACTGGATCGACGTTGCGCTCGGCCTTACGTGGATAGGACTGCCGCTGCCATTTTATGTTATTGTTTTGCATGCACACGAGCTGGTGACCTCATATCAGCCTGAGTTGCGAAACGACCTTTCTTGCGTCAGTCAGCAAACCGCAGCGCAACGATTCTCTCAACTTCGCTTCAACCAACGACAAGCAACGATTCTTTCCCCCACTATCTTCACCTAAACGTTTCAGTAGAGCTTGAATTTGCGAATCATGGCGGAAGAAGCTGTGAGTTGCATGTTTGAGCTACATGATAGCTGCATCGCGTGCTGACGATCTTTGCCATTACACAGGTCTATCGCGGTGGTGACATCGATCGTACCACGTTCGAGCAGATCCTGGAGATGGACGAGGATCCGGCGGAGCGCGAGTTCAGCAGAAGTATCGTGTTCGATTTCTTCCAACAAGCGAGCGAGACTTTCGAGAAGATGGACAAGTCCTTGTATGCAAATGCCTTCCTCCTGGTGTCGCCTCAGTACTTCGTACGACCTGTGACTAATATTCGACTAGAGAAGACAAAGATCTTGACCAGCTGTCCGCGCTTGGACACTTCCTGAAGGGCTCGTCGGCGACGCTGGGCTTGACAAAAGTCAAGGACAGCTGCGAGAAAATCCAGCATTTCGGCGCGCGAAAGGACGAGTCTGGCACAAAAGATGTGAAGGACGATAAGCAAAGTCTGAAGAGTATCGGAAGTGCTCTCGAAGAAGCCAAAGCAGACTATGACATCGCAGAGCAGAAGCTGAAGGTCTTCTATGGCGAGGAGTGAGCAGCCTCACACCGCATACGAAGATGCTGTAGGTCAACGACAGTGTGGAGCACAGCATGGATACGAGACTGGATTGCATAGCGTGCCTGGAGGGAATACCTCCAGCACTTCACCAGGCAGATAGTGCGCCTCTGGGCGGCTACCGGAGACGAAAGCGGTAGCATGTCGCGCATTGGAGAAATTGAGCATAGACTAGTGGAGCGACCCATCACATGAAACTTCGACTCCCATTTATTCCTTCTTGTTCAAGCCTCGACATTCTTTGAATGCAAGTGAGTCGATCGGAGAATAATCACCGAAGGACTATTCCATGCTTTGCTCCAGTGGCTCCAGACTCTAGATAGCTCTTTAGACTCGGCATTTGAGGAAAGTCTTCTTATATGTAAAACCTATGGCAGAGTGCTGTACCTAGCATCAAAGGTGTCGATGACGGATATTTATGCAGCTGCACAACCTCAATTATGCACCGCACGTGCACAACACAAATCCGGTGATCCTGATTGGGATAGCGTCAACGCGATCTTCAACATCATCAAGGCTGAGTACAAATATTGCAGGCAGACAAGGAAATCCTACAATGCTTTCCCTTGATCACATCGTCTTGTCGTTCCTTCATAGTTGTCCGCCTGGGTGATGCACACGTGTGCTCGCGTGGTCGCTCTTTCCCGTCACAATCTACATCCAGCTCCTAGCCTGTACGCGTCCACATCATCACCTCGAAGCATTCGTTTCATCACCATGGCTAGAGGTGGCAGAAGCATGCATACCGGCTACAAAGGTGGCAATGGAGCAGGTGCATCATCTTCTGGCCAACGGCAAGGTGGACCCAAAAAGCCACCGCTCACGCATTTCCTGTGCCTGCCATTAGTGACAGATAAGACGCGTTCACAGCTCGAGGCATCATTCCAGCAGTTTCGAGATCTTGTCAACTTGACCAACGAAGAACTTGACGAAGACTCAAGGGTTCCTTTGAAGGCCATACGGCCTGTCGGAAGCATACACTTTACGCTTGGTGTCATGAGCCTGGACTCGATAGACCGAGTCAGTGAAGCCATCGGGTTCCTACAGACGCTCGATATTGGCGCAATAATCGACGACATCGTGCAGGACCAGGGGGACTCGCAAGGAATGCTGCGCCAGATCTCCTTGACATCATTGCATTCGATGCACTCGCCTAGAAAGACTTCGGTTCTGTATGCTGGACCGGACGACCGGAGTGGTATTTTAATGCCCTTGTGCAAGAGGCTACGCGATGAATTCACGGCTGCTGGCTTCTGCGTGCCGGACGACAGATCACTGAAGCTCCATGCGACTGTCGTCAATACAGTATATGTAAAGCAAGGTGGACGCGACCGCCCAGCACCGCAAAGAGAAGAGGCATCCGACGACAATGAAGCACCTGCGGCGGAGGCCAGTGCCAACACATCCAAGCCGATTGTTGAGACCGTCGCGTCATCAAGCAATTCCCGTGGCCACGGCCGATATGCGAAAGGACCGCTTCGCCTTGACGCAACAGATTTGCTAGAGAAGAGCAAGGGATTCAAGTGGGCAACAGATTTTAAGATTGAAAAGATTGCGATATGCAAGATGGGTGCGAAGAAGATACTTGATGACGATGGAAAGATCGTTGATGAGCAGTATGAAGAAATCGCTAGTATCCCCTTCCCTAACTTAGGACAAGACTAAGCAGTCAACACTGCTTGATCAATATCCTCATGGACCACAAATGTCTCCTGTGCGGTCTCGTTCTCCACATTGTGCGAAACGCGTTCTGGATGCTCCAAGTTCAAGATCGATTCGAGCAAAGCTGCGATTGAGGTCTGCGTCGCGACACGTCAGCACCATTCGATACGTATAGCAGAGATACTCACCGTCGATGTGCTCGAATCATTGGACGAGGAATTCGTAGCCTCGATCTTCACTCCATCAAACTCAACGGCGTGGCCCTGCTTCAGCGCCATGTCCATGAGTGCAGCCTTGAAACGCAGCTCCATCACATCGACATTGTCCTCGCGCAAGTGGTAGTAGCTGAATGTGAGGACCACGACTGCGATACCGGCAGCGCAGAGGAAGACGAAGCCGCATAAGTCGCACAGTGACGGCTTCTTCTGTGGACGATAAGGCGAAGACCGGACATTCAGTGTCATGGTGCCGGACTCGACTTGGGGAAGCCGGTTGTAAGTCGACATTGTCGCTGAGTCGAAGGGTGCTGGATCTTTGCGCTATTCGTTTGATGTGTGTGTTGGTGTCTGAATGGAAAAGAGACGAAGACGAAGAAAATGTCAAGTAGCCACACTTGCGAACCAGACTTCGCAGGCCTGCGCCTCAATCGTCGCGAAGGATGAGAATTAGCCTTCAAGTCTCCCATGATCTCGAACTTTGAACAAGAGGCGCGTATTTCTTGCATGTGAGTCGTCCTCAAAACAAGTCTATCATTTACATAGCGCAAACGCCATCGCTATGCACGATTAAAATCCTTAAAATAGCACCAATTGGCAGCATATACACAAGTCCATCGCCATCCACGGATCCTGTCATTCACCTACATCCCTGATGCATTGATCCACTGTCCCGATCCAATCAGTAAGAGGCTTTCAGCGATGCTTTCGACCATGATGATGGTAACGTACCGCATCCACGTGCTCTCCTGGAGACCTCTTAGCGTTCGCATGCTGAATCGTGCCGTCTTTGCAGACTGTGCCCGCCGCCACAGCTTGCGGGATCATGCAGCCATGATTACAGAGTCCAGATTGTGTCTCCGAGATACAGACCAGCTGGCCTTCCTCACTGCACGGAAGCTTGCCTGCAGCGCATGATCCAGAGCCAGCGTTTGGTATAGGTGGCTGTGCCGGTGTGTTAACTGGCTGAGGTTGAGGTTCGGCCGAGGTCGGTGTAGATTCGGGGGAGGACGCGATCGATGACATGTCCGCTGTCACAGTGACGTATGTCGTGATGTAGGACGTTGCCGTGATCTCGCCGGTGTGCAGACTTGCGCTTGAGATTTCGATCATGCTTGACGAAGATGATGGGGATGCGTTGGCATGGGTCGATGGTGGCGAAGGGCGGTGCTGTCCGTCATCTCCCCCACCACCGCTTCCACCACCCTGCGCAGGTGCACTGGCACCACTCGAGCCATAGCCTGGCGGATAATTGAGGGCACCGCCGTTCTCGCCCTTCACTGGAAAGTTCGGTGCCGTTCTGGCGTTGCCGTAAAGGCTTTTGCAGCCACCAAGCACAGCATCCCCCACCATCTCAAGTGGATGCATGGAGAAGTCAACGTTCAGACCAGGATTGGGTATACCTAGGACGCCCTTTTCCTCGTTGGTAGAACATTCGGTGACACCTGCAATATTGGCCATGAATATGGAAGGCAGATGGTCCAGATAATCCGCGTCACCGCCTCCTCCGGTGACAGTGATGGGTGAGCACTGCATGTACATTTCGCGATTGCCGAGACGATTGAACCACGTCCACGCAAGGACGTACTGTCCATCTTCAATCTCCTTTGGTATCTGGATGTTGTACGATTTCAAGCAACCGACTTCATCCGTATCCGGACCTGAGCATTGTTTGAAACCGGCCTGCAGATTCCCTTCCGATGTTCCAGGACACCCTCCAATCACAGTCTTCAGAACTTTCCAGTCCTTGTGGTTTGAGCACGCATCTTTCTTCGCAATGGCGAACTGGCAGCTGCCACCGCCATGCACTGCTGCTGTACCGTCCTCTGCATCCATGTTGGAGAAAGTGAAGAGCGTAGAGTCCCCGGCTTTGATGGATGCGGCTGCGATGAAGTCGAAAGGGCCCATATCGCGGTGGCATGGCCAGGACGAGCTGTTTAGAGGACTCTTATGTCGTGTGAGGGGAAAGGGAACAGGCAACTGCATCGCAATGTGTGCGTTGGCTGCTTGGAGCGCCGCGAGGAGGACCGCCGCTGCGTACGTCGTTGTCTTCATAGTGCTTGAGCTTTGTTCTGTGCTATCAATGCTGATGTTGTGCCTCTTCGAAGAAGGATTCTGCACTCCGCAAGGAATGCCGCGCGAAGTAGAAAAAGAGCAAAGTCGTCAGAGTCAATGACTGTGCGCTGGGGTGTCTTGCTGCCTTGTCAGAAACGACTTTGTCCTAAGAAATGGTCAAAGCAAGATTGTGTTCAAGGCATATACGTCAGTGCGCTGGTGGAAAAGCTGTTCTGGTCAACGAAGGTGGTGACTGATCTTTGTAATGTGACTTACAGCGCCATTGTACCTATTATACTCACAGTCACCAAATAGAGCGCGCGGACAAAGACGGGGCTGCATCAAGAAATGCGAAGGTCTAGACTTCGATATGGATTTGGCCTTTGTTCGGGAAGCCACGCTCTTTCTTCAGCTTCATGGTCCCAGGCGACAGCCAACGATCAGCTCGACAAGAAGGTGCCTGGAGACAATTCAGGGAGACGCCTGTAGTCCTGTACCGTGAGTCAAATCAATCTATCCATAGCATATGGTCAAACACAACAAACGACCGCGTCAGAAACAGCACAAACGTGCATCATGAATTGAATCTGCATTGTGTCAGCCATAATTTCTTACACAAGCCCAATAATATGTACTCGCCCTCGCGGGCACCGCCAAATAATCCATCAGATTGACTTGAACGCTCACAAAAGGGGGCCAAAGAAATCAGATAATCCACCAAGCCGCGCACACATATTTGTACAAGAAAATCGCGTGTGGAAAGAATACCAGATTCGGCGCAAGAAGGGGTATGATATGGTATGCATGATAAATCTTCCTCTCCTTTCTATTTCCCCAAGTTGCAGATCAATAAGGCGGACGTCCCCCAAGAGAACTCACGACTCTCCCACCACCAACACCAAACCCAGCTTCTGCATCAATATCATCCAGCAGATCCCTCGCGCTCCACCCTCCCCTCCCCTGCGTCAAGCTCGAATACCTATTCTTGCTCTTCCGACTCGCGACACTATGGCTCGTCCTCGGTCGTTGCTCATAACCGCTGTCCTCCGTGTTGCTCTTGACGCTACCAGAAATCGAGCGCAGGGACTGCGCTTTCTTCCGCTCTGAGGAGAGTGGTTCTGAGCTGGTTGGCGAGCGCAGGGAGGCGGGCAGGGGAGGTACGGGGGGAATGTCGTCGTTTTGTTGGGAGGAGATGCTCGATTTGCGTCTGAGGTTGTCTGTTGATGGCTTCTTGTTTAGGACAGTCTGGGAGGACGCTGTGAGCGGGCGAGGTGTGATGGTGCCTTCCGTGATCGCATCGCCTCTCAATCCATCGTTCTCCGCGTCACCATCGTGCAGATCTTGCGAGCCATGGTCTATGACTGAAACACCCATAGGTGGGGTTTGAAAGCTGAGTTCGCTGCCTTCGTAAGAGACCATGCTCTCGCTACCAGTGTCATTGCCATCGTCGGCAGGCTCTGTCTCGCCACGTGAGGAAGGAGGGTGCTGTTGCAGTGGCGCACCACCAAGAACCTTCTTCAGCTCGTCAACTCGTACTGTGCTGCGCACAGAAGAGCTGTTCGAGTACGGCGTCGGACTTTGACTAGCACGTTTGCTGCGTCGAGAAAGTGGTCGACCTACACCACTCAGTGCTTCACGCATCGAGTGCCCTGGTGCAAAATTTTGTGGCACGAAGCCGTATGCACCAGAAGCAGGACGCTGTGGTCCATGGTATTGACTTCGGCGAGTTGAAGCTACACCGTCTCCATTTGTAGCGATTGCCCCATTCACGCTCAGATGCTTCGATGCGTGCGTGTTCATGGTCGGACTGGTCGAGTCGTGCGTTGATCCCGACCTTGACGTCTCAGACCTTGTCGTCGCAGCAATAATTGCGTCCCTTGACCAATCTGCCATCAATGCGTCTTTAGTCTTCGGTGGCATACTGTTGTCCTTTGGCGGCTTTGGTGCCGAGAACGATGGCATGCGAGCGACTGTAGCAAGCATGGGCTGCGAATACGATCTGCTCGGTGAACCAGGCGGTGATGCTGGCGGCGAGAAAAGTGTGATGCTGTAGCCCTCAGAGATCTTATCGACCATGCTTGCCCGCTTGTCGTAAGGTTTCAATGCTTGAG
Source organism: Scolecobasidium constrictum UM 578 (assembly GCA_000611715.1). Lineage (NCBI taxonomy): Eukaryota > Fungi > Ascomycota > Dothideomycetes > Venturiales > Sympoventuriaceae > Scolecobasidium > Scolecobasidium constrictum. Next base: position 185,486 of record AZYM01000220.1, read on the forward strand.
TCTCAACTGTCGCACTTGTCGGCTCAGGCTGTGCACCAGAGGGTCGCTCTTCAATCTGCTCCAACGATAATGCAGGCATTCGAATGCTGTTCAGCCACGTGCCATGGTTGAGTCGTCTCGAGATCTCATTGTGAATGTCACGCCCAGTACTCGCGCCATCAAAGCTGAAGTGCATGCTGAGTGCCCAGAAATAGCCGTGCACCAAGCTACCGATATTGATTTTCGCCTTAGGTGATTCGATGTTCGGTATATCCTCTTGCAACCTGACCATCATTGGGAGACCATGCTGTGCAGCATTTACACCAAGCTTGTTCACCAGCTGACTCAACAGCAAATGCAGCAAAAGGATGTCTGGCTCAGACTCTGCATACTGCTGTGCCGTATCATAGACCGCAAGATGCAAAAGCTGCAAGAACGTCTCGCGCTTCCGTTTCGGTGAGCTCTCCCGTCTTGACGCATTCGAGACTGCTCGCCGCGCCAAACCAGATCCAGCCGTGCCATTCTCTTTCTTTGATGCCACGACTTTCTTCGGCGAATGTTCCTCAGGCACGCGAAGATCTTGTTTTTTGAGTTCGTACTTGGTCCAAGTCAGAAGCGCCTCCACGTAGGCCGCTCGCACCTTCCAGCTTGGATCTCGAAGCAGCCACTGCGTGCCCTCCCATTGTGACACCGTTATTGGGCTGCGCACGGTATTGTTCGGCGAGCCATCCTTCTTTGTCCAATTTGCCCAGGCAATAATTTCTTTGACGCACTGGAGTGCAGAAACACGTGCAGTCTCAAACGAGAAGAATCCATCCACGCCCGATTTTTCCGTAAGATTGATGGAGCTGGCAATCGCGTTCGCAGTCTCGACAGGGTTTTCGATCGCACTTGCCGTGTCAGCGATTGCGATGACTGGTGATGGTTTGAGACGTGAAAGCAGCGATGCAATCATGTCTGAGATCTGATCAGAGTAGTAGATGTGTACCGAAAGGCAGCCAATGCATCTCTGCAGCTCGTTGAGGAGTCGCAGACGCGTCTCGGAAGGTGATTGCGCGATTTCCATGACCACCGGCGAAGTCGTCGTCCGTGAGAGATCTCGACCAGAATCTAGACCATTGGCTTGTGGCAAAGGCTGTATGCTCGTGCCAGGTCCACCAAGCTGGAGAAGTAGTAGAATGTGCTGTACCAGACCCACCAGCACATCCATGACGCTGAGACCAATGAAGTTGATCGAGGAGCTCAAAAGAAATCCAATGATTACTGCCATCACGTATTGCTTGTCCAGCTCTTTCTCAGCAATTGGACTTCGTATCAGGATGTCCATCGCTGTTACCAGCACCACATAGCGATCCTGCACGGGTGCCCAGCCACAAATCAGTGAGAACAGTGTACATGGCCAGCTGCCTGATACGAGCTTCGTGGGGCCCAGCGAGAGAAAATGCTCTCTCGGATTGACCTTCGTGCTGACCCATCTCAGGACTTCTGCTGCAACCACGCGCAGCTGACCCCTGGGCGCGTTGGTGAAGATGTTCTTGAGTGCTTGTAACGCAATGACTCCCGCTTCTTGCTCGGCAAGCTGGTCAGCAGCCTCTGTCGTGCCCGATGCTGCTACCGGATCTGGCTCGGTCTCACTCGTCCGTACAGTCGATATGCTCTGTCGTCGCTTGATCGCCAGATCCTTCTCCTGCTCGATCTTCTCTTCTTCGCGATGCTCAAGCAGGTTCAAGAATTGGCCATTGTCTGAATAGACATTCTCAAGCAAAGGCGGTATAATCTGATGCAACTGCCTTTCCGTTTCAGCGACCAAAATATTTGAGGCTGAAAGCGCCTTCAGTGCTTCAACCCCAGCTTTGCGATAACGAATGATGGAAGGTATCGTCTTCTGGATCTTGGATTCGAATGGCGTGTCTTTTGAAGCGAAAGCTGCGTATAACGAAATGATCTCGTCGTACTGCTTGACGAAGTCCGAGTCCGCCGAGAGTTGACCGGGTTCTTGCGCAGTGCAGAATGCCTCAAACGTGTCGACTGTCTGCTCGATCATGGTGAGATCTTTGGACTCGAGGACGGTGCGAAGTATGCGGAGTACGGCGGGGGCGTATAGTGGAAGGTCGCGCGGCGTCTTCTCAATGAGTGCCTTGATGATTTGGAGCGTCACCTGCACATTGCTGCACAATTGTAAGTACCATGCCTTTCCGAACACAATGAGGACATTCGTACCCTATCCGTCCTTTCCACACATCGCTCGTCGTGCGCTTGTCCAAAAAGTCGCCGACCTTCTGTAGCTTACTCCGTCGCGTACTAGCATAGTACAGGAGATAGCTGAGCTCGCTGGAGTTCGGCTTGACCTCAACATTATGCTTATGATGGCGCGGAAAGCAATTCAGCACGAGGACTTGGTGCTTCGGCCGGCATTTCTGGCGCACGGCGTGCATGTTACGACGCCGGAGTGCTCGCGTCTCGGTCTCAGGGTCTGTGGTTCTGTGATCGGAGCTGGGATGGATGGGTGGAGACCGTGATGCGCTCGCGGAGCGGGATTCGCTGGGAGGCCAAGCTCGATGATGATAGAGTCATGAACAATAGTTTAATTCGTAGTGAATGCGCGTGCGAGATTCGAGAGGTCAAAGAGCGCGACGGAGGCCGGGAGCGTGGTGTTGTTGATCGCGCAAAAGTTTAGGAGAGACTTTGGGCCGTCCGGCCAGGAGAAAGCTTGCTTGCTGAGATGCGCGGGCGCTGACGTCTTCTTGTTGGAGCTCGTGGCGAGTGCGCTGCTCAGATAAGCGCTACCAGCCGTCGCGGCATTTGGTCGGAACCGGAAGAATATGTGGAACACAGAGAGAGCGGCTGCTGTCGCGGATGTTGTGGGCAACGTATGCTCTTCGTATCACCAGCAAAACGTTCTGCTATGATGCATTGGGAGCCGCCATCCTTGTTGAGCTTGGCGCGGCCTGGAACGACTTTCGTCATCTCGCGTCGACAGGGATCTGCGTATCTACAACTTCATGCCATCACGGTGCAGAATCGTGATCGCAAGATAGCATCGCTTTCATCAAATCTCAATCGTGTTTTACATCTTCGTTCAACGCCCGCTTCCAAAATGTACAGCAAATCATTCGCACGCCTTCCGCTCATATCCGCGACCTTCATCTCGGAACTGTTGCTTCACGCTGTCACAGGATCATCATGAGAAGGTAGTAGCGCAGGCTATTGCATGACGGGATGTGCTTTAAAGATGTTCACGAAGCCCCCGACCGTCATAGCAAGGCTAATGTATATCACACAAGCGATGATATGTTCTCATAGGTTCTCATACCAACTCTCAAAGAGATCTGTCGCGAACAATCGCTGGATCTTGCTAGACGCTGTAGCAGCGAAATTCATCTCAACCCCTTGGACATATTGTGTATGCGGACAGCGCATAGGCGGAATCTAGAAAATTCTCGAAGGCTTCTACCGTCTGTCTGTGAAAGGCAAGATATTGTCCCGTCACCGCAAACCCTGGACCGAGTCCACGTTAGGAAATCAGCATCGCTTCCGATGGTCACCGCAAGTCGCACAGATCTAAAGCTCCAGGCTCCAAGTACCTGCCATCAACCTCAATAGGACCGACCAGGATAGCATGACTGTAGTGACAAGCCATTACCCGCTTGCCTTCGACACGCGTGATAGGCTCCCACCAAGCAAGAGTGCCAGATCTGATTTTCATTGGGCTATTGTTGCCTCTCTAATTGTGACAATTAGGTTCTACAATGATTGTCTGTATCACATTGACGAGGCGGCACCGAGATCTGGGCCTTGGCGACGTCTTTATAAGAAATCTTCTGCTCTGCTCGAACTTCCACTTCTTCATCAATATCTTTTTACTTTTCCTTTTGGTGTATATCAGCTACACATTTCACGCATTCTTATATCACAGCATTCATCGGTCCTCCCCTGCGGCATCGAGCGCGACTTGCTCACGTACGTCTTCTCTTCGCTCTCTTCAAACCTCATCTCATGTAAGTCATCCTGCTGTGGCGTCACTCACGAACATTTCGAGGTACTGATGGCTAATGTTAACATAGATCTGCCGCTTCGAGCGCCACTTCCTCAAATTTGGACCTAAATAGCCCAGTCAGAAGATGTCAGCTCCGTCTCCATTCAGCAACGCCGCCGCCGCGTACGACTGGAGGAACGATCCTGTCCGACTGAGCGAGTTCGCCGAGGCCAAGATCTGCACCTTCTGCTTCTACGAATTCGACGAAACCAATCACGCCAAAATGCGATCCGAGAAGTGCGGACACGCGCGATGTGCCGAATGCGTTGGCAACAGGTGGCCTATGCTCCCTATGCGAAAAGAGTGCAACTACAAGCTTTGCCCAGTCGAGCTCACACGAGACGACTGGGTACATCTGACGACCAATGCGGACTGGAAGCCAACGGTCGTTCCTCCGTATTGGAAGAGCGGACCTCCGGAGCCGAGATCTAACGAGGAGGCTAGGAAGGATGCAGATCAGTTCTTTGCGGACAAGGCGAAATGGAGGTGGGCGGAGGAGGCAGAAGCAGAGAAGGCCGCAGCTGCCGCTGCCGTTGCTGCCGGGAAGAAGCCCCCAAAGGAGAAGGGCCTCTTCGTCTCTCAAGATTCTGAGGAGGAAGATGATGAGAAGTGAGACGCAGTATGTACGGCTACGCCACAGGACTGATGCGCGCTAAAATCTTCCAGTTCTCAACATATACTACGATAGACCGGAGATGGCGACTACAGGGAAGGCCATTTCAAATTCAGCTCCAATTGGTCATGTCGCATGCAGGCTTGAGGATTCTTCTTATAAAGCTCTGGAAGCGCCAAATAGCAAGGCTCTGAAGAGCAGAAAAACTTGTGCGTACATAGTATTGTATGGAAGAAAGACCCAGCGATCCCAATCATCACATGAATTCGCATCCAGCCTTCCAAAATAATACCATACCTTTACAGCTAATCTACTCTTCACTCCTTGACAGATACTGATTACTTTAGCTACATGCTCGCGTGTCCGGCTCACAAGCCGTGGTCGTAGGACATATGCATCAAGTGCTAAATTTGTGTCGCGACAATGCCATCAAAGATCCCGCTGCTATGTTCATGAACCCCTCGGACACCAGAATTCTTTGACATCTTTGCAATGCCCAGGTCAGAAGTCATTGTAGTCGCCTGCAAGTCGCTGCGTCATGCGCTCATAGGATGGAGTGCCAGGAGGATTTTGCGGCGAGTACCACGCCACTCGAACTTGTAGCGGGGCTTCATGACTTGGGTCTCATGGAGACTGACAGCTGAGAAAATACTGATCACTAGAATATTGACGGCTGCGCAAAGAATTGCCCCCTCAAGATGTCACCCGGATGCCTAATTCGGTTGGTCGAGAACTTCTGTGTCTCCTGTCCGGGTAAACGCGCACGTATGAACAATGTGATACAAAGGCTCTACCCTCGAGTGCCCGGAACACGCCGATCATGACCGCTGATATCAGGTATCGTCGATAAGGCGTCTAGCAACATGAATCCTTCAAACCTCTGACGTAGTACTGATCCTTCCACATCACTACCCACATTCTTGGACGACACCTATGAAAATCAGACTCCGAAGTCCTGACGCCATTTGCGCAAAGCATTAGTTGAAACACCACTCGATCTCACAAGCAAGATGGGTGCAGCCATCGCAACCTCGACTGAAGAAGTCAAGTCCACAAACGAGATGATTCAAGCCATCGCAATCTCAATTGAAGAGGTCGAGATCCAACTCGAAGCCGCGGAGCATGGACTCAAGGTAAATGACTGCCACTGTGATCGAGTCTCGCATTCTCACTGACGATGATTAGTTCAACATCCCACACATACTCAACTACGATGCCTCACAAGCAACCCAGTCGGCCATCAAAGACGCCTTGTCCAAGCACGTGCAATTCCGCGCCGAAGCTGAGCCAGCGAAGGATCGCAAGATCATCGAGAAGAAGGCGTCTTCTGAAGTGAAGGGCATGGTCAACATGTTTCCACATATCAAGGACGCCGCAGTTCTCGCCGCCATGTCTGCGTGGTTCTTCATCGCGATGCACATCGACGATCTGGTCGAATCCATGAGTCTCGCAAAGGCGCATGCGGTGCTGCTCGAGGTCCCAGATTTGCTTGACGGCAAGACATCTGATGAGGCCAAGGTAGAGCACTCGGATGACGACAACGATGCCAAACTTGCAGCTCAAATCCGCCATATCTTCGGCTGCTTCCGGCGACATTTGCTCGCTCTGCTTCCTGAGACGGTGTACGCCGAGGGTTGCGAAGGCGCAATCTATGTCTACCAAGCCATGGCCATGGAGGAGACTTTCCGCAAAGCTCGCAGCAACGATCTGAACGAGTATCTCGGTATCCGCGCTCACACGATCAGTCTGACGCCTCTCTTCACGCTCCTACGCTTCGCCATCGATCCGGACTTGCCAGCCTCGAACGAGCTCCGCCAGCTGAAGCAGCATATTTATCTAGCTGTGGGTATGCAAAATGACATTCTCGGCCTGGACAGGGATATTGCAGAGGGCGAGTGAATGAGCTACCCTATCGTGTATGCTGCATCCAAAGGCCGCGAAGGTCATCCGGATACGATTACGGATGGAGCGACAGAGGGCGTGGTCATCCACAATCGTGCTATTGGGATCGCTGTACGTGCTTGTCAAGGTTTGCTGGGCCAAGGTCAAGAGTCAGAGCTGGCGATGGCGGTGTCACTCTTTGAGCTTGTGTCCCGCCACTTCAAGTGGGCGCACGAGAGCAAGCGGTATGCGGCAGAGGAATGATTGGTAGAACTACTAGCGCTCTATATCAGTGGTATCCTTGCGATAGATGATTAGGTTTACTTTGAACTCAACCTATAACCTGATCGACCGCCCGTGGCCTCCTTCTCATCAATACCCGCCGGCGCCTCCGTTCGATCCGTCTTAGTATATTCTCTCACAACGTGAATCCGATGCACCGCATCGCCGGACTCGCGCTTGAGTAAGTTCTCAAACTCAGCTGCAACTTCTCCAGCCTTGAGTCTGGCGACCCACATCCAGGTTGTTTCGCCGACCCAGAAGCTCTCTTCCGCGACCCTCTCCCCTGCTCTCTCTTCTGCTACATGAGAAAGCTTCGTGGCATCCGGTTCAGGGTCACTCGATCCCGCAGGTCTGGTATACACGATCACTACCCGTCCATCCCGATCTGCCCTTGACGAGGGTGTATCGGAACCGACTGTGACTCGAAACTTCTGGAATACCTTATGTCGACCCTGATGCATGATCCGCAGATGTGTAGGATGATTTGGCCATCTCACCAATGATTCCTCGTTCTCGAATCGTGCGAACTCGAGTGATTGTTCTGGGTCGGTAGGATGGCCAAAAGGCGTCTCCTCGATGAAGCCTTCGTTCTTCTGCAGGAGAGGCTGGAGGGTGCGGTAGTATCGTTCGCCTGATTTGGCCTGACCGGGCGCGTTGGTGTTAGTGAAGAGTACGTAGAACATCGTGGTGGCTCCTGTTGACAAGTGTGCTGGTATGTATTGGAATTTCTTTCGGTCTTAACATCGTCGCCATGTTGGTCCTCCATGGATCCTTTATGGGTTCGACGAGTATGGGATATTATACGACGATAGCGAGCTAAGCGAGCTGTTCGGGTCCGAGAAATTGGTGTATATCAGCTTTGAAGTCATGGTACCTCCTACACTATGGCCGTAAGGCCTCACTTGGCATTGTGGGGTCGATTCCTAATCGACAAGGTGAATCGTGAAGCTGAGATTAAGGACGACTCAGTATCTGTAGACCCATAATGATTCAGCGATTATAAATGATGGAAGACTATCCAGAGTCCTTGGCTGAGGACATGGTCCTGGGTCGTTGTGTTAGGAGGTATGTCACTTTGCGGCCTAGAGTTCGAGCGGATCTCTGCAGGGTAGGACATGCATTGCTTGACGTGAGGAAGAATCGAAAGGAAGCTCTGCGCAGACTGCCAACGATCTCAGCCAGCATTGTCTGGGTCGATTGTACTGACTAGGATGTGGTAAGAATGATCATGGAAGTCTGGTGGAGATGTCAAAACTATCGAGGATGACGACCCACTTCGGGCGCTAAGCTTCATCTGGCTCTTATCGACAAGCAAAGTGGAGCTCGGCCTACATTCTCAAAAGTTTTCGAGATGCAGGCCTGATAGAGAATACAAGCACACTCGTTTTCGCGCCTAGTGACCACCATGGATCCAGCGCTGGAGCAGAGGCTGGAGAAGATCCGGTCTTCTCCAAAGCTGCAAAGCCAGAAAGAAGTAAGTACATGCCAGATACTGCTTGCCAAAAATTATGGCCATGCTAACGAATACATTCTTCAGACCCGCGTCGTACTCTCCGCAGTCGAAGATACGCTTCGCGACTCCAAATCCGAACGCACGCCCACGGCATACTTCGCCGCACTTCTCTCACTCCTCGACCAGTTCATCTCTGCCGAAAAGCAAATTGTGAACAAAGATGTCGCAACATCGATCGTCTACCTGCTCGACCTTGTTACACCATCCGTACCAGCCCCACTTCTGCGCTCGAAGTTCTCGCACATCCTGCAAAAGCTGGCGACGGCACTCACGCACAAAGAGTCGGATGCGCCACTCTTAAGACCCTCGATCGGCTGTTTGGAGAGTCTGCTGGTTGTTCAGGATGCGCAGGCGTGGGCGTTGCCAGCGAGCGGCATAAGTCCGCGGAGAGCAGTGGCTGGACTGCTGACGATAGCGGTGGACCATAGACCGAAGGTGCGAAAGCGAGCACTCGACGCGATTACGAGAGTGCTTAAGAACCCACCTCCGAGTCCGAGCCTGGATCATCCGGCAGCAGACATGTGCGCGGAGAGTTCACTCAGAACGCTCAGTGAGGGCGTCGAGGCGACAAAAAAGCACAAGAAGCACAGCAAGGACGTGCAGCAGCATACTCCAAGCCTTATGCACGCATTGCAGCTCGTCAAGACTGTAGCAAGTGCTTCTGGTGGCTGGCCTAGTCGGAAGCTGGACACTCTTGTTGATGCTCTACTCAGCATTGCGCGGTCGAGTAACGAGTACTTGACGATGGCTGCATTCGAAGTTTTTGAGACCATGTTTGCAGGTATGGCAGACGAAGTGTCGAGCGCGAAACTCCCACATCTGCTAGATAGCCTGGACCAGCTGCAGCCGTCATCCAGCGACGCGCAATTACTACCGCCATGGATCGCGGTCGTGTCACGAGGATATGACGTATACGCACAAGTCGAGCCTGAGGAAGCATTCGACAAATTACCCGCTGTCTTCGCAAAAATCTCAGAATTCTTGAGCTCGCCTTCACATAACATTCGAGTGTCCGCATCCGAATGCCTGATCTCGCTGTTGGTGAATTGCGTGCCTGTTTCAGTCATCCTGGATCCATCGATTATGGATGAGAAGACACTGGAGAAATTGGCAAAGAACATCACGAACCTGCTCAATGTCAGATACCAGAGCGCATGGCAAGAAGTATTTCAAGTGGTCGCCGGCGCGTTCGAGAACTTGCGATGGAGATCAAATCCGATCTTGCTCCCTGTTCTCAAAGCCATCGGCGATCTGAGGACTCTCGAATCATTCAATGGCAAGAAAGAGGCGGATGATGTGATTGGCAAGGCTATCACTGCTATGGGTCCAGATGCTGTCTTGGAAGTCCTACCTCTCAACATGGCAACGAACACATCAGAACCGGGTCGCGCATGGCTACTGCCGATTCTTCGTGTTTCGGTACGAAATGCAAAGCTCGGACATTTCCGCAACGACCTCATCCCCGTCAGTGAAAAGATGTACCAGAAGATCATGGATCATGGCGATCGTGAGAAGACGATGGAGATCAAGATCTACGAGACGGTGGTGCACCAGATTTGGTCTTGCTTGCCTGGATACTGCGATTTGCCCATCGATCTGCAGCAAGCATTCGACCAGAGTTTCGCGGAGCAAATATCAAATCTACTTTATCAGCAGGTAGATTTGCGCACAGACATATGCAGAGCGCTGCAGCTGCTGGTCGAGTCAAATAAAGCCCTTTTGGGCTTGGAAGACGATGAGAAGACGCTACCCCTGTTCCGAGTATCCAAGGATGATGCGCGAAAGAACATACAACACATGGCAAGCTTCTCGAGTAACATTCTCGCGGTCTTGTTCAATGTCTACACGCAGACTCTGCCTACGTATCGAGGTCCGGTGCTTCAATGCATCGATGCGTATTTGGGCATCATTCCGGAGCAGGACTTGGTCGACACTTTCTCAAGAGTGGCGACTATGTTGGAATCATCGTTAACAGAGGAGGATGGGAGTGCTGGTAGTAAAGCTTCAAAAGATCGTATGCCACCGATGAGCCACACCCTCATGGATCTGGTCATCACGATTGCCGCGTATCTGCCACGCGACAGCCTTGCAACCCTGTTCAAGATCGCTTTTGTCGTTCTTCAGCGAGATGATTCGAACCTGCAGAAGAAGGCATACAAGCTCATCCCTCGCTTAGCCGAGTCGGACATCGGCAAGATCGCTCTCCAGGAGCGAAGCAATGATCTACAAGCCCTGATCCTCGAGACTGCCACCAAGACGCAAGCAGCAGCTCGGCGACACCGCATGGGCGCGATCCTGCAGCTCATCAAAAATCTGCCCTTAAGCGATCTCTACTTTATCCCGGCCGTTCTTCCGGAGGTTGTGATGTGCACAAAGGAGACGAACGAAAAGACTCGTGCCGAAGCATTCGATATGCTCGTAGCTATGGGCCAGAAGATCAAGGCAGGTGGCATAATCGAACAATCGAGGGTACCGAACATGCCTGCAGACGCGCCGCCAGCCGAAGCGAATCTCACAGAATACTTCACCATGGTTTCGGCTGGTCTCGCGAACTCGGTGCCGCATTCTATCAGCGCTGCCATACTCGCACTGACTCGCATACTACACGAGTTCCACTCGGAGCTGGACAAAGAAACAACGACCGAGCTTGTGCAGACTGTCAACATCTTCCTCAAGAATAACAATAAGGAGATCGTGCGGTCGGCACTTGGCTTTGCGAAGGTCTGCATCATTAGCCTGGACAAGGAAATTATGCAACCCATGCTTAAGGAACTGATCCCCACGTTCCTTATCTACTCGAAGGAACACAAGGGGCATCTGCAAGCAAAGATCAAGCACATATTCGAGCGACTGATCGGACGCTTCGGGTACCAGGCCGTAGAGAAGTATACACCGAGCGAGGACCACAAACTCATCTCAAGCATACGCAAGAGGAAGGAGCGAGCCAAGAAGAAGAAGCGCGCCGATATGGAAGACGACGAGGATGCGATGGAGCGCAGTGTCTCTCCCGAGGCAACGAGGAAGGGCAAGGGCAAGTTCGAGAGCGAGTACGATGAGGCTGTGTACGGCTCCGAGGACGAAAGCGATTCTGGCTCTGACGTATCGGACGATGAAGTTCTAGGGAGACAGCGATCCCGTGGCAAGGGCAAGCAGGGCGAGACGTATATTGTCGAGGACGAAGACGAACCTCTCGATCTGCTGGATAAACGTGCACTGGGCCATATCTCGAGTACGAAACCGATGAAGGCACGGCAGGTACCTGAGAAGAAGCGAAAGGCGAAGATGGATCTCGATGGCAAACTTGTCTTCGACGAGGATGGAAACCCGCAAGATGCAGATACCGCCGCTGGCGCAGCAGAAGACGTGGACGAGAACATGGACCTCGAATCCGGCATCAACGCCTACGTCGCCGCGATCAAGGGCCGCGACGTCGGCGTCCGCAAAGGACGCGCCGGCAAGATCAAGTTCACCAACAAGCGCGACAAAGGCGGTGACGCAGACGGAGAGGCAGATGGCGACGCGATGGAAGTTGATGGAGAGGAGGTCAGGAAGGCGATTGGACGCAAGATGCAGCAGAGTGGTGGTCCGAGGGGTGGAGGGAATTTCAAGGGTAGGGGTGGTGGGATGAAGGCTACGAGGATGCAGAGGAGGGGTTTGGGGAGTGAGAAGACTAAGGGAGCGAGGGTGGTGAAGAGTCCGAAGGGGAGGGGTGGACGGCGATGAGCTGTATTGTTTGGAGTTTTTGGTAGCTGATATCCACAATTGAGATGTTCGTGTTCGTTTTCAGCGGTATGTTCTTTCTGATTTGCATGTTGCACAGCTCTTGGGGTTAGATCGAAGTATAACGCGTCAGAGCGAAATATGACCACATGAGTATAAAACGCCATCGTGAAACATTGCAACGCCTTCTCCAAAAGGCCTTCCTACACGTAGCTGCCAATAGATCACCAACTTGACACGTCCGGCTGCATATCGTCGCATCGACACGGCGCCGACCATCATGGAGCAGAGAACGGTGCTCTTCGACAGCAATCACAGGAACCAATCGAACAACAACGCGACCACAACAATTTGCAAGTGCATACTCATACTCCTGCTTTGCATCTTCATCGTCGACCAACTATGCCTCATCTTCAGAGGTAGATGGGTCATTCGGCAGGCCGTGGCTAAAGCTATTGCGGCGATAGTCTCAGGACGAGCCGTCCAGAGAACGTCGAATAGCATGAAGAACGAGAGTCAGGTATGCATTCGAAGCGACATACAGTCTGGTGTAGGCTCTGGTCCGCTAATGCAGGCGCAGACTGTCGAACACCATGTACGAGACATTGAAGTGGGAGGGCTCGTGAGGATCGGCTATGCGAAGCAAGTGCGGTTTACTAAGGCCACGCAAGTCATCGAGCCTGCTACTGGTAGTGATAGGGGATCAGAGGATAGCTGGATCGAGGTCGGAGGAGAGAAGGACTGATTTCGGAAGCTGGTGCACGACAGCATGAGTCCATCTCAATCCGCCAGAACGGGAGGTATCAAAGCTAGCTATGAGAGCACATTATACACAGCCAGACAGGCAGCAATTACAATAAAGCTACCAATCTGCTGGCGTGCGGCATCACTGCTACTTGATAACTCCCCAATTTGATCTAACCCGCCCCCACTTCCGTTAATACTGGCTATGCCATTCTCGAGGAAAGGCAGATCAGGAAAATCACCAGCGACCAGTCGCTCCGTAGTTGCGCTAACGCCTCTTCGACCATTGTTTGTGACAGGGTCTGGACCAGCCATATTCGTGAAAGCAAATATGGCCGTGTCGAGATTGAGCAACATGAGAGCTGATGCGTAATTGTAGTTGTTCGAGCCGTCATGAGCCAGATAACGACCGATCTGAGGATCGTTGGCAGTGAGAACCAGCCACCCGCCAGGTGTGTACTCTTGATCACTACTGTTGCGATACGAAGTATGCAGCCTTGCGAAGCTCGATGCACGCAAGATTGGCGTATCCCGACCTCTGGCTCCATCCAATTGGAGCGTGAGGAACTTTGCATATGATGATGGTGAACAGCGAGCAAGACCAGCGGGACCGTAGAGTGTTGGGTGCTCGTATTGTAAAGTCGGTGCTAGAGGTATCGGATCCGGATCTCCTTGCGTGTGCGGCCAGACACCTTCTGTTGCGTCTGGAGTAGGCTCGGGGTAGTTGTAGTATCCGCAATCCGTCATATTCAATGGACGCCACACCACCTCTTCTAGCTGTTCCTCCCATGGACCGAATAGAGTGTCGACAATAAAGCCTAGGATGATGTAGTTGTGATTGCTGTAGGAATACGTTTCAGCCGGGCCGGGTGTGGCGTTAAATGCTCGCTCGACAGCAAGGCGACGGCCCTCCAAAGCGGACGCATTGTACTGAACTTCAAGCGCCTGCACTTCGGTAATTCCACCTATCAGCCACTGCTCACCGACAGCAGTTTCGACGAATCCCGAGTGATGCGAAGTGAGCTGGGAAATCGTGACATTCTGGTAAGCAGCGAGCATGCGGCCCCGCCAGTCTGGCAGGACTTCGGCAAGTGTCGTCTCCCAGGTGAAATTGCCTTGCTCGATATACTTGGCGACCAAGACGGCGGTCATGGCCTTGGTATTAGATCCTAGGTGAAATTGATCGTTTGCAGTCGCATTGACCGGTGTACCAAATCTGCGATATCCTGCTGCTTCGGCTTGCACTGATCGATTGGGGTTCACTATGCCAGCTGCCAGCGCAGGTAAGTTGAACTGCGTGCGAATGCCATCGAGGACATCCAATGCTGTGGCGCAGGTCAGAGCTGCATGTAGTAGAAAGCTGGCGGGGTGGTTAGCAGATGCTGTGCAGAGAAGGCTCGTAAACCGGACCTGAGTGTAGTGGCACGCATGTTGTTGTATGCTGTTGCTAATTCAGTGCGCGAAGTTGCCGACGTTATGATCGGAGGTAGGTGGAAAGCGGTGCGACCGAAGAGTACATCCCCATCCTCATCGCGAACTACAACAGTAACAGTGCTCCAATTCAAGGCAGCGACAAAGCCTCAGATCATCGAATTCACATATTGCCATTGGCCATGACGAGTTAGTGCACGGCCAAGAAGGATTGCCACGATCCAATTGCTGTATCTCGTAAGGGCACGCGCTTCTTGCACTCAAAGTCTCGTCTCGTATATGCTCGACCTTCTTCTCGTCGACCACAGTGTGCTTCAACGCGCAAGCGGGAACGAACACTGAAAGAAATGAATACTTTGTTGCTCCACTTCAGCTTGTCGCTCGGAGGGTAGCGACAACTGGAGCCTTTTAGCCTCAGGCGCCAACGGACTTAGCGTTAACATTGTGTCCGGAGCCCGAACGGTCTTAGCGCCATATTCTGCTGCTCCAATGTTGAAGACAAGCATTTTGAGCTCCGATCTCCGCCAGACGCCAACAGTGACGTGCATAATGAGTAAAACCGGCAGATAAACTCCATGCAAAGCATTAGAGCGCACAGTCGGGAGCAATTTGTGATCCGTGGAAATCCAGCAGACCACAATATCGTGCAATGGTCTGGAGATAGCGTCACATTTTGACTACCTCTCAAGCGAGCAGTGTGATGTCAACGAGTGTATAAGTATCGCGGCTTCCTCACCAGAAGACAACTGATCACTCCTCTCAAACACAACGCATTTGAATCCTTCAACGTTACACGCAAACCAACAACCATTTGACGGACGACTGACAAAGACTTCATAATGACTACTAAGCTTGTGGGCAAGACCATCGGGACGACAGGCTTTGGGCTGATGGGGCTGTCATGGCGGCCAAAGCCACAGCCTGTTGAAGAATCTGTGAAGGTAATGAAAGCAGCACTTGAGGCAGGAGCAAACTTCTGGTACAGCACTCACACTTGATACCCGTGTTGTACGGCTATGCTAATATGGATCAGGAATGGCGGTACTCTCTATGGCACCCCTGAATATCACAGTGCACACATCCTGAAGGCCTACTTCGACAAGTACCCAGAAGATGCCTCCAAAGTCGTCATCAGCATCAAAGGTGGACATGGCAAAGACGGCGTTGACGGCTCAGAGGCCAACCTACGAAAAGAAGTCGAGGAGTTCTACGAAATCGTTGGGGACCGCTGCAAGATCGACATCTTCGAATGTGCTCGCGTTGATCCACAACGACCGGTCGAGGAGACAGTAGCTGGCCTAGCAAAACTCGTGGAAGAGGGCAAGATCGGCGGTGTCGGTCTCAGCGAGTGCGGCGCCAACACCATCCGACGTGCAGCTAAGGTCACCAAGATTGCTTCTGTCGAAGTCGAGTTCTCCATCTTCACACCGGACATCCTCACCAATGGCGTTGCAGAGACCTGCGCAGAGCTCGGCATACCAATAGTCGGATACTCGCCCTTCTCACGTGGACTCTTGACTGGAGAGATCCGTAAGCTCGAAGACCTTCCAGAAGGCGACATGCGCAGAAACTATCCTCGCTTCCAGCCTGAGAACTTTTCCAAGAACATTGAGCTTGTCGACGTCATTGTAGACATGGCAAAAGCCAAGGGCTGCGCGCCAGGTAATATCGCTCTGGCTTGGATTCACTCGAAGAGTGGCCATCCCGCAGAGATCATACCCATTCCTGGCACGACCACGGTGTCGAGGCTGGAGGAGAACATGGTACAAGTTTCGTTGTCGACCGAAGATTTGAAAGTCCTGGATCAGAGTGCAGGAAAAGCAGCCGGTGGTCGTTACCCAGCGTTCCTTGAGGCGCTGTCTTGGGCGTGAACGGAGCTGAGCAATGATTTTATTGAGCGACTCCTGTACAATAGGTCAATGGTGAAAGAATCATGAACAATTCGCATGGAAGACGAGAGTAGATGACTTTTCAACTTGTCCTATTGCACTAAGCACCCTTGGCCAATGAGGAAACCAAGCAGTCCAATCCCAGGAATGGCCATCGAACAACAAGAAGCGGAGATTCGTGATATTGATGGTTGTTGGTAGAAGTGACAACCGAATGCTCTAGTGCTCCATCATGCAAGCCTACTGATGGTACAATGAAACCCCATAAATGTACAAGTTCTCGGACTTCAAAACAGCTTGCACGCAATGCGCCATGCTGCCAGTTCCGGTCGCGTGAAAGATCTCCATCCCATCGTTTATGCTCTTTTCGCCGACGCTCATCTACGTCCCCTTGAGTGTATGTACGATCGTCTACTTGGTCTCCTCCGATAGGAAGGTAATCAGGTCGTTTCGGTCCTTAGCCTTCTTGAGACCACCGAACGCCATCTTCGTGCCTGGGATGTACTTCTTTGGGTTCTCGAGGTACTCGAACTATACGACGCTATTAGTCTGATGCGCAAACAGCATTTGAAGCTCCGCAAGCAAGAACAGCAAGCCATAACGATCACCAACATAATAGTCATGCTATGCCTCAAAACACATAATACGAATGTTCTTGCCAGGTTTGTGGTCATGCCGTATGCATCGTGCTGAGTAACACTTACCAGAGTGTCATTGTCCCAAGTGATACCCTTCTGTTTGTTCGCATCGGTATACGAGAAGCCCTCAACCTGACCAGTCTTGCGGCCGAAGAGACCGTGCAGATTTGGGCCGATCTTGTTGCCCTCGCCCTCCTTCAATGTGTGGCACTGAGCGCATCGTGTCTGCCAAGTGTCAGCGAGTTTCTAATAACACCATGATAGCGCCAGCGTGTATGCGTACCTTGAACAGGTTGGCGCCCTTCTTGGAGTCACCTAGATAAGTAGAATCGTTAGCATGCAGCTTTTGATGGACGATAGATGGTTAGTGACGTCGTAGGGACTGCAGGGCTCAACAAAGCCTCTGGGTGCAATGGAACAACGTCAATGGCTTCAAATGAGCTGCCAACTGGCGCAACTGATGATCAAAGGTGTCTTGCACTGCCTGACAATGATGCGATTGAGGATAGACCACGTTGTCTCCTTTGCGCGGATGTGAGGGCAAAACATGGGCATCGAGTGTCGTACCTGGTGCGAAGGAATCCTTTCCCATGGCGGCTGATTTCAGTCTTTAAAAAAGGGTTTGGAGATGGATTCGATGTAGTTGGAGCAAGTGATAATACTTGTCAATGGGTGAGTGAAGAGTTGAAGGTTCAAAGTGAAAACTTATGGATCCCAGGATCAGAGAAGGCGATAAAAAGCCGCGATGATGCCTCGTTCCGGCGTGTCCTGCCACAGGCAATTACCGGGTGAACGGTTGACGCCGCAGGATTCCGAATTTTTGCCTAGATTGGCGCTTTGTTTACAGCCTGCTCTGGTGACCGGCTGCTCGCAGTCGTTTCCTTCTGTCCCTTTGCAGCGATTAGGGTTGATACCAGCGGCTCTGTGGAGTGCTAGGTGATATCTGCGTTGGTATTGTCGGCGTAAGGATGAAGAATCAAGTCTAAAGTTCGGAAAATTCGAGGATGAAAGACATCAGCTGCGAGAAACTCGCTAGGCCTAAAACGGCTACGTCTCACCTGACTGAGCTTTTGAATATCGTTTTGTACTTCTGCTTAAAGGACTTATTGGCTTGTGGCGCTGGGAATTGTCACCGTGCGTTCACTTTCGCGTTTCCGAGATTGCTCCCGGCCAATACCGTCTATAACTTTTGTCATCTGGAGGTGGTTTGAAGAGATCTGGACAGCGTTCGGACGTCGGTTGTCGCAATGAAGTCCAGCTTTAAATTCGATGACGGCGGTATATCGATGCCATGCGTCTATCTTCCGAAGGCTCCAGGTAGCTGCAATGATCCTCGATTCCGTATCATTTCTGCTCGCGCTGAACGCCAAGCAAGCACCTGACACGGACTGGTTCCCGCCACCGAATGTGAACTTGTAGTGACGAGCACCACAACACTTCTATGACAACTTCGTCGCCACAACCTTTGTTCCTCTCGTGACCAGAGCCTTGCGTCGAGGCAGACTCGTCGTCAGATTCAAGCAGCGGTGTGTTCTGTCTTCGCCCGACTGTTCCTGCGTGCACAGCCCTGCACGAACCGAAAGCTCCGCAACTGTCCCGTGAGGCAACTTGAGGCTCAGTATGCGAGAACCTTCCGGATCCAGCGCGACCTGGCTCATCGTTGGTGCTTCACGTGGCATTGGGTATGAGTTCGTTCGTCAACTATTGAATCACGGTCATCGCGTTCTGGCGACTGTCAGGGGTGACACGTCTGTTGAACAGCTGTGGCCGGAAGTTCCAGGTGTTGCAGAGCGATGCCAGCTGTTCAGGTGTGATATGCTTGATGAAGCAAGTATTGATGTGCTAAGATTCTGGTTCTTCCATATGTCTCCTGATTATTGACGACTTGCAGCAATTCGTCAAGGAGCTAGAAACGACTGGAGTCGAAACGATCGACTATGCTGTGCTCAATGCCGGAGTGTTAAAGTATCCCAACGTAGGACAAACGACACCATGAGAATGAGTACCAGCTGATGTGAATTTGTGCTCAGCGCGCGACCGAGATGTATGGGCAGTGATGATTGTACTCGTTCACGGCCTGACAAATTCCAGCCCATACCAGGACTTCGCCTTTCATCTCAATACCAATACTATAGGTCCGACCATAACGGCACAGAAGCTACTGCAATCCAGCATATGCGTCAACTCGATCACGTTCATCTCCAGCGATTCGGGCTCATCAACAGAATTTCGTGATTTCGAGGATGGGTTCGCCGCGTATGGCGCTTCTAAAGCAGCTTTGAATCATATGCTTCGCGTGCGTATGTGCTTTGCATGTCCTGCATTCTGCTAATACCGAACAGCATATGTCTGCCGAGCTAAAGCGTAAAGGTGCCAAAACGACTATCCTCGCAATGCATCCCGGCGAGGTGGCGACGTGAGTTTCTTTGCTGTCTTTGTGCTACCATGAGCTGACCATTGATAGAGACATGGCAAACGTTGATCTTGGATGGGAAGTCGAAGGCCAAATGACAGCACAAGAGTCCGTGTCCGCTATGTTGAAAGTCATCCCGAGCAAAGGTCCCAGTGACAGTGGTACATTCTGGACATGGGAAAATAAGGTATATCTCTTGTCGACAACAAGATCGAAGTTGCGAAGCTGACTCAAAGGAGCCATATCCGTGGTGAGAACGCGCTACTCCTATTCGAAGTCACACGACAGCCGAGACGTGCAGTCGATCATATTTCAGTATGACTACCAAGAGGGAACTAAACGCGGGCCGCTCAATGCTGTGCTGACGACATGGTGGAGAGCATACTCCCGTGGAAACTCCCGGCGAAGCGGCCACGCTAGAGAACTATCACATTTGTATGCGACTGCTATTGGTGTGATGCGTTCTGAGTATTGAGATATGTGGGGACATGATGCTGAGGGTTCGATAGGTCGAGTAATAGTTTCTCAGCATCGAGTACTTCTGAGTAAAACCTTCAGTCAGAATTTTCCGAAACTGTTTCTGGCCTCGAGAGAGCATTCTGGAACTGTGATGGTTGAGAGACAGCGTCTCTGTAATGACATCATATGCTCAGACGTACTCTGGAAGTCCTAATGCTCCTCTGATTTCGATGTCTTGCCTTCACATGCTAAATTGCAGCAGTCTGTCATAGATGCCATTCGTTCATAGAACGTCGTCTGTACCACGCGGCATGAAATTGAGATGTGCAAGATGCAGCTCTGAAAGTGCTCCGATTCGATGGTTGTTTCTGCGGGGAAATCGATTGGCTGTATCTAGATTTTGTTGTTCAAAGCTTCTGCATGCCGAAAATTTGATAGTGCTGCTGTACGTTGTGTGATGCCAGCAATGCTGTGGACGTAGCACAATGCTACGATCATACCACGACCTCAATTGCTCTCGACGGAGCCTTCCGACATGAGAACAACTCCATCGCCTCAACATTCAGCGCGAGAAAGGCGATTTCTAGATGCAGGAACTCGATCCAATAGCAACAGTATTGGGCCTGCGTCCGCCGCATCTCGTGCATAAGGACCAGGGTCTTGCAGCTGAGCTGCGCCTGCCCTCCCAACGCACTTGACCGCTTGTTGCATTCTTCGTCTTTCGTCAGCCAACATGGAGCACTCGACTGTTCTCCAAATCAAGACAAAGTGATGTAGGGCTGCGTATCCACAACCCGCACGCTTTGTGTCACTTCGCGACCGTGTAAATACCCTCTGTGTTGCGCTGTGTCTCCACCTGCCGACTACCCGAAGCTGCTTCCTTCACTCTTCCTTCCTCGAACAACCTAGCCTCGAAATTTCTCCCGCGAACAAACCTCACCGTCACTTTCGAAGTTGACACCTGGATGAGACTGGATGGATTATTCATACGATTCGCATTCCTACAAACCCTCGAGGTCGAAGCATGACTCGTTCCTTTCGCCGAGTTCCCGTGATGTCTACGGCTACTCCCGCCATTCGAGATCCAGCACCCGCCTTGACGTGCCCACAGGCGAGCCAACAAGTCGCAACAAGTCTGTAAACGAGCGAGAAAGACGTCCATATCATCCTGAGCCTGAATATCGCTCGAGATCGTCGGTGCGGTGCGAGGAGACCTATCCATCATTTTCGACACGTGCCAAGTCGGCACGTCGGAGGAGGAGTTGGCCTCCGGCTCCGAGCGTGGAGGACGAAGATGACGCATTGGAGAAGGAATTTCCGAGACGGCGGAACCCGAAGACAAGCGACGATGAGGTGTCAATGCCTGGGACCGTCGACCAGAACCCAGTCCTGATCGAGCTCGAGAATCGAGAACGAAGATTCGTGGTGGTGCCAGGGAGTGAAGACAAGGCAACCAAGCCGGATCCTCGAAGTAGCCGAAGAAGGCCAGAGCGACCTACACCGCTGAAAGTAGAGACGGAGGAACCGGATCTCTTCGCGCGGAGGCAGCCAACTCCCTATGCCTTTTCGAAATCTTCTCAGCCCGTTTCGAATACCGAGAATGCTTTTAGCCGACAACCACAATCATACAGTTCACATCAGAGTAGTTCAAATTCGTCAGCTTCGCCCTCTGACGATGAGAGCAGAAGACGGGCTCGTCGCACACAAATGGGCATTCAGAGCTTGGACGAAAAATATATGACGGACGACAGTGATCTGGAGCCGGCTGCTGTGTCCAGACTCCGAGAGCGACAGACAAAACCGCGAGTGTCTTTCACGGAGCCGACCTTGTCACCAAGACCAAGACCGGAAATCAAGAGATTTAGCAGCGACTACACGAGTCCAACAGATAATCGCCCATCAGCGTCAACGCAAGAACCAAGCTTGCTCAAAGGCATCCTTAAACAGCCCACATCTGCACCGTCATCTGATGACGAGGGCTCCTCACGTAGGCGACAAAAGTCGAGCAATTCAGCGCCTCGCACAATCCCAGTGCCTGTGGCCCTTCCATCTCACATTCGTAGCGAGAACGGGTATGGCAATCGCCCGAGCCTCGATGAGCTGAGAGATGTCGATCGATCGAAGACAAGTCGCTCGACATATCCGCCGATCGGTTCCTCCCAGCCGAAAGAGCGTTATGCCCCGAACAGTTCGTCGAGCAGCAGTAATCGTTCATCGCGACCGAGCTCGCCCTCATTGGCTGAATTCGACAGAAGGGATTTCGCGAATCAGCCACCACGATCTAACGGACATGGTGTCTCAAAACCTGGCGCCAACCCCGCCTACGAGGGGCAAGCGCCATACCCGCCTCCACGCAAGCCTCACTCTCGCACCGCTTCATGGGACAGCACAGGCTCACGCGGAAATGACGTCCCACCACCTCCACCAGCCGTTCTTCCCTATCCTGTAGACGATCCTATGATCCTGATGCCTAATCACGAGCATTACATCGATACACCTACGCGTGAAAGCTTCCCACCACAACCAAGGATGCCCGACTACGGTGCCAAAGACTTTACCTCGTCGCCAATGTCGAGCCCCAACCTAAGCAAAGACGACAAGTTTCCTTCACGGCCGCCACCAAAAAGCAACACTGGCGTGAAGAGACCGGAGGCTACGAACGGCAATGCTCCCAATGCGACTATTTCGTTGCCGGCCTGCCCGAGAATGGATTACTCGAGGGGCTATCAAGACTGGTATACCCTGCGTGGTGACTCATCTGTCGATGTATGCCCATCATGCTTCGAGGGTATTGTCAGGCCAACGCCGTTCAGACTGGAGTTCATGCGCGCACCGCCACGATCCTCAACTGTCAACACACGTTGCGATTTCGGCTCGCCTTGGTATCGAGCAGCGTGGCTTCTCACACACAAGCGGCAAAGACCGGACATTGATATCATCTACGCACTTTCTCTCATCTCAAGTATGGACTCATCATGCCCAGGGTCTCGCGAAGGACCCGGTCCTTGGTATGGCCTACTGAACAAGGACAATAAGTTCATCCCTGGCTTTGCCATTTGTTTTCGAGACTTGAAGTACATCGAAGCGATTTTTCCCACCCTGGTTGGCCTATTCCATCGTATGCCTCCAAGCACTTCTGAACGTGACGTAAAGATGTGCTCCATGCGACTACCTGGCGAGCGTTTTGGGGACTACCTCAATTTACTTGAGAAGATCGACGAGGAGGCAAGATCGCAGCCCCTGAACTCGTCGGATAGTCTGCAGCAGCTCATCAAGTTTGCACGTGCGAGCTCTGACAGACAAGCTCCTCCACCTCCACCTCCACCGCCACGAACTTCACAGTCCACATCCACATCAACTTGTACGAAAGACAGTCTCCTCCTCGACGCGACTTGGCACTTTATGCCTCTCCTGCCTGACTTCACGGTCTGCGAAGAATGCTTCGACGAAGTTGTCTGGCCATCGATCAAGGACAAATCCGACTTGGCAAGACAGTTCCACCAGGTCCTCACGCCATTGCCAGCAGGCGTACGAATGGACGGAGCAAGTTGTCAGCTCTACAGCGCACGCATGCGCCGCCTCTGGGCACGAGCTGTCAAAGAGGGCGAGAAAGAGGGCATGAAATTGCTTGCGAGGAAGGTGCGGGAGCGAAGAGAAATCGAGGATGAGTTGAGACAGGAGCAGAAGGAAATCCAGAGGAAGCTGGAAAGGAATAAGAAGAATGTAGGACCGCTTGCGGATGATATCAGGGCTAGTTGTAAGAGGAAGTTGGACGGTGTTGCTCGGGAGTGGGCAGAGTGGGAGTAATGGCCTGCAAAGAATGCGAATTCAAGTCACTTGAACATCTTAAGGTGGCTGTCAGGGTAGTGGCCATTGCTTTACTCATCGATAGAGAGTTTGCACATGGTTGTCTCGCGAGCAGGTATCGCCTGTACAAGCATTGTTGAAGTCGGATCTCAAAAATGTACATCAGCTAGTGCTTATCTCACGGATTCAGGCTTTGATGCCATTTACGTGTCCATAGCCTTGAAAAGCCCACTGTCTATGGCTTTACAGCTCTTCAATCACGTGATTTTTCTGCCTGGTCGCTGGACCCCTACGCCCCGTCCAAGACGGACGGGATTCCGTGAGCAACACCTGGAGGTTATGGGTCACTCTCCGCTACACAACAACAAGCGTGCAGAGATTTTAAGTCACCAATTCCGTCAACCAAGACACATTTTGAGAGCGTGGCCTTCAGAACGAACGGACCTTGCACACTCTCGTGCAGGCAGTTGCTCTGTCAGACCATTTTGCCGCATACGCTCCGGTAGACCTCGCAACCGCTGGGACACACCAGAAAGCATCCTGCTCAACGGGCGAAACGAGCCTGGCTACCCACCCGCTCGTCGATGGAAACCGTGTCCGAATGATTCCAATCCTTCCAGCATGGCAATTGATGCTATGCACGTCTGAGTAGAGCAGCGCGTGGACTCAGCTCAATACACCCAACTTTGGGGGCCAAAAGTGGCATCTGGCCGGTTCGGCCCCATCAGAGAGAAAGAACCTTCAGACGTTTCAGCCAAACGTGCACCAAGAGTCCGGTTCAATAATGTGCATACGGTACCAATGATTAGGATTCAGCCAAAGCTTATCGAGGTTAAGTCGCAGCCCTCGACATGCTAATAATAAGACTCGTCTTGGCAGCTCAACACTAATGTCAAGCGTGTTTAATGGGAAATGGGAGTACACTACCCGTGGCGCAAGACCGTATTTCCCGACACCTCAGCCTCGACAGCTAGACGCCAGCACGCGACAGAATATACCAAGGCCAAGTCGATGTCTTGATGGTCTATGCTCAGCACATGCTATCTTATGTACAGAGTAAACGCAGACTCAGCTAAGAACGCCGTGTCCTGCAGGACGGACTGCAGATTCCTGAGCAGGCTGAGCTAAGGGTAGCAGATCTAATTTCGCTCCACAAAACTCACGATATCTCTTGGCAACGTACATTAAGGGACTAGTTGCTGAAGTACATCTTCCAGACCACATTTCAGCCCCCGCCAAATGGACGCTGGCTTGCACCTCTTTTCCAACGGCATGAAGGCAGTGGTGATCTCCTATGGCTAGTCAAGAGGCTGCTTATCCTCCAGACCAGGCTTAGGCCCCCCATCAAATGCACGATGGCTTACACCTTGTTGCTGAACGGCATGAAGGCAGTGGTGGTCTCCTATGGCGAATCAAGAGGCTGCTTATCTTCCAGACTGGTAACGACTATGAGAACATATGATATAAGGCAAAGCCTGAATAACGGTCCTCATGTCCAGTCTTGTGTTTCTTCATCAACGACATTCTTGACATTGGTTGCGTCAATCGATCTTCTCGTACATCATTATGGGTCACGAAGGTCATCACCATGAGGAGAAGAAACCTCTTTCTCTCTTTGCTAGTCCTTTAGATGAGCACACCTTGCAACAAGCAGCCTCAATCTCCAGTCATGATACCGAAGAACCGAAGAAACCAGCCGTCCACGATGTCGAGGAAACTCCTTTCGAGAACATGAATGGTGCGATCATCGAGAATCCAGCATACCGTCATCATGCTG
Organism: Scolecobasidium constrictum UM 578; assembly: GCA_000611715.1. Classification (NCBI taxonomy): domain Eukaryota; kingdom Fungi; phylum Ascomycota; class Dothideomycetes; order Venturiales; family Sympoventuriaceae; genus Scolecobasidium; species Scolecobasidium constrictum. The sequence goes on from AZYM01000220.1 coordinate 210,668, forward strand.
AAGCCACAACATCTGAGCTGTTCTACGACTTGTTCTTTGTTGCCAATCTGACGAGTTTCACTTCGTTGAAGGAGATCAATGATCACAGCGCTCTGGTCGGCTACATTGGCTTTTTCGTGCTGCTCTGGCTCACTTGGTACCAAGTATCGCTCTACGATGTACGCTTCAGCACTGACAGCATCTTCGAGCGAGTCGCGAAGTCCATTCATTTTGGCGTCATGATTGGCTTCACTGTCATGGGTGCGCAGTGGAAGCCTGGAGAACCGATCAAGGACTACAGGACTTACGTTGCTTTTGGACTCATTCTCATGGTATCTCGCCTGACGCTGTTCTGTCAATATGGTGTGACATTAGTCTACTCAAAGAAGTTCCCAAAGACAATCCTGCCGCTAGCCATTGTGATGGCTATGACATCCATTGCCGCCATCATCTACGGAGCGACCATCGCAGGCTTCCCGGAGACAAAGTATGCCGATGCAGACAAATTCGAGAAGGTGGAACAGTCAAGCAATTTGTACATCGCTTGGTACGTTGTTGGCATCTCTGAAGCTATTGTCACGGTGGGTGTAAGCTGTATTTGGCGGATCGTCTCCTTCAAAGGCACCCACATGGTACAGCGCATGTCCCTGCTCACGCTCATCATCCTCGGAGAGGGTATCATTGTTATCGCCAAGTCCATCGCGAAAATCATCAAGAACGAGTACGACTGGTCCGCTCCTATCATCGGTCAAGTCATTGCTGCCACACTCATCATCTACTTCTTCTACATGATCTACTTTGACCGCATGCAGGAGGAGCACTTTGGAACCATCAGACAACAAGCCTGGTCCTTTCTGCATTTTCCACTGCACATAGCCTTTGTGCTTGCCTTGCAAGGCATCTCGCTACTCATCGTCTGGCGTCTGGCTGTCCTTGCTGTCGAGGATCTGTACACAAACTGGCAACCTGCTTTGACTTGGGTCTACGGAGAGAGACTTGACCCCAGTTCGGACTTCGCAGTCAACTACTTGGGCCAGGTGCCAGACGTGTATGCAACAAACGGAACCGCTTTCACGAATTACATCGTGGACTGGAGCGAAGGGTACGTGTACAACTACCTCATCGACTCCAAGACGGTGAACTACGCCAATGAGTACAACACGATCGTCCAGATCAACACTACTCTTCCAGAACTCGTGGACTCGGCCCTTGCCGATCCTAACAATGTGACCGCAAACGATGACGCCAACAACCAGCTCCAAACCATCATCAACTACACGACCAAAACCCTATTCGATACATTTAGTGTCAATGCTCCGAAGAAGGCAAAGTCTACAGATGGTAGCAAGGCTTCTGCAGATCTTACGACATACATCAAGATCTTTGAGCTCGTCATGGGCTACGCATTTGTTGCTGTAAGTAATTTTTCTTCTCAGATAGCAAAGCTTCCACGACACTGACATCTCTTGCTAGGCTGGTCTATCTCTGATCCTCTGCGCCATCCTCGGCTTCATCTCCCTCCCTCACCGCGAACGCCGGATCGCTGAATACGTTCGACTGGGCGTCACTACCCTGCTAGGCACAGGTCTTGCTCTTGTAGCTACTATCCGCTTCAACGAGGATAATGAGTTGAACTTCCTGGCAAGCAGCTGGATGATTCCGACTATCTGCTTGATCAGTTTCTTTGCTGTTGTGGTCACTCATATCAAGAACCGGAAGTCAAGAGTTCATTGAAGAGCAGTTACAGGACAACATGCGGAGGCAGCGAGCAAACAATTTTGAACATCGCGTCCATTGGTAATATGCATCGTTCTCTCCGGTGTAGTGGCTCAAGCCAGCTGTGAGCAGTCGGTCGAGAACGTACTCTAATCGCAGCGCAAGACCATGCTGGGGCGATCGAGCCTCACATTAAGCAAGCATATCAAGGACGTCGTGGAGCTTGATGTATAGATCCGCGAGTGTTACACAGGTGTAGAATGAGCTGACAGTTACTGTCGCGTCAACGTGATATGGGCACTCCCAGCAATCTTATTTCTTTCCATTTCGGATTTGTCGTCATGGATCGATATTCCTAACAACCACTGCACAACAAAACACCAGCTGATCACCAGCTATCCTTATGGCAGCGCTCTCATACATTGGATGATCGTGCAGCTTACTTTGGCTGTTTTGGGGTCTTGGTCGTCTTACAACGACGATCTTACCGAGCGCATCATGGTCCATGCTTCTGGAAACTTGCCGCTGCATACGAAGTGTCCAAAGCACAACAACCTCGCGCGATCGACCTCTCATTCTCATACAGCCTTCGCTTCGATGCTCGCTCGGCGGATGCGACGGCTTTAAGCTTTAAGCTCATACATATTTCTGCGCATGAGGCGAGCTTTAGCTTATTCGGCTGCAACCTGCACTGCCGAAGAAAGAGGCTGATGCTGCATATCCCGCACGTGCTGTCATTGGACAGTCACTACATGCTGCGGCTCGCTTGATGCTTGTTGCTGGACAAAGTCCGTCAAGATATTGTATCATGCGCCAGACTGATGCTCATTGTCAAGATCTCAAGTGAACATAGAATTCGTTGTCCTCAGTCATACCACAACATGTGGCTCATCGACACGCACACTTTAACACTAGCAGAACACAATGAGCCCCACCCTCCATACGCCATCCTCTCCCACACTTGGGAAGCGAACCAAGAAGTTACCTTTAAAGAATTTCTCACGCCCACAGAAGCTACCAAAGCCAAAAACGGCTACAAGAAAATCGAGGCTTGTGCCATGCTTGCCGCCACGGATCAATTGCTTTACATCTGGGTGGATACATGCTGTATAGATAAGACGAGCAGTGCCGAGATCAGCGAAGCCGTGAACTCTATGTTCGCGTGGTATAGGAACAGTTCGAAGTGCTATGCGTATATGCCCGATGTACGGAGCGGCAATTGCTCGAACGAGCAATTTCAGAAGGACTTCAAGGACAGCCGATGGCACACACGCGGTTGGACGTTGCAAGAACTTATTGCGCCGAGGGATGTTGAGTTCTACGATCGCGATTGGACGGACATCTGCAGTCGGAATGATAACACCGAGCTGCTTTCATACATCACTGGCGTCCCCGAGAACGCACTGGAAGGCGGAGATCTAGGAATATACAGCGTGGCTGAGAAGATGTCGTGGGCTGCGAACAGAGTCACCACGCGACCAGAAGATCTGGCGTACTGTTTACTTGGTCTGTTCGATGTCTCCATGCCGTTGTTGTATGGCGAAGGTCGCCAAAAAGCTTTCAGACGACTGCAACAGCACATCATCGAGATGATAGACGACCAAACTATCCTTGCTTGGGATCCTCCCCACCTAGCTGGTCTTCCCCACCTGACCACTGATACGTCAACAGAGAACACCGTTACACTTAGGGACAGAATGCCAGCACTGGCGCCAGAGCCGGCCTGTTTTCGTGTCCATGGCTCGCACAAGCCCATTGCCAGTGAGCGGATTCCCCTCGCTTACACCATGACAAACAAAGGTCTATCAGGTGTGTTCTTCATCCGTCAGGTCGATCCGTTATTCGACCTATACGACGCGATCCTCGAATGCGGCGAGAATGCTCACAAACGCGCAACTATTAGGCTTGCGAAGCTCAGCCAGACATCCAATCGCTTCGCACGCATAGCTATTTGCATGAGCGAAGTTGACATTCGAGATATTGAGCTATGCACTTCAACTCTAGCAGCAAACTCCTTTCCCTTGCCGAAGGATGATCCAACTCGATCACCGTCCTCTCGAAGCTCTTCATCACGCCAGCAGCGCAATTCACAGACGTCTGTTGGTGTTGGGAAACAGATCTACCACGCACGATCGATTTTCATTGCGCAGAACGACTTGTTTGGAGCACCGCGGTCGGCGATCGTAGGTCGAGAGCCGAGAGAGGCTCGGCGGACGGAAGGATCGGCTGGTCTGGCTATTGTGAGACCAAGTGCTCTAGGGAGGACGGATGCGAGCACGAGGAGGGTTGAGGATCGACCCTTCTATATCATATAAAACACAAAGTTGGCACAATGGGCGTGAGCGGCTACCAATACCTAATCACGAACCTCTCCCAATGCATGGCGGAATCACAGTGACAATGGAGGAATGTGCTGGAATTGCAATCGAGCCTTGAATTGATGGTTGACACTTATAAGTCTCTGCCATCAGCATCCAAAGACAGTGCGTTTCTCCTCTCGCCATGAGGTGTGGTGGCAGACGAGCATGCACTTTGTGATTGGGCAATTGGGCGTTGACCGCATGCTCCAAGTTCGTGCGGGAACTCGCGCAACATAATGAACGTAGCCACCTCTGCCACGATAGAGCAGATATAAGTTAGAACGTGTGCATTGGAACTTTGATTTCCGCAATCCATCGGCAATTTCTTTCGCACCCATTTTTTCGCAATTCAGTTCAGTCATTTCGGGCCGAAATCACTGTCACGTGCGATGTGGATATGCGCACTAACACCGATGTAGTTGCTTGCTGTCAATGTGGGGCGCCTCGTGCTGTCTTCCTTGAACAATGCTCGCTTTGTGGGCATCACATCTGTGCCTATTGCGAGGGATGTGAAAATGTCCCGCTCAGACCTGCGACTGGAAATTATTGAGGCAGCCATGCACACGGACAAGCGACTGTCGCGTTGCAGCACTCCACCCTCGACATTATCAATCCGTGGCGCGCAGATCAATTCATTGGGAAGCAGAATACAGCTTTAGATCAGGATGAGGGTCGGCTGGCGGAGCCCGCTAGCTACATGCAAGACGAGTCTACAGGATTCGCATCATTGTTCTCAAGCTCAACACAGAGCCCTCGCCAATTTCCCGATGAGGGACCCTCGAATGAGACAGCAGATCATAGTGGTTCTAGGGACTCGATCTTGACGGACGAGTTGCTAAGGACGCCACCAAAAAAGAGTAGTCCTGACAGTGACACTTCTTTCGTGGACCTGCTTGGAGATCTTTCAGTCACTAACTCCGAAGGATTCTCCTTCGACGAGGATGAGGATGAGATGCAGAGCCTACTAGCAGAAGCAGTTGATGAACAGATCAGAAGTCATGCTGTTGACGAGCTCATGCAAGTATTCCTGCGATGGTGGTTTAATGCTCTTCGATATGCGCAGCCAGGAACCACGCGTCAAGTCCCTCAAGATCAGCCTTCGAGTAATGGTGATGGAAGTGGGAGCAACGCAGGTCGATCGAATCCAGACGACAGCCGCAAGGACAAGAAAGGCAAAGGGAAAAGGCGTAGAGAAGAGCAGGATAGATCATCGGATGAATCTGCTGACGACGATGAAGACCGCAATGTTCGTCAGAGACGACAGAGGCGCACCGAGGATCAGAACAAGAAGTTCGCTTGCCCATTCTTTAAGCGGAATCCGCGGAGATATCAAGATCGTAAATTCTGCCCAGGACCAGGATATCGCGACGTGCACAGGCTGAAGTAAGTGCTTGAACCAAATGATTCTCGACTTCTGGGTATTGACGCAAGAACAGAAACGAACACTTGTATAAGCATCATGTAGTTCATCAGTGCCCACGATGCCGCGAAAGCTTCATATGCGAGCTTGATGTTGAGACTCACCTTCAGTCGGATATACCATGTGACAAGGGAACTATTCGACCAGTTGATGGCATCACTAGGCTTCAACTGAAGCAGCTCCGTGCAATGAAAGGCTCTCATACAGCGCGGTCCCATGAGGCGCAAAAGATCAAATGGTACGAAGTCTACAGGATCTTGTTTCCTGACGATGATAAGGCTTCGCTTCCAAGAACGCCATGTGAGTCCTACATTTCTTGATGTCGACTTATTGCCAGCATGAACTCACACTCTAGAAGACTACGATAGCGTCATAACTAATGATGCTGGCTTCGACGAGCTCGATCAATACCTGCGACAAGACGTACCAGCTATTGTGCGACAGCTCCTGACTGATAGAGTCAGCGCGACACTAGAAGCGGGTGTTGAAGCCTTGCAGAATGACTTCCTACGAATTGTCGAGTACTTGAGACGTCGCATCCTCGCGGTCAGAGAGGGTCAGGAACAAACGCTCGAGCTGCCAGTCCTCAACACACTCGCGGCTCAGGTGTCGAGCCATGCTCAGGCTATAACCGATGATATGTTGAACTCGGCTTTTGCATCTGGTACCAATGGCCAACGCGATCAGACTGGGCCTAGTTCTCATGCTGCATTCGATGGAGCAGGAGTTGCTGGTAGTTATGCGTAACAGCCTCAAGATACTGTCAGTCAGCTCCTCGACGACTTAGACCTGTGGCATGACCTTCATGATTCTGAGCTGCCAGACTTCAGCTTGCATGCTTATGTCCTTTGATGCCGTTTGGGACACAGGCTTTTCTGATGCGTCGTACACGACACAGGATCCCACGCCCTCTCAGATTGCGTTTAACCCACCTGTGATGATTCAAGAACCCAGTTTCAACCATGGCATGACCCTTGCTTTCGGAAGCACGGACGAGGGGGCCGCAGTGCCTATTCAAAGCGCTGATAATCGTCAGCAAGCGCCAGCTACGATACTATTGACTACGAATCGAGAGAGCAGACATTTTGATATGGCTACACGACCTGCGCCTCTCGAGTTCTCCTGCCTAGGCTCCTCCGCGCAAGGCATAGTCCAACCTGTTTGGATGTGCTGCCACTGTAGCGCTTTCAACGATCAAGCTGCTAAGCTGTGTGAAAGCCGCGACCATGAACGCTGTGTACACTGCACAGCCTTGGTGTAGTAGTACAGTCAAATATCAAAACCACTATGAGGCACAACACGCGACTTCACCAGTTCTTAAATCGCGGTTTCCAAGCTCTTAATCGCCAGTACTCATATGTTCCGTTTTAACGCGCTGCCGATGTAGTGGCACGAGCAGCGATTCCTCAATGCAATGCGTTTTTCGCTCGCACGAACACTATCTGCCTTGCGTGACCCGTTCGAGCGGCCCTATGTTGGGCCACATTAGCAGTAAGGTGGACTTGAAAAGCCAAGAAGTATCACGATTGTCGACAAGTGCATAAGCATGATGAATTATACTCCACCATCTAGCTACATGAGAATGAACCCCACAAGCCCACAAGTCTTGCAAGTCGCTCGCAAAGCAGAACTCAACAAGAAGAAAAGCCCACACAGACCTCAAATGATGCACCAAAACCCCGTTTCTCTCTGGAAAAAGAAAAGAGCTAATGGTACAGTGTCCTCCCTCTGTTGCCTGTTTGCCGTCGAGACATTGGGGTGTGGTGGGTGTCGTTTGGCGCGCAAATGTTGGTGAAGAGATGTCCGTGGTGAGTAGAGTGTGTCGGTCGAGTACTAGGAAAGGTGTGTCGTCGTAGTAGGGAGAGTTGTCGCGTGGGAATATGCTAGTGGTGTCGGACGTGGTGCGCAAGAAAATGTCATGGATAATCGTCGTCGATGTCGAGGTGTTTTTTGTGTGTCGCAATCGTCATTCGAAGGCAAAGGCTCGTGCATCGGTGTTGCGCGAGCGGTCCTCGGAGGTGTCGGAAGGCGCCATATCCCATGGCGTGGTATCAAAGCATAACTCATTAATCATGAAATCGACCGCAGCTCGCCTGGCTGCTCAAATGTGCTCCGGCCGCATGCAAAGTCCAGGTAACGTATGAGAAAAATCACGCTGGTTGCTCAGGCGTAAAGAAACTTAGAAGAACTCCGGACACCGTACTCGACGACATTAATCGTTATCATGCCTCATTCGGCCGTGACGCAGCTCGTGCTCGTGGTCGCTCGCTTGCTCGTGCGGTCGTAGGCAGGGGTGTATTATTGCCGGTACACAGACCGTACCTACTCCTCTCTCTGCCCAGCATTTTGCCTCCTCATCTTCTCTGCCTCAAGGTTCTCGTAGAGCAAGTAAAGCGCCTTCTCATTCGCACTCGCAGTGCCCGTGATCGTGAACATGCGCTCTCCACTCTCATCATGTGGTGCCTTCGCAATGCTGATACGTGCGCCCGAGCTCTTGCGAATATCGCTGATCTTGCTTCCGCCACGACCAATGATGCATCCCACCATGTCTGAGGGGATGGAGATGTTCTGCGTCTGAATCTCCTCGCCGTCTTCAGTGTGCGTTGGTGGTGGAGGACGAGATGCGACATCCGAGCCCGAGCGCTGAGGACGATACGTTGGCTGAGAATCGCGGAAATCATCGCCATGGCCAGTGCGATTGTAGGTGCGACCGCCTCCGTTGCTGTAGCCTCCGCCGATCGGGCCACCGCCATTGGTTGGTCCAGTACCAGCCTGAACACGCACAACAGGATTGTACAGAACAGTGCCGTAGCCGCGCTCAGCGTCGTCGATGAGGCACTTGCCAATCTCCCAGACAGCCTTCTCGACGCTGTCTGGCGTGCCTTGGACTTCAACGATACGCTCCGTGGATTGAGGTAGCATCTCCTTTTGTGCGACCATGCGGACATTCGTAGCATCCTGGATCTGCTTGATCTTGAGACCCTGGCGGCCGATGATGGTGCCCATCTGGTTGTGCGAGATGAGGAGGCGGATTGCTGGTGTCAATACATGTCAGTAGCTGCTCTGAAAATGTAGCCAAGAACCCAGATCTCGGATCCATGTCGGATTGGAAAGGGTTGTGACAGGGCACAAAGGATCTGTCAGAGATGAGGTCTAAAACTCACGGTGCGTGCCATTAGGATTGATTAATCCACCCATACCCATCTGCGGCGCTCCCTCAAGTAAGCCCTTGGCGACAATACGATATGCCTTCGTGATCGCCTTGAGCTCGCCAGTGACAGTGAGCACACGATCATGCACACCAGGCACGACCTTGCTCACGCCAGCACGCACGCCAGTCTCGTCACGCAGATCAGCGACGTTCTTGCCTTGCTTGCCAATGATGACGCCAGCTTCTCGTGAAGACACAATGGCGCGCAGAGTGAGCTGCTGCACGGCATACTCGTCCTCTGTGCGGTATTGCGGGGCGCCGTCGTGCTGGGAGTCGGACGTGCTGAGGCGTTGCATGGCGCTCGTCATGTCGTTGGCATCGTAGGACTGAGCCTGAGCGGTGTCGACTTCGGTGGCCATTGTGGTGTGCGTGGAGTGGTATGAGGTGCGTGATGCAAGGGTGTGATGGGAGCAGAGTGGTGGGTCGGAGAGTAGAGAGCGGTGGAGCTAAGCTAGCTGGTTCCTAGACAGCGAGATCAAGCCTTCAGTAAATATTCTACGAGGATCTGTCGTGGCCCATGAGGGTATGTATCGACTTACCAATACAATTGTATTGTTGACAGCAGCAGCAGTAGTGCGGAAAGCGGGGTCTGCGTGGGCGTGCGGTCACGGATGGACGTGGGAGGATGGGAAGAGAGGTGAAGGAGGCGGATTGGAGAGACGGAGAGGTGGGAGTGTTGTGTCGCGGTGATGGGCCTCGAAGCGGATCACTGGTCGTGTCGTGGTGTTTGGGTGGAGAAGAGAAGAGGAAGAGAGAGCGGAAGCTTGGGAAGTTGTGTGTGTGCACGCAGGACAAGGAAGGCAGGAGCAGGTGAGGTCCATCTTCGATGTGCGTGTGGAGCGAGGGTCCTTGCTTGGCATCCACGCCAGGGAAGGACCGCCCACTCCCACCTGCAAGGGCCGCTCAGTCCAGCAACTGCAGCTGACCTTGCTCGTTACGCTGGAGGACGGCAGTCGCATTGCAGCTGCCGAATGTGCGATGCGCCTTCTTTGCTTCTTCGTCACTCACACAAATGCGGCCTGCTGAAGATTCATGCAGTGTGATGTGCTGCCTCATTGGCGAGTTGCCGAATCCCCATACGTGCGCAGCGTACCTTGCAGCCACGCGGGACAACGCTCAAAGTTGTGGTGGTTCTCAACGGTCCGCTACAGCCTTTCGAACCGTCCCAGTCATGCATTGGAAGCTGAAAGAATTGCTTGACTGGCCATCATGGCTGCACTGATGACGAGCTAGGGTCGGCTTTCTGCGACCGCCTTTTCGCTGTGCCAACAGCCTGGTTGTGACCCTGGTTGGTGATCCAATGCCCCACTATCGGAGCAAAGCCCAGAGGCGATGACTTGTGGAATACTAACATTTAAGATGATCGCTCCACTGCTATGCATTGATGATAAGATCGATTTCTGTCGATGGACATTGGGCTCCATAAGTCCTTCGCATTGATGGTCCATGGTGAAGTCCACGGGCAATGTTCGTCTCGTTGTGTTGTCAGCCTCCATGAGCTTCTCTCACATTACGCTTGGTGCAATCTTCACCTGCTACAAGGACCAATTATGCTACCAAATCAGCAGATTTTCCAGGCTTCAAGGTGGAAGACATACAGGCGCTTAGGGACAGTTTATGCTTCATGGAGCATATCATCAACTGTCACATCCGTAGTACCGACCGTACCAATGGGCATAGTGGATATTGCACTGAGGTACTGTCTCTGTCCAAAATCTGCCTCCGTTATTATCACAATCATTAGATCGCCCTATCTCGTACTTCAGTCAGTTTCATGCCTAAGTTTCGGCGAATCGACGCCGACGAGGCTGAAGCCAGAAGGCTGAAACCCCTATCCCCATAAAGCTAGTCCCATTACCCAGCGCGCGTCGCGCCGATCAGGGCCCTGGAGACGCCATCTGGCATTTTATCATCGACCGCATCTGATGCCCCATTCCTATCTCAATTCACTTCCCATAGTACAATCTTTTTTGGAGACTCATACATAGGTGTCTTGACACGTAGCCGACTCCAGCCAGTCCTTAATTCCGAACCAATTGCCACGATGGCACGAACAAAGTCGCCAGCCGTGCAGCGGACACCTTCCGAGATCAAGATCGAAGCGAACGGTACACATAAGAGGGGCATGAACGGCAAGGCAGACGTGTCGAAGATGTTGGATAGAACGCTTGCAGAAGATGAGGACACAAAGAAGGGGGACGAGGAAGGATCGAAGATGCTGAATCTGGCTATTGGCATTGCAGGCATATACGGCTGCTTGTAAGGATAACGCCGTCCACATCTGCATGAAATCATGTGAAAGCTAACACGCTGCGCAGCTTGACCTGGGCAGTGCTACAAGAACGCATCACTACCACAACTTACGGTCCTAAGTCGGAACGCTGGTCCTACCCACTCGTCCTCAATACCGTACAATCGACCATCGCCTCCCTGGTTGCATATATCTACCTCCTCGCTACAACACGACACCCGCACAAACCAGGCCGACCTGCTCCAATCTTTCCTTCCTTCGCCATCGTCAAGCATCTCCTCCTCATCGCTATAACATCCTCGCTCGCCAGCCCATTCGGCTACGCCTCCCTCAAGCACGTCGACTACGTCACTTTCATCCTGGCGAAGAGCTGCAAGTTGCTACCAGTCTTCTTCTTGCACATCGTGCTCTTTCGTCGGAAGTACCCCTTGCCCAAGTACCTCGTCATCATCCTTGTCACGCTCGGCGTCAGCGTCTTCACACTGCATTCTCCCAGTGTGGCAGGCAAAGCAGCAAAACACGCCTCCAAGAATGCCAGCGTCGAAACGAACAAGATGTATGGCTTATTCCTTCTTGGCGTCAACCTCCTTTTCGATGGCCTCACGAACACCGTCCAAGATGACATCTTCATCAAGTATAAAGCCTACAAGGGATCTCAGATGATGTGCGCCATGAACGTGCTCGCTACGGGCTTGACATCGAGCTATTTACTACTTGCTCCATACCTTGCCACAACACCGCTGGGACCTCACCTCGGTATCAACGGCGACGAGCTGAGCGCCGCCCTGGCTTTCGTCCAGAAGTACCCACAAGTCGGCTATGACGTCCTCGGCTTCGGGCTGTGCGGTGCGCTGGGACAGGTCGCTATCTACTACGTGCTCGCGCAGGATGGCAGTCTTGTATTGACGACTGTCACGGTGACAAGGAAGATGCTCACGATGGTGTTGAGCGTGATGTGGTTCGGGCACAGGCTCACGCAGATGCAGTGGGCAGGTGTGGGACTGGTGTTTGGAGGCATTGGAGCTGAGGCCGTGGCCAAGCGAATGAGCCAGCTAGAGAAGAACAAGAAGAAGAAAGATCGCCAGCTGAATGAGGCAGGTCAGGATAGAGCGGCTGCTGGGTTGGAGTCGCGGAAAGAGAGGTAGACTCGTTGGATCTGATCACATATAACATAGATATAGAGAAGCGAATGCACACAATTTGAAGCAATCATTTCGTATTCTCATTCATCAACGCCGCGCTATGGTCTATAATTGCAGCAAAAATGCTGCTACAGCCCGGCAAAAAGAAGTCAGTCCGTCCCATTCCCATCCCATCCCGTCTTCCCAGATCTCATCCCCTATCCACCCCTAATCAACCACCTCCGATCGTAATCCACCAAACAATCCGCCGAAACCGTCTTCCGCAACGTCTTCTTCCGCACAATTTCCGCCACCTGCTCAGCATTGTGCTGGAAGTGGCTGAGCAGCATCCACAGCACTTCCTTTGGGTAGATTGGCGTGCCGTTGAACTCTGTCAATCACATACGTTAGCCATGAGATCTAGTTTTGAGGGGATTTATGGCGAATGGGGAATACTTACCGGTCATCGCCGCGTGCTTGTTCCACCGAGGGATCGGGTCGCTGTTGGCTTTTGCTTCTTCGTCGAAGCGGGCCTTCTTGATCTTCGTGGTGGTGGTCGCGGCGGCAGCGGTGGAGGAAGAGCCGGCAGTGGTGGTGTCGGCCATTGTGTGTGTCGTTTGGAGGGAGGAGATGGTGGATTTGTGTATATATTACTGGGGGGCTTGGTGGTGTTGCGGCTGGTGTTGGTGGTCTTCGATGAAGATTTGAGGGAGGAGAACACATAGGGGCTTTTTATATGATCTCTGAGGAGAGGAATCGAGATCTGGAGTGGAGTATATGCAGGTAGAGTGGAATCTGGATGATTCGATGGATGTACAGAGTGGAGTATAAGCTTCCGCTGCCTTCAGTGAAGACTTACCAGGCCATTGAAGTGAAGCATATGTGCTGTGTACATGTCAATTAGCGTTGACAATGAGTCTCACAATCCATCGACTTCTTCACATCTCATTGACCGACGCGGCATTGATGATCGCAATCCACCTTGCCTTGAGCCCTACGTGTACGCAATTCCCACGGTTCCACCGTGCTCGGTGAATGATTCTGGAAGTAAGTAGGATAATAACGAGCATTATTGCAATGATTGCATAGTTATTCGATGTCAGATTGGTTGCTTCGCAATAGGAATGGACACGCAGTTGCTGGGCCTACGATTGCAGCGATGACGATGTGTCGAGCTTCGAGATTGCTTCCATCGGTTGCTCGAAGCTGCTGTGAAGTCACTGAACAGTCTCCCAATGCTGTTTGAAGCAGTCTCGAGAATTTGTCGACTCTCTCAGATGGCAGTATGTGCTTAAGATTCGAGTGAGTTCGCTTGTATAAGTGGGGTGAGTCTGACATTACAGCTCGCAACTGCTGTTGTGAAACTTCAGGGGCAGCTCCGTGAAGGCTCAGTATCCACTTCACAATGGGTTGAAGGCAGCAACAGCCCCCGTGTGAACGTGCTGCAAACGATCGGAGGCTTGGCTGAAAGGCTGCTGGCCGTAGCGATTGTGATAAGAGTTTGAGGGTGGAGTACGTGCGCTCGGTGGCGTTGACAATGGCTGTATTTGACCGTTCAGACGGAATCGGCTGCTAGATCTCGAGGCTCGCGTTCTCAGAAGCAAGCAGCGCATACGTGCGAGTCCATCTCATCCGTCCCATACTTCACGTCATCCACACAGACACACAGCAAGCACAAGCACAAGCACAACTTCACAAGCACAAGCACAAGCAAAGATGCCACCAAAGTACATCAGAACCAGTACGTCTATATCGCCCTCTTCGTACACCTTCATCCTCATATCCGGCACCAATGGCCACCTTTGAAAGCTCAAGCTGACAGACGCAGAAGTAGAGGCACGAAGGCCTCTGTGCAGAGTGCCAGAGGGCCACGAGGCCGACTTCAGCTTCGCAGCAGAGATGGGCCGCGCGGGCGCGGTGAGAGAGGACTGGGTGCCGTGGGGGGAGCCGCCGCCGCCGGAGAAGAAGGAGAGGAGAGGAGGATTGCTGCCGCGGGCAGCACGAAAGATCAGGGAGAAGGTGGTGGCGTTGTTTCGGTGAGGGAGGAGAAGAGTGGCGGAAGACGCCCAGGCTGGTGACGGAGGATTGGTGTTGACGCGTCTTTCTTGCGTTGAGAACAAATATGACAATTGATTGCGGCTCGAAAGCCTTTTCTTCTCGGACTCGCAGAAGTCTTCATTTCCTTCTCTTGTACCTGTGTGAAGCCATTGTCCCAGGAGCACTACGCACAGTGCAATATTGACTGCGCCCACAATCTATTCCATCAAGGCAAACCCCAGACTCCCTCAACTCCCAGCATTGCAGACAAACCAATTCCAGTCCTAACCCAATCATTGGACCAATCCTTCTACACTGGCCAAACATCGTGGTCGCGAAGCAAAGATGTACCGCCGACACCAAAATAGTGTTTGCTCAGTCCGAGTGCGTGAGTAGCGAACACAGAGACGTGGTAAGAGCGGCTATTCAATGTACCAATCGCTAAACATTGTGCTGTGGATGGCAGCAGAAGATGGATAAAGGCATAGCAAGACGGTCTTAAAATGCCCTCCGTGTGCTTGTAGCCAGATCCTGCTCACGCTTTATGATGAAGAACAGAAGGACTGCGAGCTTCCGCGAGCTTTTGAACTGCTCCAAGGGTCCACGGCATCAACATGCTGAGCAGCAGACTCAATCGCGCTAATCCTAAGCAAGCAAGCATGAGTGGAAGCTCTTCGAATGTTTACCCCGGATCGTGACCTCGTGCCTGATGGAGCCAGCGCTTGGCATCAGGCCAAATGTTGGTGGCGTGCCCACCGTGAGTATTCAAAAGGTCCCTCTCTGAGCTCCCTCTCCTTCTTCTTCTCATCCTCACACGCACGAACTCGAACACCAACCAGATAAGTTCCCCTTCCCCTTCCATGTCTTTCAGTAACTGAAATCGTCTAGGTATATGTGTCCAGTGCAGGGGCGTCATCGTATTTGACCTCAAGACCAAGCGTTTTAGTAGGAGAGACGAGACCGAAGCCGATTGACCTCGTGTGCATGACGCTGAAGTTCACAGACCCCAGCGTCTCCTCCCTCCTTAACGCTCGAAGAACAACAACAGGGGCCCTTCCTATTCAGAGCGGATGCCAGTCTTTTCCATGGCTGGTGTCTATCTTCAGGGAGGGTAAATTTTTTCTTATGTTGGTGGGATTCGGGGGAAGTGTGGGTTACTGGGACAACACCCGGGGTCGCTTTTGCCAACATTCGCCTGGTCTCTGACCTTGAGGATGCATTTGGCTGCCGTACATCGCGAAGGCGACTACGTGTCGACAGGAGCATCAGTGTACGTCGAAGTATAAACTCTGAATGACTCCGGAAGATCAAAGCCATGCTTCGAGACCTTGTCTTTGTGCAGGACAAGAAGCATCCCTCTTGAGTGCTGAGAACGGGCCATTCCATGCCTTGACTCTATCTTCACAGAGGGGACATTTCGCATTAGATGCATGTAATTTGTTCAATAATGAACCAGATTTTCGCTCGACCATCAAGTTCTCTCTGTTTCCGCTCCCCGTGTCAAGCAATCTCTCAACGCTGAAGTGAAGTTTTCGGCGATGCCACGTCCAGTCAAGTCTCACAAGTCAAGCCAATGGACATAGCCGCCTGCCTGAGAGCCGGAGATACCATTATTGAAGCTCTTGTCCAACTATGTGTGTATAGAGCGACTGTGAGGTCGTTGTCGACTCTCGAGCTCAGCAGTCCGGCGCTTGAAGGGATAGTCGAAAATCTTCTTGTTTGACCATTTTTTGTCCAAAACTTGTCAAATGTGAGGGGACAAGGAGATTTCACGTTTGAAATCACAGCACCAAGTTTCGGAGCTATCGACAGATGGTTGAGGTTCAGCGATCGTTGTGGCTGTGATATCATGGTGTTGCTGGCTTTTTGCCAAGACTTCCAGGCGAGGTTGAGGCAGAGAATCTCTCGGGACAAGGCTTGCTGCGCTTGAAGCTGGACTTTCTTCACGCTGTACCGCTGCAGCTGCAGCCAACAGGTAGCAGTCCCCGTAAGCAAGCGTCATCTGTTGCTCCAAAGCCTGCTTCGTGGTTCCCCAATGAGACGTATTGTGACTCCGTGTTGACTCTGTTGAAGACCTGCTCAGCCTGTTTGAAATCCGCCATTATCCCGACCAATAATCAATGACCCGGTGGTCATTCATAATATCCTATTGTAGCCAGATCTCAAGCGTAGCAGTGTATAAGAGTGCCCAGTGTGCTTCTGTCTGGAGTCTGATCACACCATCTCACAAACACCAGACCAAAGCACGCACACGCTGTGTGTGTGTGTGTGTGTGTGTGTGTGTGTGTGTGTGTGTGTGTGTGTAACAATCAACAACAACCACACCTGAACACCACCATGCCTTCCAAGCGCAAGAGTATGTGATTGACACCCTTCATATGCAGAGCAGCGAGCTGACATGGCCGATCCTTTAGCCGACATCATCGACGACTTGAGGAAGATGTGGATTGCCAGAACGTGGTATATCCGGAACGAGCGTGTTGGGCCTCGCCCATCAACACCAGTCTTGCGCCCACAGGGCGGCATGGAGGACGTCGGCTCCTGCTTGGAGCTCGACAAGTCCTGAGCCATCACCACCACCACCATCATCATTAACGCCCGCCATTGCGGCACAGTCACGATTTGTGACTTCATTTGTATCATTATGTAGCATTATCATGACGACAATGAAATCAAAAGCAAAGAACAGACCAGTTTCGGTCAAAAAGTGCTCAGATCCGAAGTGCAGAAGTCGTTGGCCCAGATTTGTGCCTCTCGCTCCTTCCCTCACTGCGGGGGTGTACTGCAAGATCCAGGATCTTATAACATAAGATTCGTATCTGCATCGTAGCAATGGTAGACAGTATGCTCAAGGAGTCCATTCGTCTGGCAGATCGTAGAATCCAACAAGGACAATATGCAGCTCTTGTCATGTCTCGATCGAGCATTGCAAGATATCCTGACCACGAGCACTCCAGCGACAACGAGCCTCGAATCTCACGATATGCTCAAATCAATACTGCTGGTGACACAAAGATTGAGTGTGTCCAAGTGTCCCGAGCATGACCTTCCCGTGACAAGCGTGCACTGGAATTTTTCAAGCTCAGATCTGACGCGAATTTCATCGACTCTGCGAATTCTGCAATGATCCCGACCCCATGGTAGAATGGCAGCTTCAATAATCGAAAGACTTGACACACACAGATCTCCCCGTCATCAGTGGACGTCATTCGCAGCATCGAATGATCCAGGAGACTGGCGCGCGATCTGGCATGGCACAGCTCATTCCGGTCACGCATGGCATCATGGGCACGCTACTCAGTGGGACTTCTCATGTCTTCGGAAGAGCAAAACTGACAACGTCCAGAAGTCACTTGGAACCACACGATTTGCCGACCGTTCCCAATGATCTCCAATGACTTTGGAAGGTGGTCAGGACGGAGACATTACCAGCGAAGACACCCAAGTCAATGCCGCAAATGTTCTACGAACTTTCTTCAACATTTCCTTCACGTCCATCGCGCGGTTCGAAGAACGAAAGTTAGCATGGGAGGCGGACAGTCGAGCCGGTGCAGGACGTAAGAGGCAGCACTCTGCGAGTCTGCGCCTCCTCAATCAAGTCATCCCACACACGCTAACTTCACGAACGGCATTTCTCAGCAGGCACTTGATCGGATTCGAGGATTGCCGAAGGCTGACGGACTACAGCTGCGAGGATATCTCTCGCTTGCATCTCACCGAGAGCACTTCCACACCGCCGCACATCCCTCGTTGCCAACTTCCAGCGTCGTCGAAGCTCACGAACCCGCTGTGCAGACCATTCGCGCCCTTGTCACCGCTGTCGAAGCGCAAGAGTCCTCCGAATCGTTCGGCCAGCAGACCCAGTAATGAATGGACACGGATCCGCTTCTGAGCGGCATTCAAGGCTCTGTTCAGCTCCAAATGAGGAGGATGTGAGTCTGTGGGGCATTCTGATCCAGAATCAACTCCACAATGAAGCCGGAGTGAGGACAAGAGGTTCGTCTCATGGAGATTTGAGCATCCAATGAAGCTGGAGTGAGGTCGGAGGACAGGTCAATGGCTATATGAGCTTCCAGTGAGGCTGCAGTCACGATGCGACGTCTGTGTGACGGTCATCCGACCAGCCAGCCTCGGGCCACCCGAAGCCAGGCTCGAGACCTGTATGCTCACGCACACATTCTTCCAACCCAGTCAGCTATGCTGGCTGATGCATGGCAGCCAAGTCCTTTCCACAGAACCCGATGCAAACGGAGAGAGGAGAAGTCTTCAGACACGTGATGCAGCTCAATATCTAGCAAGGCAGCCGCCCAAGGAATGACTTTCTCGGCTGCTGAGAAGGCACCATCGAGCCCGACAGCTATAGAGCAAAGCATGAAGCACGAAGGCATAGTAGAGCCGGAGTGCACCTTGGAAATCTCCCACATGGCATGCCTCTCATCGCCATTGCATTCCCCGTTCCGTCTTGGAGGACCGTGATCTGCGTTGTTCCCGATTGACTTCTTTGAGATCCTGCTTTCCACTTCTTCCTTGCCGCCCAGCCACAGTTCTCAGGATCTCGATCTTCCCGTGTCCATGCTCAATTTCTCAATACGCGCGATCAGATATAGCGACCGTGGCATGAGCACCGAAAGTGTAGAGACGTGCATTTCTTCGCTCATAGGGGGAGCATGCAGAGCTTCGGCAATGCAGAGGCAAGTGCTAGCACAGGAGGCCGAGATCTCCACAGCGTTGACACCACGGAAGCCAACAAGGCCGGAAATGAGCTATACCAAGAATCATGATCAAGATTGAGACCACGAAATTTTCGGTCCTGTCCCCATTGGCAAAAGTCTGAGTATTGTACGGTCCATGAGGGAGCTCCTAGAACCACGAACAAAAGGGACATTCTGGCATGCAGCACATGCTGTGTTCCATCATCATAGAGCAGAAATCTCGCAGCATCGCACGCCTCAGCGTACAAAGCCAAAAGTAATGCTATAGCAGCGAATATAACCATTCTTCGTGCAAAAGGAGTCGACCTGACCGCAAGATTCGTTGTTGGCAAGCGAGAGCGCTCAAGTCCGGGTGTTGCATGTGTCGGTAGTGGGCAGCAAAAGCGCAAAAAAAGAACTTTAGCTATGAGAATCGAACTTTCAAGTAGTCTGTATACTGTTAGTCAACTTTTTACTAACGTTTAACGACGTATTGGTGACTAAATCAAGGGGAGACGAGCATTGAGCAGCAGCGATCAAGCTGACGATTTTGAAGCAAACATACCTTTGTTTGTATATAAACCCCCTATGGAGTTCCATCTCTGGTATCCCACGTTGTGACATGCCAGAGCGACAGCAACATACACCGTGATCCGGGCATCAACGAGACGTGTATACAGTTGTACTCATACGATGCAGCATATTAGGGGTATAGCAGACCCATTGATATGCTGCAAGCCTTTGAGCAGCATCCTGGTGCATGCTTTGTGTCGTTTTGGTCTGGAAGCAATTCGGGCTGTCGGTGGAGCAGTCCCATCCGCATCTCCTCTCGAGGTGCCAGCAGCAGACATCACGAGCGATAGCAATCAATGGGATTATTGTTCTTGAGCGTCTTCTCCTTGCATTCTGTCCATCTCGCCTCCATCGGTTGTTCCGCCAAGGTGCTGTCGCATCACTGTGGAGAGCTGCAGTGTTGGTGGTTGGTCGCCGCCTTCTCTACGTGCGAAGCTGTTCCATGACTTCATGAGCAAACACAATGCTTTGAGACGCTGGAGAAAGCTTTGGGGTCCTCCAAACATGAGCTGCTAACTGCGCAAAGCAGTATAGAGACCTGCGGTACCGTCCTTTCGACCGGAGATGCCGCAGAGGCCGCTGCCTGTCGCACAACTGAGCTTCCGCCGCACGGAGAACCGCACAAGCAGCTCTTATGGAGGCATTTGAGCACGTATAGAAGTACGAGGAGGCATCTAGGAGCCTTCTGAGGCCATGAGAATGAGCTGGCAATGCATCCTACGCCCCATCAAGCCAGTTCTGCCGTCAAAACGCCGCAGTCTCGCCACCACCGACGCCGGAGTCGCTGTCACCAGGCAACCAGCGCGCATTTGAGGTGTTCCAGGCCCCTATCATTGGTTTTTGGGACGCTCAGGAGCCTTCTGAGGCTGAAAAAGAAGGCCGGCAATGCAAGAGACACGCTCGGACGGACGGTATCACTGCCAAACCGCCGCCCTTGAGCCGTTCCCGCCCTCAAAGTTGCAACCACCGGACGAACTGCGCGCGATTCAGGACACGCCAGCGATGGTAGTGGCTTCAGGAGCATCCAAAACCCTCCTGGTGCTATGGATTAAGAGCTGGCAATGCAAGAGACACATTCAAGCACATGGTACCATCGCCAGACCGCCGCACATCCACCATAACCACCCTCGCGCATGCATACACCAGGCGGCCAGCCAACGTACAACGGCCCAAGGGCTCAGACGATGGCTTTCAGGGCATCGCTGAGCCTTCTGAGGCTATAGCAAAGAGACCAGAAGGCTTACAGTCCGCCCAGGCAATGCAAACTGCCGCAAAACCGCCGACATGTCCACCATACCCTGCCTTCGAGTGCCCACAACGTGTTTTCCAGGCGCCAACAGCCATTTCAGAGGGCGTCTGAGCTTTGAAAAGGCTACAAGGACAAGCGGGCCTCCAGATACTCCGTCAAAGAGCTGACAGTGCATACAACGCGCCTCGAACAGTGGGCAACGCTCTCTGGTACACTCTGGGTTCTGATGGCATACCAGTCTCTTCACAGGCAGTCCGAAAGACCGAGCTTCTTGAATGCGCGGATCAATGGTGTGGCATCCCTCAGATCTCATGGAATAACATCGCCACCACCAGCACTCCAAACTTGTGGGATCTCCGGAGCCATTGAGTAGCAGCATAGCGTGTCTTGGGGTCCGAAAACACGTCGTGGCCATCCTAAGCATCCCAAAGGCCTGGAGTTCTCGGATCCATACAGTACTGCCTTAGCGCATTCGTGGATCCAGGAACACATGGGGGCATTCATGGACATTCCAAGCCTTCCTCAACTTGGAGCACCTTGAGCAAGAGCTCGGAGAGATTGTGATTGTTCACGAAGCCATAGACCAAGCACTTTCTCATCAGATCTTTCCTAAGCGAAGACATCCCCCTGAGACCGGCCAAGCTCTTTCTCATTGAAACATCCCAAGCATAAGGATATCCTGGCCTCCTGAACGGGTTGCCAACCAAGCTCTTTCTCATTGAGATGCCTCCAGCATAGACATTTCGAGTCCTACCAAGCTCTTTCTCATCATTGTTGCCAGACACAGGCGCCTGGAGCATGCCACCCAAATTCCCTTGGAGGAGTTCTGCGCACTGTGCCTTGTGGACCCAGCAAGGCCATTCCAAGGACACCTTCTGAGTATAGAGCTTAGTTGTTTGACCAAGCTCTTTACAGACAGCTTTTTGAGGCCCTCCCCATTCCACGGGACCCCCCTGCTTTTTACAACCTCCATGCTCTCCACATCTTCTTTGTGGATGAGGTCATGGTATATAGAGGCAGCATGTGGCCCACAACCTCAATGCTTCCCGAGTCCTCCTTGCAACTGAGGTCGTGGTACATGGGCGCAGCGCAAGTTCAGCGTCTTCGATGGGCCCTCAAGTCTGCATTGCACTTCAGGCTGTGGTATATTGGGAGGCAGCGCCTGATTTACAGCCTCGATGCGCCCCAAAGTCTGCCTTGCATTCCAAGCTGTGGTATATATGGAGGAAGTGAGTGCTTCGTGTCCTGCCAGGACCTCGAACGCTGATCGCACTCGAGGTAGTGATTCTTGAAGGTTGCGATTGCTCCATGTCTTCTCTGGCTCCCAACTCCATGTCCCCCTTAATCCCCGGACCCTGCTTGTACTCGAGGTCTGATTTCTGGAGGTAGCGAACAGTCCATGACCCGGATCCCCGACTCCTCCTCGCCCTCGAGGTAGTAATTCATGGATATAGCATGTGGTACTATGCCATGCCCCACGATAATCATGTCCTTCTTGGTCTCTGACTTGTTCTCGCCCTCGAGGTCCTGATATATGGAGCCAGCCAGCACTGCTATGTCATGTCTCGCCTTGGTCATATCCTCCTTGACCCCCAAAATCGTCCTCGCACTCGAGGTTGCGATTTATGGAGGTAGCGAGTGTCGCTATGCCCTGCTTTGCGATGATTGGCTCGCTTGAACGCCGTAGCTGCCTTTGAGGAGCTCGTTGGCTGGCTGCTGTATGTGCTTCCTGTGCATGGTCTTGAGGGTATACGCCGTGATCCTTTGCGGGCCTCATCTGGCTGCAGAGTGGTGTCGTGCTGTCGTAGACCGTTTGGGAGGCTGTAGATTGCTTCGAGGGAGGTGTAGGAGGACTTCCACGAGCTCTGATAGCTGTATGAGCAGTGCTACGCGCTATACACATCGTGTATGCGTGGCGTTGAAATTCTCCCGCTCGCTCTGACGGGATCCAATCGCGTGCCGTGCCATTTTCTGGCTCATGGGGCTCGTTCTGAGGCTATAGAGGACTGTCGTGCGGTAGTACGAGGGTCTCTATATGCATCATTAGCCGTAGAATCAGCTGTAGCAGCCATAAGAGCCGTCTATGCGTGGTGTTGATGACTTACTCCAGGAGCTAGGCAGCCGCCCTCGCCGTTCTACGGCTTCAGGTGCATATATGAGTGCTTTGGAGGCTGTGCTGGGCGTCTCAGAAGCACGACAATGCTCTCTGCAAGCTCTGTTAGTGGTATAAGCCGCCATGGCGGTCATAGAAGCGTAGAAAGTCGTGGTGTTGATGACTTACTTCGGCGACCGGGCAGCCTCACCGGCTGTTTGGCCGGCTCAACACCATGTATGAGTGCCTTGTGGCCTGCGCTGGGCCTCTGAGAGGCACCAGGAAGGTCTCTACACGCTCTATTAGTAGTCTAAGAGGCCATAGCTGCCATACAAGCCTGATCAAGGGTGGTGTTGTTGACTCACTCGGCGGTTCTGGCGGCTTTCCCGGCTGCTGAGCGCTACAACACCATGTAGGAGCGCTTATGAAGCTGCGCTGGGCATTCACGAGGCATCAGGAAGCCCTCCACACACTCCACTAGCCATGCAGATAGCCGTAGACCACTGCAGAAGCGATTGTGCGTGGCGGGGGTGCCTGAATACCAAATGTCGGGGCGGCGTATCGACTTGCGGAGCGCGGAGCACCGCACTGAAGGGCATGCGAGGCTAATCTGAGCCGCGGAGAAGGGCCAGGACGCTCTGCACGCGCAATGTTAGCAATACCAAGGGCCACAGAGCCCAGTAGAAGCAGGTATGTGTGTAGAAAGTGAATCTTCCCAACTGCGCTGGCGACCTTTTGGCACTCCGAGCGGCAAAACACCATGTTGGAATGCTTTTAAGCTATGCCGGGCCTCCTGCGACTCACCTGGATGCCCTCTGCAAGCTCTATCAGCAGGCCAACAGCCCGTTGCTGGTGCCAGAGCGCTTGCAGTATGGCGTTGATGACTCGCTGCCTCCCTGCGCGCGGCCTTGGCGGCTGTCCGCAGCTTATTATGCTTGTGCATGTGCTGCGGGCACCTTGCCGGGGCTCTGACAAGCACTCGCGAGGGCTTATGCATCTGTATCACGACTCAAGCACGCGCAGAGCATCGGAAAGCGGAATCCAAGACGTTGTAGCATGGAGTTGCGGCGGCCTCCGCGAATATATGGGTCTGTCACCATACGCGGACGGCTGCTCAACCACCGCCGGGCAACGATGTCACTTCCAGACGGCCCCAAGAGACTACAGCACACGACCAATCCAGCTAAACACTCCAAGAGAAGGCCCAGAGTCCAATACACGCATCGCAAGGCTCCTCAAGCAAAGAACTCCCGTCCGCGGATCCATATGGCACGGGTGCGCTCGACCACATCGCCTCTGAGCCACCTAGCAACGGCCACACTGCCTACACTCGAGCATCCCCACGTCTACAGGAGCCTCCAGCTTCTCACACCAGTCTGTCGCCACCGCAAATGATATCCTCGGCGCTCGATGCACGGCGTACACGCCATCCTATGTCTACAGAGCCGGCGGCTACAAGACAATTCACACAGTCACAGCCCATCCAGGTACCCCATGTTACCACCAGTGACTCGAGCATCGTGACAGGCAAAGCCCTTGTACGGCAGGAGGAATACCCAGTCACTGCTTCACACGCTACCGGACCTCGCGCTCCTCAGATCCCGCTCCACGATTTAGCATCACGACCAAAGCCGTCAGAATCCGCATGGCTCTCAATTATATCATAAGAGCAGCTCAACGCTTCATACAAGACCGATTGCGCGCACTGCCTCGTCATTCGTGTCTCTTTTCCCATGTGCAACTCCAAGCACGCTCGTCTTCACCATTCGGAGCCAGCTCAGGCACAAGCTCTGCCAGCGGTATGACGCAGCATGACTGCCACAGTCGCGAAGAGCAGGCCTAGCACGTCTTGTCCTGACGACATCGACGAGGCGGCGGCATATAGCAGACAAGCAGCCCAAAACCCTTCTACGACTCCCATTTATCTCTTCTTCCCTCCGCAGCATACCACATGGTGATTGGGACGGCGCATGGTCACACACAATGGCATAGTATGCGAGGGAGTTGGCAAGTCACGATCGAGATTGGGGTCGAGGGACGGAGCATATCTCTGCATCAGCAGATCTTGGGGCGAACGAGGACATCCACACATGGATTTGCAGAGCGGAAGAAGTAAGAGATGCCTATTCGATGCAAGCGAAGAGTGGATGTGTGTTATGGTTACCGTCGAGAAAGCATCGTTGGAATGACGTTCTCGAACCAGATCTCCGTTCCGGAGCTGCATCCGAACTTGGCATGCAGGTACGACATGATTGATGCCGTCCTTGCAGCTACAACAACATCTCCTGCCTCACCCTTCGTCGGGGTATAATCACGAAGAAGAACAGCAAATGCTCCCGTATGTACGAAACGCCGATCTTCAGGTACCTTACCGCTCAAACGGCAGTTATGGCTCGTGGAAGTATCTCTCCAGAGCAGCCATTGAGAAGCACATCACGCAACAATAGAACAAGCGATCTTGCATTGCTTTCTGGTATTTCGGTATTGAGCTGGACAGAACCGACTTCGATTCGATGGCTATGCTTCAAGATAAGGGTCTTGCTACAACAAAAGACATAGAAGTGCATCTGGCCAGAAGTATAAGCACCTTACCAATTTGGCGCCCAATCAGGGACCACTTCAACTGGACACTCTCCTACGCGCTGATACTGGACAGAAACATTATCAAAGTATAGATCCGTCCCGCCATCTGGACCAGCTTGTGCACAATTCAGCACCCAACGCAGCTCTCCATACGCACCAGCCACCAAGTTCGACGGCAGCGCAATTGTCCGATCCTCCCACTCTTGCGCCCAAGACCTGATAGCGAATCCTTCCAGTATATACCCGTTATACATGACGGTCACGTCGCAGAAGTTGTCCGCCGTGGCAAGATTTGTGAAGAACGAGTGGATGGAGTAGCGCAGGACGTAGGAGCTCTTGATCGCAGATGGATCGGCATCGAAGTAGAGGTTCTTGTAGATGACGGCTGGCACGGACTGCGGATGGCCATTGGCGTAGAGCCAGGCATACTGCTCGCCGTATGGCGTGGCGATGGCCCCGTTGCTCTCGTGAAGAAACATGCCACCGCCCATAAGTGTCCAGCCTCGAGAGGAGGCGCCGAAGTAATTCTGCCGTTCGGATGGTATCTCTTCGAAGCTGCCCGACGTGACGAGTTCCTTGATGAGTGTCAGCAGATACGAATTGACTGCGTCATATGATTCTTTAACTCACGCAGGTACTGGTGGCTAATGGGGCACTGGATGTGCTGCTACTGGGTGACTGTGTCAAGCTTGAAGATGGAAGTGCGGAGGATGTGATCACCGCACTGCTTGTGCTACTAATGCCCTCAGAGCTGGATGAAGACATCGTAGAAAAGTGCTCCAGGCTACTAGTAGGTGAAGACAAGCTGCTAGGGGATGATGTGGCGGAAGACTCGGTGCTGGAGGTGCTACTTGTGGAGAAGAGCGCGGATGAGGTGGCCGGTGACATGAATGAGATGGAGCTACTGCTGCTACTCAAGTAAACGCTCGATGCGTACAGCGAGGACGACATGACGTGGATCGAGCTGAGAGATGTACTCAGACCAGCGCTTGAAGAAGACGTCATGTCTGAGCTGGTGCTTAAGATTGACGCGTGTGCAGAGCTTTCTGTAGCAGAGCTTGTACTTGAGGTTGGACTTGTGCTCGAAGATGAACTCAGGAACAGACTCGAGCTACTGCCCTCTGCGATTGTCGAACTCGATACTGCAGAGATAGGTTGCTCGAGATGACTGGTCGTGGATGTTTGCATGCTCGATGCACTGCTAATCTGACTGCTGACAGAAACACCCGTTGATTGCGATATCGCGCTATCCAAAGACGATGCTGATGGTTGCGCCGAAGCACTCGAACTCATTGCGCTGGACATTGATCGCGACGACTGCTCGCCTTCGTTGTGGACGCTGCTCGTCTGGACCATTGAAGGCGACGAGACTGGCCTGTCGACACGAGAAGTCGAACTCGAGAGCATGATCGATGAAGCATATGGTTTAGCCTCGTGGCTGGAAGCCGTTGCATAGGAAACGGGACCGCTCTTTGCTTGCTGGGACCTGTACACCTTTGAAGAAATGTAGTACGGCGGTTGAGAAGCCGGGATTTTGGAAGCATGATGGCTCATAAATCCCTGGCCTCGATATTCGTCGTCGAGACTGCTTTGCATCGTCGCATGTGCGGATGTTGGAGTAGCGGGATCGACATTGTATTGAGACACAGCATGGTCCTTCGACTTGCGATGGCACTTCTTGCCATAGATCGTGGCTAAAGTGTTGGAAGGCACATGCTCGTGGTCTTCTCGTGCATCTTGAGATGCAGATGCGATTGCAAGGTTGGCGAGCACGAAGGCACTCGCGAGAGATAGCTTCATGAGAAGGTCAGTATAACGAATGGACGGCCACGACAGCAGCCAGAATTTGCAAACGAGTGACGTTGAAGAGAATTGCCTCGAGGGAAACGCGAAACCATCAACGAAGCATCACGATATTCGAAGATCCTGTCAGGACATGCCTCCGCACGCGAAATTACTGCGCTCCTCCCTCATCGCCAAGGAAGAATGTGATTTATTGCACCAAGGATCGTGAAGTATCGTTAAAGGAGGATGTCTTGGAATCGCTTAAGCAGATCAGTTCTGGCCAGTGAATTAATTGAGCTAGGCTTGTTTGAGATCCAAGCCACATGCTTTGGCGACTTGGGGAAGCTTGGTACGGGAGTTGCCGTGGCCATCCCCCTTGTTTCTGATCACGCATTTCAAGGCACAATACCCCAATCCTAGAGAGTGCTCACAAGACTAGAAATCGTCGCATCGAGGAACCAGGCACATTGATTGCGGTGTATATACGTGGATCTAGTCAACCTTAAACACAACCTTTTGAACCTTCATGTTGTCGAAGATCTCGTACCCTTCGACTGCATCCTTGAGAGGCATGATCTTGTCTGCCATGAATCTGGCATCGAGCATCAGTATTGTCTTGATGGGGAAAGGTTTGAGGAAGAACTCACCCAAGCAGATCCTGCTTCTTCTTGAGCATGTCCAGTGCTTGTGGAAAGATCGATCGCACCGGACAGCGACCCATCTGGATCCGCAGATTCTTGCCGTATGCCTGATTGCCGGTCCAGGGTATCTCGCCATTGTGTACACCAACGCTGCTGATGACACCCCAAGGTCTGAGCAGCTCAAAGCCCATCTTGAGTGCTGGGCTGAGACCAACGACCTCAATTACTACATCTGCGCCACGGCCCTCAGTCAACTCCTTCACTCGAGCATCAAGCTCTTCTCTTTGCGTCATGAAGTTCCATGGCTCAGCACCGAGACCCTTCGCCAGATCCAACCTTGATGGCACAGAGTCGATGGCAATTAGATTCTTCGGCTTGTACTCCTCGGCATTGATCAGCGCACACAGTCCGACCGGTCCACATCCGATCACAACCACGGTAAGCTCGGCTATCTGCTCCTTGCTGAAGCTTGAAAATGCGTTCGAGGCGGCGAAGAAGCCAGTCGGCCAGATATCAGCCATCAACACCAACGCCGTATCTCTAACGCCTTCCGGTGCCTTCATGATTGTGCTATCTGCCAATGGAATGCGGACATATTCGGCTTGTCCACCATCAAGGCCTGCCGAGCCGAACAAAAGTCCTTTGGAACAACGTGAGGAGAAGTTGTTCTTGCAATAGAAGCAAGCGCCGCACGAAAGGGTGAACGGTGAGACAATTTTGTCGCCTTTCTGCACAGTTTTGATGTCAGAGCCTGTCTCAACGATCGTGCCAGTAAATTCATGGCCCATGATGAACCCAGTAGGCGAGGGCTGGTGGCCACGGAACACGTGTAGTTCGCTGAACACGCATCAGTTACCAGCACATTCATGTCTGAGAACTAGTCCTGGCTCCTGTCAAAGGACTAGCCTTTGAGATGTTTCTCCAACTTCTCCCTCTTCTATGGCTCTATGCACTTACCTGCCGCATAGCGCAGTGTATTCGACCTTTGCAATGACATCCGTGGGTTCCTGGATCTGCGGTATGGGTCGGTCCTCCAAAGCGACCTTCTTCGGCTCTTTGAAGACGACTGCTTTCATGATTCCTTCAGGCATTTTGAATAATGATTGCGCAAGTCGGCTATATGGATGGATGTGTTGTTTAAGCTGTCGGATGAAGATGCCAACGGAGTAAAGGGCAGAAAATGTACGAAAGAAGAGATTGAGAAGGTGCAGATGAGAAGCAATTCCAACACCTGACCAAGACGCCTATATTACATGATCCCGTCTCTGGCACGTACCAGAACAGGGCGCACCGAGGCTCATCTAGCCTCTTACATCCACTGCACCGCGTGTAATTCTACATGACGCATATACATTGCTTTGTTTCGCGCGACTTCGGCAGTGCGGGGCATGTTGCTAATCCATGTTCCCATGCTTGGAGGGGTAATTTTGGCTAGAATCAGACTCTGAATCTCTTCAAACTTCAATTCGCAAGCATTACTGAATCTCTGAGTAGCTCTTTGCGTGACGAAATGATTGGGCGGATCGTCAGAGATTCCTCGAACAGGACAAATCGCCAATAAATTCGGCAGCTTGCTCCCGTCGGTTTCCATGGCGACACATCGGATGAAAGAGCTGAAAAAGATCGCATTGCTAATATAACTTGACACGTTCTTCGATTTCTCTTGTCGGAAGCGCGAATCAACTTGCTGTTAAGCGTGTAACATTCCGTGAAAGCACGTGAGTGCTGATGGTTGAGGTCTTGAGCTCTCTCGGCTGGAATGTCAAGAGAGGGTGCCTCCAACTCACACATGGGGAAACATCAGTGTACCAAACCTTTGCCGCATGCCAGTCCGAAATCCAAACCAACGCCAAGCCTGATTCCATGCCATGCTAACAACAATTTCGTTTCGCCGTAAGAGGAGAGCGCCCAATTCTTTGGGGTCATGCCACTGTCTCGACAGAACAGCATCAGGTCACTTGGCTAAGCAACTCTGCCTCAAGTATGAACTTTCCCTCCTTGTACTTCTCGCTTGTCTCATATGCCTTGTCATACTTCCACCCAACCGTCTCTTTGCATTGTTTGCAGAAGATGTCCCGCACAACGTGCCGCCCAGTCGTCATATTGCGCTCGCCGGCTTCGCCATGGCTGATGTTCACCACGTTATCGAAGAGGTATGCCTTGCCATGTTGACCACGAAAGTTCTGTGGTGCCAAAGTTAGTACATGCCGTATGTTGCTTGCGAATCACAATATAAGGAAGAGTTGCGGTACCCGGCTGATGATATCGTCATGGTTTGCGAGATGTGTCTTGCAGTTCTTGCAGCCATAGATCTTGTTTGAGTCGAGATAAATGTTGTAGGCCAGGCCCATCGCGGCGGCCGGGCGGACTGGCGCCTCCTCAGCTGAGTCCTGGTAGCGAAGCCTGAAGCTTAACGTGGAGTCTGATTTGATGTAGCTGTTTGATTGAGAAGATGATGTGAGCTTGCTGGGGCGTGATGACAAGGACATGCGAGATGCGAGAAGTTGAGGAGTGGACAAGTCTCTAGAGCGAACTGGACGGTTGGCGGCAGGTTGTACGGAGCTATTCAGATCCAAGTTCAATGGATCAGGACAGCCTAAACGGACGGCGCACGCCTTGTTGAGTGATGGCGGTCAAGAATGATTTACGACGGCTAGGCGATGACTCAAGAAGAGAAATGACAGCACGACGGGCCAGAGACACACAACAGTGATCCTGATATGGCATAGAAGGAAGGAGTTTGGGAGGTCGTTGGTGATGCCCACATGACAGGTGCATGTTGCTCAGCATGTCGGACAATCCAGCTCAATTGCAGGGTCCAGGTGGAATATCTGGGCATGTCGTTAACGATCAGATGGTAGCTGCATAGTGAGCCAGTCCATACCGTTCATCCACTGTCAAGTCTTCCATTCAGAGCTTGCCAGTATTCATCTCACCATCGGCTGGCGCCAATGAAGAATTCTGTCTGCTCATGGCGCCACGTCACCAGACTACCGCCTGTCGCTCGTGAATGGGCTATCGTACAGTTGCTGTGACACGCATGATTGCAAATTGAATATAATTCAACGGTCACGCGAGTTCAGCAAACATCTTTGGACCGGTATCTCCTAATGGGAGCCCAGAATATGCGTTAATTATTCTAGGCTGTCCTTGAAAGTACCCTACATGGGAGAACCTAGAAGGTTATACTCTGATGCCCAATTCCTTCTAAACAAGCGGAGATTTGACATCTAGTGGACCACAATTATGCAGGTATCTTGAAGCCGAAAAGTTGAGACCTCAGAAATCCTCGATGCCGCCTTTTCGCCCTATCTTACAATATGAAGTCATCGAACATCGTCAACTCCTCAAACTTGCCTGCCAGCTCGTTCGTGCGAAATCCACCCTCCGCCGACATTGCCAGCTTGAAATCAAAAATAGCAGCAGTCGCAACCTCCTCAGTGTGCTGTGGCATATTTTCCTGAATTTGCTGGATTAGCGTTCGCGCCTCGACGCCAGTGATGCAACCAACTTTCATGGCTGAGGACAAGCTAGCTTGGGCGAATTGGAACATGATAGGACATTTTAGCACAATCCCTTTCCAGTATCGCGCACAGAGGATGTACCAAAATCGCCAATTCGGGTCCGCGGGATCGCTCAGTGTTGTACTGCTGACATGTACCGCAGCAGCGTTGAAGAAATGGCTGAAGTATTGAGGCTCGAACCGTTGGTTGATGTCGAGCATCAGACGTCGAAGCTGCTGGACGGACAGGTTGTGAACTGCCTCAGGTGTGGCATCCACAGCCGACAAGGACAACATCCGGACTTTGCTCATTTCCTCGACCTGCAAGAATGGACGAAACATATCCAGGATTATAACGTGGAACAGAACTCTAGACCAACGTCAGCATATGGATCAAGTTGGGCAAGGATGCACTTGCTGTGAGACGAGGAGGTGAAACATCCCGTGCTTTTCTTTTGAGTCCTCGGGATTCAGACACTCAGTCCATTCCAACACCCTCTGATACTTCTCCTCCGCGAAAGCCAAGGGCACGGTCGCAGACGTGGACTTGCCCGCTGAGCTCAGATACACAGCCAGGACTTCCTGCACGATTACCCACAAATGACATAGCTTAGTAAATGTCCGTCCAATGTATGGAGTCCGAGTGCGATCAGTCTGATCCACAGAGGTGTCCGCACTAGCCTTAGCACACGATTCTCCCGGTATCGGTAACGAAGGTTTTCGAAGGATCGGACGGTCATGGAAAAACACAGTGTGGAGAGTCAGCCAGCCATAAGTGCCCCATGCTGCATGTGCAGTAGCTCGAGCTGTCATGGCCGACAGATCAGAGAATGACTGGAATTGAGCATCACTTTTTTCCGTGCCGAATAGTCCCAACTCCTCAGACATGCTCCTCGCATGCGACACGAGATCGAGAGCAAGTTCATCCTTGCCCAGCTGTGACGCAGCTACTGCTAAGAGATTCATGGCTGAAAGCGTCGTAACCTGCTTCGAAGCGCGTTCAGTCTGCCACAATTGTGTTGCGTCTCGCAGAAATGCAGGGGTATGTCCAGCCACTCTTGAATCAAAGCCACTGTACGCAATCTGCACCAGAAAGTCAGACAATCGGGTTCGTAAGACTGTTAGTGACTCACGCAGGCTAGGCACAACAGAGAGCTCACAAAGAATGCCGAACAGTGCTCCAAACGCCGGCTGACAAAGTCATCGACGAATAGTTCTGCATCAAAGAAGCCATTGATCGCATGTTCCGTCTCCAAATAGAATGAAATGGCTTGCGCTGCAAGCTCGTTCCCAATTGAAACTCTCGTCCAGAATCGAATGTCGACAGTAAGCAGCCTAAAATCATAGTAGTCAACCTTCTCAAGACTATCGATCTGTGCAGATGGTGGCTCCGGCTGTGATACTGATGGTCTCCGGCTGATGATGCTAGGGTCTATCGCGTCTTCGTGGTCTTGCCTAGTGTACGCGGTCGCACCAGCGGATTCTGGAGGGGTTTGTTCAGAGCTACTGGGTAAGGAGTCGAGAGAGAACAAGTCGACTGTGTCGGCTGACAGGGACTCAAGCGAGGGCACGGGGGAATACACAACCATGTACTTTTCACGCAGCGTAGACTCCAACGATGCACCAGGTTTGGCCAGAATCCGATTGCCTGGGCTCTCAGAGGGCAGCATCGTGGACGAATCTCGCTCGCTAAACATTGAGGCTCGGATATCCTGAATAGATCGGCCAGATCGCAAGGCGCGAAAAGTCGATAGCGCTTCATCCTCAGGCCCCGACCGTATGGCCTCGACAACATTGCGATGCTCATCGAGCTCTTCACGAAGAGTATTCAGCTCACGCTTCCGAGCCATGACAGTCGTTTCTTTCTCATTTATGGAGATGTATTCGCACGGTTCTTGCTTATCTCTGCAGCGCGTACAGCTTGGGCGTAAGCCGTCACACTGGTTCATTTTATTAGCCTTTGACACCGCGACACATCATCTTGGATCTGACCTACTCCCAATTTTTTCGCACGGCAATGATTACATGCGACAGCAATGCTACGCCGCTTTTTGGAGAGCGAATGGACGCCTCCTACAGGGCCGTTGTGCTCGCGCTTTGTCGTATGGCGATCGCCCTCGTTAGGGAACAGAGGCAGCAGAGCTCGCTCAGACATGCTGCTCGCTGTTCTAATCGTTGGGACAAAAACAGATATAGGCACAATAGCGCCAAATGCCGACCATGACCATAAATCGGGCCTACCAGAATATTGCAGATCGATTCTTGCTGTGGAGCCTGTTGATTCCAGCATCTGAGACTGGAGTGGTGATCGGAATTCACTCCGTGGCTCGGAAGGTCGGATTTGGCTCCGTAGCCGGGTCGTATTCGCAGCAATTTAGCGGGGGCGGGGAAATCAAATGCCCTGCTTAGCCACCTGATGTCAACCAATGTTGAGACATGAACCTGAAAGCTGCGTCCGTACCGTGTTGATCAAGGAATTGGGGGACTTGGGTTTCTGCAGGAGGTCGTGCATTCGCGAACGCCGGCCACATGCCTGGTCGTTCGTTCATCAGACCTGGATCGAAGTGATCAGGGTGGTCAGAGTGATCAGAGTGATCCAAGGAAGTACCTGCGCTGAATCCATTCAACATAGGCCCATGCGAAATGATAGTCATGTCCGTCGGCCATTGTGCGGTTATCGTTGACGTAGGCGACATGGAGTTCGGCGTCCTGCAAAACTGAGTCAATACCCACATGCACAATTCCTAGAGCCTGTCCTACACCCACATCACTCCTAGTACTTTTGTAAGATCAAGCTCTTGTCGGACTTCCGTGGGCAACTTGTGTAGATGTTGCAAGAATTCTCCCACATTCTGGCTCCCGCGTGCAATTTCTACTAGGTTCACTCCCTCGTACTGTTGCGGCGCTCGAAGGAGATCGAAGATGTTGGCCATTGAGACTTGCTGGCTGAGCGCTGACGTCTGATGCTCGAGCAGATCAGCTTGTGTCTGCGACAGATCGCGGTGTAGAATTTGGTTGTCCTGACGCAAGTTTTCAAGGTCTTGTTGCGTGTCACGAAGCTCGTGGCGAGTATCAGCCAGGTTTTGTTCGCTAGTGACGAGATCTCGCTGCGTTCTCTCATGGGCACGTCCAGGAAAGACACAAGTTTTGTTGTCTCTCTCGCATCGGAGGCATGGCTGCGTGCCGCTGCACTAAAGACATCTTTAGCATGGCATGAGGCATGCGTCATAGCCACAAACATACCTTCACCTTCGTTTTTTGGCAATGTTGCTTGTGAATTTTGTGGTTAGAATTTCGACTTTTGGATAAACATCTAGCCATTATGATCGATCCCTTGCTGTCAAGCGCGCTTGGATTGCGTTTGGACAGGCAAAACCTCGTCATGTTGAATAAGGAAGTGCGGTTCTGTGATTTTAACCACAATTTACTTACGCAAGCGTTGTAGATGACTGCGCGCTTCGGCTTTTTGCTCGCCTGGTTCGCTTGTGGATGGGTGGATGGCAAATGGCTGTTTGACGTCGCCGCAAGCAGCTTTCGAGGTCGGTCCTGACCTACGATCTGGGATTGCATTTTGTGCTGTAATCTGAGGACAGACAGCTAATGACCAGCTGCGCTGATATTGGTATTGATATGCATTTCGGGGCAGATGGTATGCAGATGTGCTATCAGCGAGGTCTAAGTGAATGACGACAAGGTGCCGCAGGCGGACGCACTCCCGTCCACAGGGTGTGGGAGCTGGTCGGCAGTTCGTCCGACAGCCAACCAGCAGCCTGAAATTCATCGAGCAGCCGTTGGTCGGAGTGCACGCAGGTTCATGCATGAGTAGTCTATTTCTATCTTACAGGATATTGCTGCATTCGTCCGGTAGCGTGCTCTCGACTATCCGGAGAATTTGCAGTCGTACTTGTTTCTACGGCTAAACGCACGGACGGCGCTAAGCAACGAATGCAGCAACATTCTGTACATTCCCGCGCCTCTACCTTGCAACATTGACAGTCATCGGTCTTCTGGGGTCGTTTCAGACTTCCATCGTATTTGGCTGAACTACGGAAGTAGATAGGCTTGCCTACTTTAAGACGGAATTCATTAACCCACGGGCTCATTACAACATTAAGAATAGCAAACCATGTCGATTAACAGTACATTTGGTATGGCCAGACTCCGCCGATATGCAGACTCAGAACGCTATCAAGACTTGATCTCACGATCGAGAAATCATTTACCGCGGTCTATATTGAGGAACAATGGAACTTTATCATTTGTGCTGTGGCCAGCTCTGAAGATCTTCATCAGGGCTCTTCAATGGATCCGGGGCTCTTCAATGGATTCGTTCAATGGATATGCGGCTAATGAGGTTTATGCGGACTCTAAGCGCTCAGAATCTTGCTCAGATCATGACGAAACCGCAACAAGTGCGGATCCTACTCTACATGTAGAGACGAGCTTGTCAGGGGTGCAACCTGCACGCATCGCACACGAGACCAGATACATTCAGCACCTCAGATTGACGCAGCTTACAGGTGGGGGCATCTTGGAGCTATGCATTGCGCGTCACAAGATCGATATATCTAGTTCTTGGCCGCATATCAGACCAAGCAGCTTAGCTTTCTCACCTACGTTGCCCGACGACCCAATATCCATTCCTAATATCGCCCGGCCGGATGCCCAAGCTGAGAAGCGATTCTCGAGTCATCAAAACCAATGCTTGCTAACTCATGTCTAGAGACTTAAACGCGATTAGTGTTGACTGTGCTCTGTCGCTGCATTGGAGGTTCAAGGATTGGCTTCAATCACTTCCGGATCATTGCGAACCAGGATTATAGCTCTGGTCAGTCAACCGCAACTACAGTAAGTGTGCTCATCCTAGCTCCCTGTTAAGGATGCTCAACCGTTGCGCAATGATCATGCTGATTTCTGGCTCCAGTATGTACCACCACCACCTCATCCTCACTATCTTCGAGCCCCTTCTGGGATTACCGAATGTGAACAAAGACAGTGAATCCAGAATTCCGGATCCATCGTAGGCAGAGCTCGGAAACATCTTCAGCCATTGGAACGACGGTACTATCGACGTTACGGCTATGAAGCCGTGGAATCTCCATCCTTACCCCACTAATGCTTCTCGCTTCAGAGACGATCGACAATGTCGTCAAATCCGAGTAGAAGAACCATCTCGGCGCGTTACGAGCCACCAGCATACTGACTGCAACGCGGCTCCATGCGCAACGACGCACCCACTATCTGGCCAACGCCATGTCTCGAGTCATCTGTACCGTCGAGATCCCACTCTTCCGAGCGGTGCCGAACATGGGTTCAGAGGAGTTCGCAGACAGATTGGGAATGCTACAGGTGACGCACAGTCAGTGGCCTGTCAGAGTCGTCAGGCGAAGGAGTATATAAAGAAGCACGTACTGAGGAATCTCGTGGAGAAGCATGGCAATATGAGCATGGCAGAGAGACCAACGGCGAAGTGGGTAGACATGCGTTATATCTTTACCACGTCTAGGTCACAGACAGAGCACTCCATTTGCTCAAGAGGAGGCCAAGCTGCCCGCCTATGTCGTTCACGTCGTCAGCCTCGTCCTCCCCCAGGACAGCACGTATGTGCTCGTGCTGCGGTATCACAAAGGCAACCGGTATGTCGAGTGTGTCTTCTTTCCCAGTGCCCAAGTTGTTAAGGAGTGCCTTGGCGTTGGCGGGTATCTGGACTTTCATTGCCCACGCCATTGCCTGCAAGCCCTGGAGAATGTACCGACACATATCGAAGCGTTGTGCTGTGAATCTGAGAAGAGCCACACCCCTTGCAAACATGTCATGAGTGCGAGGATCAGCCAAGAAGGCCGTGAGAATGAAGCTGGAGCTGTACAGAGCGCAACAAAACATGCAGGAATACTCCTGAGGCAAGCCTTTGGAGATAAGACATTCAATCGCCGAAATGCTGTTCGCACAGCACTGCAGTAGGATGTCCCTGACAGAGATCTTTCGCCGGTCACGGTATAGCAATAGGTCGGGATGCAGCGGATGAAAGATTCGTTCTTCCACGACATCGAAAAGAACACTAAGAAATTTCCTGGTCAGCTTCTTCGCCCATCGCACTTATGCCTCATTAGACCATGTCGCAGGATACCGACCTCAAGTAGCATGTTTGATGAGTAGGGTTGTGCTCGGGGAGAAGCCGAGGCGAGAGACTTGATTTATAATCTGCCAGCTCGGTTGAGAAATGCTGTCTTGCTTCCAGATCTTCGGGACTTCCTGTCTCGATTTTGGCCTTTGCATTGTATTGCATCACGGCGTCTAACATGACACAAACTTGACAAAGCGCCGGAAAGACACCAGGTATTGATGGTGGCCCAGGTGAGTTGTCTTGAAAAGGTCGGCCCAAGATGTCCAGGTTAGCACTCGCATCGTCTCTCATGTGGAAAATTTGGTCTTTGGGCTCTGCGAAGCTCGGTTTCGGGATCAAGGGTGGTTGCATATAAACCCAGGCTGTTATTCTGCGCACGTTAGCTACGGTAGCTGTTCGCATGAACGCAAGACCTACGTTTCGAAGCAGTACATGCCCGATGAAGCCCGAGAAAGCACCGTATACTCTTCTATATCACGTGCATCACCAGTGTTTAGTCTAGTAAGCCTCCTTTCAAGCCGCAAGCGCTTTAGCATCTCGCATGCAGAATAGCGATAAACGAGTCCAGCTCTGTCCACGCCTTTGAAAGCAGAGACCAGGAAGAGCAGCATGAGTCCCTGCACGGTAGGCACAGACGGTCTGCCGTGCTCTGTGTCCAGGTGTTTCTTAGCCTCTTCCAAGAAGAGGTCTGCAAGATTTGAGCCAGAGAAACGAGAGTAAGATCGGGCCAGGTCCGACGTAAACTATGCTGCAAGGTTAGCATAAGTCCCATTCCGGGGGTTCCTCGCGACTTACACATCTGGCGGCGCACATTGCGTTGACGAGAAAGCGCGAGCAATACTTTTCGTTGTCACTGTCTCCACGTCGCATGGCTGCAACAAAGCTCGCTCGATCAATGAACGGACAGTAGAAGGGATCATCCCACTTAAAGAACGAAGATACGAGATCCGAGACCAGACCGTCCCCCACTACTGCTGTCCACGGGTGCGCTGGAACCACGATGATGCTCTTCAGCCCCTCAGCCTCCAAGGCTTCTAACCTCTTATCTGCCGATGCAGTTGCGGGGACGGCTCCAATCAGAAGATCTGCTTCCTTGATACTCTTCAAGACCTTGAGAGGATCACTGGACGCCCTGATCCTGCTGAGAATCTCAAAGGCCTCGCTCTCGGACCTCTTCTGCATCATGTTGATCAAGTCTGCGAGCTGCGCGTTCTCATCGAGCACGCGAGCCATCTTGGCTTTGAGCGCGGAGTACCGGCTCAGCTCAGTCTCTTCAACTTCGTACTCGCAAGTTTGCCCCGCACGCTCGCACCGTGAACACCGCGGCCGTTCTCCATCGCACTGGGCTTTGCGTGAGCGGAACAAGTATCCGAGATCGATGAAGCATGCATGCACGTACTCGGAGCTTCTTTCTTCTACACGGCTCGCAGGCTATGTTCACGCCGGACTTTTTGCGTCCCTTTACGACCCGGTTTTCGCCACTTTGTGTAGATACGGAGGATGCAGCACGCGAGAGGTCTGTGGCTGGCAGCAGAGGTCGAAGTGGCCTAGGCCTGTCCATGGGTGCATCGCACTGTGACGGCCAAGTGATTGGACTTTAGCCTAGCACTCAATGTTGGACAAGATGGAAGAAAACGAAGAAATTATGGAAGGCAATAACTTGTCTACGGAGGTACTGCCGATCCGTGTTTGTGATTCGTCCGACACATTCGGGACGTGCGCCGAGCTTCGTACTGGCAACAGATACAACTTCGCATGGTATGGCGAGTGGCTGTTACCTTAAGCTACCTGGTCGATCTACCCTCAAAGTTGGAATCCAATGAGCATATGGCATGATGACGATACTGGGAGATCAAGAGTCTTTTCTTAGGGACCGCGTCTGAAGACTGTCTTCATGATGCCTCAGGCTGCCTGGTTGACGTCACTTTATGAGCGCCCCCTCTCCGAAAGGCTGCAACATGATCTCAAGCATTCCGTACCTGCAGATACCTAGATAGATCTGGCCCAAACTAACTGGATGCCAACAAGCAAGATCTCTATTTCATGATACTGCCAGATCAGGTCGTCTAGCTTTCGATCCGTTTGTAATCGGACCC
Organism: Scolecobasidium constrictum UM 578; assembly: GCA_000611715.1. Lineage (NCBI taxonomy): Eukaryota > Fungi > Ascomycota > Dothideomycetes > Venturiales > Sympoventuriaceae > Scolecobasidium > Scolecobasidium constrictum. The sequence goes on from AZYM01000220.1 coordinate 250,099, forward strand.
TCAGCTGCAGCTTCATTGACCTCTAGCCATTACAACCGTGTCAGGACTGCATGCTCCCACTTTGAGTACATCCGACGTCAGGACCAAGCTTGAAGCATACACCACCGTTAGCTTACACCGCAATCACATCGAGCGCCAATAAGGACACCTTCTCCAAAAATGCCGCCCATTAAGGTCTACTCAGACGCCCCATTGCACCCAGAGTGCGTCACACCCAAGACAGCAGAGCCAGCAGAAGCACAGCAGCAGGCACCACTACAACCCACACCAACAAGAACCACGCATCTCGCACCTTTAGACCCATCGCTTCCGCCTCCTCCACAACCAGGTGCCCGCCCACAGCCTCCTCCAGCTTCCACAGCAACGAGCTCCACATACGCTCACCAGCCTTCGCAGCCAGGCGCTGCTCCAATCCCTGTCGTGACAGCTACGCATACGACCACAACGACTGGCACGGTCCCGCCTCCTGCGCATATGAACATTCCACCACCGACATCGAATCAAGCGCCCACACACTCAACATATGTCCCGCCAGCCGCACAAGCCTCACCGTTCGAAACAGGTGCTAGCGTGCCGAGTACGACAGGAGCAGGAGTAGGAGGACTTCATGGCAGGAAACCATCCCTGGAGCATCCACCTGGGTACGTGCAGAACCCCTATGCGCAGGACGGGACGCCGAGTGACCGTGCGAGGTTCGAGGAGGCGGCTAGGGAGGCACGGGAGGAAGAGGGTGTGGTCGGGACGTTGAGGAACGTGATGGCGGGGGCGGGGAAGAAGTTGGAGGAGTTGGAGACGGAGGCTTGGAGGTGGGCTAAGGGGAAGAAATAGACGTGACGCGATACGAGATGGAGATCTTGTACGATTACATGGTTGAAGAGTGGGCGGAATGAGATTTTGAAGTATTGATTTCGTGAATCATGCGTAGAGGCATGGTGTTTTGCGCCGGTGTGCGCCTCGTATTGGGTATCATGATGCTAGACAATAGCATCCTAAGAATGAAAGTAGACCGTGAACCGCGCTATGCGAAGACCAAGGAGACCTGCATCCATCTCAAGCTCAATCTCTCCATCTGCGAATTCATGTTAGCACACATCTCTGCAATCCAACAAGAATGGAATCAACTCACTGCCGCCCACACTTAGTACACTTCATAAAACTCGTCATCGGCTCATCCGCACTCCTTATCTGCAACTGATAAAACTTGGCCTCACTCCCATCACATTTCTCATTCGGGCAATTCGCCTCCGTCGTCGAGCAGTTGGAGAAGGCGTCCTGCGCGCCCACGATATCGCCGACTTCCTTGCGCGGGAGCGTCTTCTTGTCGTAGTAGCGCTTGGTGATGGCGTAGACGTAGGGGCAGGTGCGGCAGGTGAAGCGGTTTTGAGGACCGTCTGAGGTGCTGCCCGTGGTGGAGTCGAAGGAGGGGGGTGTGGGGGAGACGGTGAGGATGTTGGCGCAGGTTGGGCAGAAGAGGAGCATGGTTGCGAGCGACGTTGGCGAGAGCGGGTCGAGAGCTATCGTGGAGTGTTGTTGCGCAAGCGCGTCGAATGCGAGTTTGCGAGGTGTAGATCTTCAATGCTGCACTTTTTAGTGGAGCAGGATTTGATGGCTGTGACGCGAGTCATGCAGCCAACGTGAGCAAGTGTGGGGCAGCGTCGTGCCTGCCTAGCAGCTGGGTGCACGTAACGTCTCACTGCACAACATTCAGCAACGAGAACGTCAACAAATCAAGCTGCTCCCATCCCCAGCTCCTCAGCTCGCAACTCAAACTCCTGCATGACCATTGGCGCCCTACAGGCCCCTAAGCGTTCCCTGTCCATCCGCACGTGGAAGAACGAGATCCCACCAAACCGCTTTGCGAAGTCGGAAGCGCCTGCATTGCAACGAGGAGAAGCGACATTGGCGTTTGGCGAGCGCCTCGTCTCGTACCTGATCCTGCACGAACGTTTGCGCTACTACATACGTATTCGCTCTCAATAGCTGGGCTCTTAGCCACGTTCTCAAATCTGCTACGTGCATAGGCGAGGCTTCTCCGGTGAAGAGATCGGGAGCTGCATTTGCATTCGTGAGGCGTATACGAGGGTAGTTTGAAGGGCGCAGGTCGCTCCACCATCTGACACGAGGTTTTCTTCGTATATACACCTCTCCACCTCCTCCAAGGCGGCCATGGCGGACGAGGTAAGTCAAAACCCCAAGGCAAAAGATGAATATGCGAATAGACTACAGGACACTAAATCTAAGGCAGGGCGCCACGCCGCGCGAACTCGTGCTCGAGGCGTGTAGAAGGAATAACACGGATTTACTGCAAGAGGTGATCGACGACTTTCACAAGCGCAATCCGAAGAGTGCAGAGGACGAGTTGGCGAAGCTGCTGAATACGGCGCGGGATGGGATAGGGCAGGGCGTCTTGCACGTCGCAGCTGCAAATGGAAACTGTACCCTCCCTCTTCCTCCACTTTTACCTTGCAAACACTGACGTAAGACGCAACAGACGAAATCCTCGACCTCCTCCTCGACCAAGCCGGCATCCACATCGACGAGCCCTCGCGCCTCGAAGCCG